>MU225217.1:3108119-3132051 GCA_018584345.1 Thuja plicata | reverse complement strand
ATCTAATCTGATTTTAAATTTGGAAGTGAATGTTTCATTGTTCCTTCCAAATTGACAAATCTGATCTATCAAACCTTATTTGAGAAATGTATGTTGTTAAGTGTTGAGTTATTTGTGGTTGAACCCTAATAATTAAACTCATTAACCTATATGTTGAACAGTGTACCAAATCATCTGGATTTTATTGTGTGTTAGGTCTGAAACTATCATTTTCTTTTCAAGTTTCTGATTCATTCTTGGTGTATCACCACTATCTATTTTCAGTTTTAAAGTCTCTTTTGTCCCTTTCTGTACTAAGTTTCAAATCAGGAGGTGATATCCCATATTTTATAGGAACTGGCCTAGAATCCGGAGATTCCTCTTCATTCATAGTCTACCCACAGCTAGGAGAGGTTTCCATTGTGAGGATGGAATTGTCGGGTAGCCCTAATGCCTGAGTTAGGGCGACAATTCTGAGCCTGAACAATCATCATGACCATGAACAGATCTGGGTGGAGGACTCCTACTCCTCTCTCTGCTAACTGCTCTCTCATTCTCTGAAACATGTGCTTCCCTTTTGGGAACTTTTTTCTGAACTACGGGGGGTAGTCTCTGCTGAATCACCCCAATCAGATTTTGAATAATATCCATAATATCCTGGTTAGGGTTCGGAGGTGGTGGTGGCGGTGGTGGTGGTGGAGGTGGTGGAGGTGGATCCTCCTGCCCTGCCCCCGCACGGGGAGCTCTACGACCTCTGCCTCATCGGTTAGATCTGGTGACCGCAGGCATCCTACACAATGATTTAAGTTATAAAGTGATTTGAAACGTAATGGATTAGGTTCCTTGTGTTGAAACCTGGCTCTGATACCAAAATGTCATGCCCAAAACTAGGGCAAAACACACACACACATTTTTTTTTTGAACACAAAGGTACGTACAACTAACAGAGGAAGGGTTGGAAGTATAATAGCAAAGTATAGTTAACCTTCAAATCTCATGGTACAAGTGTAGACTGAATAAGGGTCAAGCCATAACAGATGCAAATTGGGCAACAACTCATTCCATGGTTAACTGAATTCCCAACTTGGGTTTACCTAAGTCTGATCTCGTTGTTTAAAAAAAATCATGATGGTAGCTAGTGGATTCAGCGACATATGAGGATCTGGGCTGCCCTTACTTAATCCTTATATCTAGGTCGTAACTTAATTCATCCATGTTTAATTCTAGTTTACATAAGACAAAGAGATATTGACAAGATTGCGATTGAATAACATTTTAAACTATATAAATGAAATCCAATCTAGGATCAATTTCGATATTCCTAACCTATTAAACATCATCAATAGAATTATTCACCTATGGTAAAATATCATGCTTTTCTAATCCATCAATTTTAATGTATGACTTTAATTTAACCTTATCATTTAGACAATAAAAATATCTCAAAATACGATATTAAATTTACTTTTAACTATAATCAAGTATAAACCTACATTAAATCACAAGAGCAATATAATTCCTAATAATTAGATTTGTAAATGTCACAATTATAAATTAACCTAATCAACTAATGTTACATAACCCTTAAAATTGAACAATCATTATAATATTGTGTGGATCTTATTCAAATTTAGAAATTAACAATCCCACCCATCATCAAACACTTAAGAATATAAAGCTGACAATTAAAAGAAATTAACCCATAAATTTGGTATACAAATGTGCCTAAAACATTTCATCTAAAAAGATTAAAACAAAAGAATCACATCCTATAAACTAATCTATATTTACTAACTAATTACTAGTCTAATCATCTAATAACCCTACTACTAAATAACATTTTAAACTACCAACACCAAAGCTCATAACTTACTCTAAGATTTTAACCTTTTTACAAAGTAAAACATGGCTGAGATTTTGAAATCTGCAAGGGAAAAGGAAGGGTACAGAAGGACATGACACATTTGGGGATAAAGGTGGAACATCGTATCTTCATCATAATCACATTTCAATATGCAAAATACAATCTAAATGTAAAGGTTAGGGAATACACAATCAAACCTTTATAAAACTAAACTAAATAAACCAAAACAATCATTTCTCCCTTTACAAGTAGGTTGGTGCCTTGGAGACCCTTATAGAAGGTTTTGAAGGACAAATTGTCCTAATCCCTTGTTCCTACCTATTGGGTTTATTTTAGGGTTTTTTAAGTCATGCTAAATTTCTTGGTTCCCAGTGTTAGTTTGTGCCCTAAACATCAAAGTATTTTCAAGCATGCCCTCAAGTTTTTTTGAAAATCTTTGTATCCCAATAAATTTGGTTCTGAGAATGCATGAGAGCCTTAAACCCTAAGTCTTTTTGTGTCATTATATGAAAAACCCTAAACCCTCATAGCCTGTTCTAATTTGAAGTTACTTTTTTGTAACTTAAATCTTTATGTCACGTTTCATGTCTCGGCGGGGTCATCTTTATTTCCCTAAGGCATCTTTTCTATTGGGGATTTACTTTAATATTTCCTATTTTCCTAAGTCCCTGACATGTCTTTACCTTTTTCATATGTCGAGCAACTTGTTTTCAATCGAACAATCAATGTTATGCCTCAAGCCAAAGATGCTTCTGCTTTACTGATCAAGGCATTGTGCCTATTCGCCATGTGTCTAGTCACAACCGAATATTCTTTCAGATTTGGCGACTTAACGAGGCTCTTTATCTCTTAATCTCTGAAAGAAAGGAATATTCTCTTATGGATTGGGAGAGTAAGTGTAGGGAGCCAATCTTGTTTTGATCATGTGGCTGGTGCTAGATCGCTAGATAAAAGTCAAATTCTTGCTTTCTTTCAAAGATATGGTTAGGACCATCGATATCTTTTAGATCATGTGGTGTGTGCGTGATCTCAGAATGTGACTGGAGTTAAATTTTTTACTCAGCGACTTGGAGTTTCCTTTATTTCTTAATCTTAGATGGAACTCATGGTCAAGGCATGTCAGGTTGGGTTTATTGCAAGATTCAGAGATAAGCTTATCTCTGAATCTCAGAATGAAAGCAGAGTTAAGTCAAATATTTAGAGATTCAGTGCGAGCCATTGATATAAAGAAAGATCAAGGGTTGTCATCAAATCTCAGAAAGAATGGGTCAAGTACAAGTGCATTCAGAGATTCAGCACTGATCGTTGATTAAGATCAAGATGTAGGGCTAGTGCATGATCTCAAAATCAAATCAGGGTTAAGAAATTCCTTTGGTGATTCAGAGATAGGATTATCTCTAAATATCAAGACTTGACTAGAGTTAGCATGAACATTGGGAGATTCAGCTGTGAGCCTTGTCATTGAATCTCGAAATAGACTAGAGTTAAGGTCAGGTCTTACAAGATTAAATGCTGATCATAGATGTGAAATCAAATCAAGGGCTAACACCAGATCTCCAAATGAACCATGAGTCAAGGCAAAGTGTTCAGCGATTCAGAGACTTAGTTATCTCTGAATCTCCAGATCTGATAAGGGTCAATCCTGGTTAATTCAAAATCAAGTAAGGGTTGTTGCGGTAAGATCTGGACCATTGGTTAAATTATGATCTATGACTAGCATTGAATCTCTAGATAAATAAAGACAAGAAAGAAGTATTCATCATTTAGGAGATAAAAGACTGAGTTGATAACATGCTAACATGTGTCCCAGAGGAAAATGAGATGGGCAGTTGGTGCTAAGTCTCGGAACAAAACCTGAGGTTAAGAAAGTATTCAATGATATAGAGAAAGACTTTATCTCCAACTCTCCAAATTAAACCATTTTTAAGACTTTTATCTAGAGATCATGAGATTTCCTTTATCTCTGAATCTCGGAATAAAATTTGAGTTAGATAAAGTGTTGCAAGATCTAGCGATGGTCGTTGATATAAAACAAGATGAGCCGTTGGCATACAATATTTGAATTAAACCAAGGTCAAGACAATTATTCAGTGACTCAGAGCTATATGTTGTCTCTAGATCTCGAGATCAGACCAGAGTTAAAAGATTCATTTAGAGATTACAAGGTAAAGCTTATCTCCCAATCTCCAAATAGACTCGAGGCTAGGAAAATCATTCAGCGACTCAGCGAGGATCATCGATCTTGTACCAGATGTGCAGCTGGTGCTAGATCTCCAGATTAAAGTCAAAGTCTTGTTTTCTTTCAGAGATCTAGCAAAGGCCGTTGATGCAATTTTAATTGTGTGGTCCACGCTAGTCTCTAGATCTCATAATGAAACTCAAGTTAAGGATTTCATTCAGCAATTCAGAGATACAAAGAGATGAGTTACTCAGGGTTAAGATATGAGCCAGAGGCAAAGTAAATTAAAGTTTGTGTGGCTAGCGCTGAATCTCGGGATAAAATCAGAGTTAAGTAAATCATTCAAAGATTCAACGAGGACCGTTGATGAAATAATAGATCTGTGGCTGGTTCTAGATCTCGTAATGTAACCCGAGTCAGGAAATTCTTTCAGCGACTTGGAGAAGACCTTAACTCTGAATCTCCAGATAAACCATGGTAAAGATGAGTATAGTGAAATACTGAGGAGCTTGTTCTCGTGCCATTTCAGGGAAATAAAGTAAATAACCACGGTTGAGGAAAGTTATGAGATCTTGACAAGGTACAAATACTCTACTATTTTGTAAAAGGAAAAAAAATCAAGCCAATCAGATGTCGTTTAGGGATTTTTAAATATATTATAAGGTTTTAAAAGAGAAAAGTAATCATGACCTTTTTCCAGCTCTCATTTCAAATTCAATTACCTATAAAATTCTGACGCCACGACTAGCATATAATTGGTTTCAATACATGCATAAGAATTTATGAAGTGATTGAGCAACGAATTTCAGAGTTCTCGACTAGATTGATGCATTTATTGTTTAATGATAAATAGACTTAGCACTTGTACATTCTTCTTATCAAAGTTTTCAGAAGAGAAGAGAGAGAATTTGATAAGTTGCACAGATTTGTGAAGAGAGTCCTGTTCAGAGAGAGATAATTCAGAGACCAGTAAAGATGAGTCATGCAAAATCCAGCAAAGCTTCAGCTAGTGGGGGAAGCAAGGATACAAAGGAAGAGAAGAAGGTGAAAATAAACCATTTAGAAGAGTTCATCACTTTGCTTCATTGATCAAACCAAAATAAAAAGTTTAGTGATGAATTTTTATCAGACTTCATGTCTAGTTGTAGGGACCCTGTTACCCCAAATTGTTATGGGTATCATTTTTTCAACTACTTCTATAGTAATAGAGATAGAAATATCCCTGTCTCAAATCCATGGACACTAGGCTTGGCCAAATTGATAGTCCCATATGTCTTTTTGGATGCAGAATTTCTAGTAAAATTGTCCAGAAGGTATGATATAGTCTCTAAGACCATTAGAAAGCATGATTAAGCAACCCTAGTCACCTTGGACAGGTCTTCTTTTATGAAATATTTTGGTATCTACCATGCCTCTAGCACATAAATTGATCTAAGAAAATTGAAAGCAAAATATAGTTGAGAAATCAATCTAGTTAAAAATTTGATCATTTCTCACATGCCTAGGTCAAATAAGTATATAGCCCCATTACCCACTTCCAAGAATGCACCATATGAGTTTAAAGATCTGCACTTCTACATGAAGTACTTAGCATATGGGCTATGTAGAGTGTTGGGAATTCATGGGCACTTGGAGAGAATGCCTTCGGATTTGTTGATGATCATCTTGGACATCCAAAATTCTCACGTGAATACTGACTTTGACTATATTCAGTATATCATTAACATGATGCATGAGGGTCTCATAAGTATTCAGAAGAAAACCAACCCAAAATTCATGCATTATTATATTTTAATGCATTTAATTCTTTTCCACAACATAACTGACATAGATACTCTAAATTTGAGACCAAGAACACACATCCAAGGCCAGCCAAACCAAAATTCTATTGTTCATCCAATTTTAACTATGCTTGGTAAAAATATAACCAGGCTAACAGTCAAGGTGCTAAGGCTTCTAAGGCCTTGTGAGTATGTTGATAAGCGGCCAAGAGATCACAACTAGGGAGACTTTTATCTGAAGAAGACCTACTCATTAATTAGGGTCTATGGGTGTCCTTAGCCCCCACATATACTTCCTAAATATGTCCCTCCAAGGGTCGCTTCAATGGGATTCATTTGGACACTAGTGTGGACAGATAAAGAGCACTTGTCCCCTCACAGGAAGGGTACATTAACACCAAGGCAGTTCCATATTGTTGATTTTGTTATTGGGAAGAAGGCCATGGAGGGAATAAGAAAATGGTTGGGGCAATTGAAGATGAGCATGGCTCAATACAGGTATGTGGACCCTGAAGGTTTTATTAAAAGTGCCAAGAAATTGTTAAGCCCAAGTGTCACTTCCATCAAGGAGCATGAAGGATGTGGTGAAGAAGATATCCTTAGAAATGTTCTTGATGAGGAGGAAGCTAAGAAAATAGCAGCAAAATATTTGGACCTGATACACTTGGAGAAAGAAATGAAAAAGGAAGGGATTTATTTTGGAGGTTTCTTCTCGGGAGTGCCTTATATGACCTGGGTTAGAAAGATGATAGAAATGTATGACACTTTGTACAACCAATTGGAAAGTCAAATAGATGAAAATCAAAGGGGTCCTGAAAAACACTCTTCCTTTGAGTATGAGGAAGAAAGTGAGGGAGGATATAGGATATATAGTCCTCCTCAGATGGATCAACCACCTAGTTTTGAAGCCAACTCAGAGGCTCCTAATACTGAGGCAACAAGTGAGCCTCCTAGGAAAAACCAAAGAAAAAAATAAGGAGGACCCTCTCAGTTAGAAGCACAAGGAAAGAAGAAAGACATAGTAACTTCTCTGGTCACTGGTGATAGACAACACCATCAGCAATTGAGGAAGAGTATTAGACAAGGAAAGAAAAAGGAAAAGGAGGTGCAAGAGGAGGTGGAATTGCCCTCCAATTATGCAAGGATGAGAGAGAACTCTATCAGGAAGAGTTTTTGAATGATGATGCATTTATTAAGACTGATGAATTCAAGAACTTTGTCATTTGGAGAAAGCAACAAGAAATTGGATCCCAATTGCATATAACAAAGGGTGCCACCGTAGGAGATGAAGCCTTGCAGGCTCTGAAAGCTTATGACCTTGATTCTAAAAACATCACACCAGAAGAGGCTAGGAAATTGGTAAAGTCTAGTTGGATGTTGCTTGTGCCTGGATGGGATCTAGCATCTACATTCATTATTGATCAAATTAGGAAGCAACCATAAGCTCAAATTTCCTCAGAAAGTCAGATAGGAGAAATGATAAGAGGTTGTTGGTATGATCCAAGGTCCCAAACTCTTTCTATGTGGTCCTTGGATCCATGAACTCAGAAGCCATCTCTCGTCAGTCTAGAGGAAAAAATGGATGGGGACAAAATCATTTGGACTGTCCAAAACACCTCTGATCTAGAAATCTCTGAGCCTGTCACTCACTTTGCTCGCTTGAATGAGGAAAAAATAGAGCATTTGTCAGAAAGATATGGAAGGCTCTTTGATGAGTCAATTGCCTTGGCAAAGGATAGAGAAAATGGGTTAATGAAGATCAAGGAATTGCAAGAGCAAGTAGAAATTCTGAATAAACAATTGGAAGAGTCATCCAAAGCTCTTCCTCCTCTAGCTCAAGGGGTTGTAGTTGTGCATCTTGATGTCACTAAGGATCCTGCACAAGAAGCAGAGAAAATGGACAAGGACAGGAATGGTGTTTACCTCTCTGCATTTTTGAATATCTTGCAGTATAGGATAAGTATACTTAAGGGAAAGGTGGATGCAGTACACAAGGCATACATCAAGTTACCTAATCTAGAAAAGGAAGTAAAGGACCAAATCACAACTCTGGACCCATTGTTCAGTGCATGGTTAGGCCGAGGATCCTTGTTTGAGAGGCTAGAGGCACTGCAACCCCACAGAGCAAACCTTTCAAAGGTAGTATGTCAAGTGGGAGAGATGATAGAGAAGATTGGCACAACCTTGTCCTTTTTCAAAGGAAAGGAAAATCAAATTCAAGCAAGGTTAGCAATGTTTGGTTCTGATTTTAGTAAATTCATCCCTCCAATTAGAAATGAAAATGATGATTTAAAAACTATTAAGGAGTGGAAGGGAGAATTTGACACCTTGCTGCCAGAAAAAGAGGTCTTCCTAACAGAGGACAATGTTTTAGACATGGACATATTCAATAAAGCCCTTGATGAAGTATTCAAAGCTGAAACAGACTTTATCAAGTTTGTTACAGATGTAAGGGATATCACTGATGCTCGGTGGGAAAGACAACTAAAGTACTTGTAGGGTATTAAGGATTTTAATTGGCTGACAGAGGAAGAGGTTACACTTCGGGACAAAAGAACAAAGCCCAAGAAGATGAAGCCAAAAACAATAGAACTGGATGCAATATATGAGGAGTGAGTGGAACTTGGCACCTAATCAATGAGCATAGGGATGGTAATTATCATCAAAACTAGTGTAAGTTAGCCTGTATTGGTGGTCACTAGGTCTCATATAAACTTTCAGAAGTTACCTTGAACATTTACAGATAAAGGTGCTAACTACAAAAGATCCAGAATGATTGTAAATCAACTACTCAAGTTCTTTTCCTCCACCGACTGAAGTTGTAACTGCTTATTGTCTTTTAGTACTTTTTGCCTTTCCTAGCCATCTGAAGCTTGTTGCATCCTATTTTATTTTAGGATTCCAAGATGGCTAGTGTGTACTATATATAGTAAGTTGTAATGTATTATTAGGGACGGTGAATTCAAAACTGCGAAGTAGTTTTCTAATTTTTGTCTAGTTTTAAAGATTTTGTCATTCTAAATGTACTGAAACAAAGATATTTTAATAAAATATAGTGAATTTCCTATTTCATATCTATGATGCCTTCATGTGTTCATATCTGAATTCTTGTGTGTTAAATTTTTAAGGCAAGTTTAATATATTGTTACAAGGTAGATGTGGGATTGTTCTTAAGTTTCTTCTAAGGGAGGGGTAATTCTTCAGGGTAGTTTCAGAGGGTTAAGTATTTGCATAAGAATTTGATACATAGATATGTGAATGAAAATATGAATTGTAAGGCATTTAATTTGGGTTCTAAGTGTGTTTTCATTAGAAGGTTTTTGTAGATGTGCATTCATTTGACTCTTTGCCCTAGATTAGGCATTGGTCTGGATTTGAATAGTAGTTATCATCATAAAATATTAAAATATAAACAATCTTTTTATTTTATGTTTAAGAACATAGATGTTTATGATGTGTAGTGAAGAATAAAGACATTATTGTTGATTCATTAAAGAATTGAATCATTAGGTTATCCTTCCTGAGTTTGAAACTCGAAGAGAACAAGGATGGGAATCCTTATTTCACTATTATTTTCTCTTTTCAAGTTCATAGTCTGGCTTGTAAAGCTCTACATAAGATTAATTGCTAGCATCAGTAGATTTTGTTATCAACAGTTGCAGTAAAAGATGAGAGCAAATCATTGTGAGAAGACTAATCCACTGTATGATTTATTGAGGAGTAATAAATCAAGAGAGGTACACCTGCCTGAGTCTATGGAGCTCAAAGGAGGTTCAAATACTCATCAATTAGATTTTTCCTTGTTTGAATCAAGTCTTGGGAATCATAGAGTCAAACATTGATGCTTAATAAAGGTTCTACAAGAAACAGCTCTAACACTACCCTAGCACTTACATCATATTCTCTTTTGATGCAGAATCAAATACAACACTAATGCTTAACTCTAAACAACCCAAATCCCGATTCTATCAAGCAAAAGACCAATTAACAAGGATCAAATCCTTCTTCACTTTGATCTCCACAAACTCAGGTGGGTGTACCTCAATTGATTTACTATTTTGCATCAATTTTTACAGTGGATGAGTGTCTAAAACACATATATTCAACATTCATACATGAAAACTGTAAAGTAAATATTTGTGATTTTAAAAGGTTGACAGGAAACCCTAGCCCTGGCCAGTGCTAAATCCTAGGGCACAAAATCAATATAAATGCATTTCAACAATATGAGACTAGTAAAATTGATTGAAATCCAAGAAAGAACAAGATGCCTTACAACTTGCTTTCTACAACTTAATCCTCAACTGATCAAATTCTCATACAATCATTTAAATCCATGAAACTTTCCCTTAGGAATTATATTCCCCTTATAAATAACCTAAAAATAGATTCTAAAATTTTCCTTAAAAAATTATGAATTTGAAATGCCCTACAAACCAAACTCATAAGAATTCAAACATGCACATGAATATAATCAAAGATCTAGGAGGTATTCCATATAAACTTTCATTTATCAAGATAGCTTCAATACATTCAATCAATCAAACACCAATTAACATATGCAAACTCCTAGCCGAGTTGCTTTGGACTCGCTTGGGGATTTCTCACAAAAATAGAAAACTTAACTTCCAGGCTTTCTCCTTCCATATATACAATATACATGGGCTCCCCTAACATGTCCCTCAAGGCCTTGATGATTCCACGGTAGGGTTTCATGTGGGAGCCATTTTTCCACACTGTAGTCCTGGATAGGCCAGAGACTAGCTTCTTTACAAAATTATGTACAGACCTAAACCAATGTAAAGAAAATAACTTCAAACCAATGCACAATGAAGGAAAAAAACCCTAGCTACTAGAATCCCACACGAAGAGAGTGGATTTAATCCATTAAAATATTCTTGCAATGTAAAATGTACAAATTATCCAAAAAACTAGAGATACATTGCCAAATTACTTAACTTGTATTTCTTCAAAAAAAAATTCCAGCCTCAAGATTTGGGCTCCTTGGAGTATTTATATTTCCTCCTCACAGGTGTAGGTGGTTGGGATACCAACCATGCCCTAAAACATTGATTTTGTCCTCATTTGGAGAATGTTGTCATGCAACTTTGCAAAGTTGCAAATGTTTTTGATTAAGTAAGACATGTTTTAAAGGGTGTCTGAAACCTGATACAAAGCTTAAGATATAACAATAGGTCCTTACATAAAAACACTGGGAACAAAGATAGAGACAGGCCATAGCCAGGGCCATAGAAAAAGAGAACAAGAAACCCATCAACACTGCAAGAAAACATAAGACATGGAAGTCCAACAACCTAGATGCATCAAGCAAGAGAAACAACCAACAAAGAACCAACAACCATCACACGAAGCCACAAGAAAGGTCATTTCTTCCCCTTTTGGGATCGAAGGGCCATAAAAAATGTGGGCAAATGATTAGATAGTTTCTCTTTCATAGTAGTCCACCCATCATCCACCACGTTGGCCAAGCCTTGCAAAACAAGGACCAAAACTCCCAGATCCAGAGAGCCAGGAGGAGGTACCATAAAAGGGCTAGGTGCATCCAATGAGACAAGTTCAACAAGTGAGCTTGTAACCACCAGGCTAGAAGAAAACAGTATAGCATTGCCAGCAAGAGAAGCAACAACCTCACCTCCATTAGAGGCTCGAACACAAGTCTCGGTACAAAGATTCACCACAGGGACAAAGGCAACAGAAGAAGATGGAGGATAGGCCTCACCCAGGGAAGAAACCTCACTAGACTCAAGAGGCACATTTGCCTTAGCAACCTCCAGAGCAGAAGAAACCACTTGAGAAAAGCTTCGGACAAACGACGCCTTCCCAACAGTGTAATGTTGAGAAGAGGCCCCCTTCCACAAATGAGCAGATTTTTTTTTAATCTTCTCCAAGCCACACTGATCAGCCAAATGACCAATTTTAAAAAATCTCCTACACCTGAAGGGGAGCCCTTCATAATCCTGAGATTGGATCCAGGCACCTTTAGAGTGCTGAGTATAATCTTTTTCGGAAGACCCTTAGAAATGTCCAGGTCCACCAAAATTTGGGTATAAATTGAATGAATAATATCAGAAGAATCCTCATCAACCATTAGAAAGTCCCCAAGAGCCTCACCTACAGCCTCTAATAGAGAATCCACCTAAAGGTGAAGGGGGAGGTAGGGAAGCCAGACCTAAATAGGAACCTTGGAGAAATTCTCGAAAGAGGGATCAAAGTTAGGATGCCAAGGCTTCACCATAAGCATAAACCGATCATCCCAACTAAAGAAATGATCACATAAAATTATTTTCCTATCAACAACATTTTCAAAATTTTCTATGAAAAAACCTCGAGCCATAGGAAAAATGTGAACAATATCAGAAATACTTGGTTCCCAATATCGAGAAATCTAGGAGTGAAGGTTAGGAAGACTCAGCTAGAAGCCCTTGAACTTGTAGATAAGGCCATGGACCGAGAAATCAGAGGATGCCTCATCAATTTACTTCACAACCTCATCCTCTAGAGGGATAATGATGGGGTTACAAACTAGAAAAGGAACGAATTCCTTAATCCTTCTCAGACCGGAAATCAAAGAAGGCTTAGCCGTAGCAGATTTGCAAGCCGATGATGATGGGGCCAAAGTTCCAGGACCCTGAGTCATCACAGAAGGAGCCTAGGAACCAGGGGCCGGAGGAGATGAAGAGGCAGGAACTGTAGCCTCCGACAAGGGAGCCGAAGAGCTAGGAATCCAAGCCGCTGCTGAAGGAGTTGAAGGGCCAGAAGCGCTGGCCGTTGTTGACGGAGCCAAAGAGCCAGAAGCCAAAGGAGAAGAAGGAGCTATAGAGCTAGGAATCCTAGCCTTTGGCGAGGGAGATAAAGAGCCAAGAGTCTGAGCCACCACAAAAGGAGCCAAATGGCCAGAAGCCTTAGCCGTCGCCGAGGGAGCCGAAGAGCCAGGAGTCGAAGGAGCAGAAGGAGTCGGAGAGCCATGAACCCTAGCCGCCATAACAAATAGTGAGTATATAGACTAGGCTTGTTACTCAATGCACAATTACCTTGATTCACACAAACCCAATTCCATAATGAAATGACATACATAACTCAAAGTTGCAAATGTTGTTATGACAACATTTTGACAATTTTTCCAAATTTACTTCTAACCTATTCAAATGACCTCTAAACTTCATAGAATGATGGAAAATCATCATAGAAGCCATTTTAGGCTTAATTACACTCTTTCTTAAGCATTTTAACTCATTTGGCCCAAAATCCAAAGTTAAGCCTCAAAAGAGACCTAAAGCCAAAACAACTAACCAACAAAAAAACACTTCTAGATTAGATTAAGTCTAACTTAGATCCTCTAAAACACACACACTTAAGACTTTCTATTATCTCTGTTTGGAGTTTATCACAATGTTTTTCTGATGCCTTTTACTACAACTGTTGATAACAAATCATGTAGATGCTAATAACTAGTCTTATGCAGAACTTTACAAGCCAAAGGATGTGTTAGGGCTACAAATTTTTTTTTGCCTCACTGCCAAGTCACATGTTTGAAACCCTGAGAAAACTTCAAATTTGACATAAACCCTAGTTGATGTGTGTTCAAACTTTGTGTTGGATGATCTAAAACCCTAAGTCTTTGGAACCTATTATAACTTTGAGTTACTTTTTATCTTTCACTTAAAGTCCTTAGACCCATGTGTTCATGTTATCATCGAGCGGGGCCATTTCTTTAGTTTTCCTAAGTCCTAGCGCTTTTATTTCTTTATCCTAAGTTTAAATGTCCCCACAAGCCCTTTTATTTAAATTGCAAGTGTCATGCAACTTAATTTTAATCCAACATATGGTGCAAAGCCTAAAGGGAGAGATGAACACAAGATACTCATCAAAGAATTGCGTCTGGAGGCCATGTGTACTTGGTGGGTCCAGAATATGTTTAAAGGTTATCATAAAGATCATACAAATCCTTTTCAATCTGATGGTTGGCGTAAAGCCTTAACCTCAAGATGCAGTGATGTTATTGTTCAAGGAATTGTGCCATCTTGATGCGTGGCAATTGTCAGATTTGGGGGCCCGTTTGAAGTGAATTAATTAATGATTAGAAGATCTTGCGACTGGCGTAAAGCCTCAAAAGAAAGATGTGTTCGATATAACATTGAAGGCATTACGCCTGTTGGACATGTGGAAAGTGGCAAGTAAGATATGAAGTTAAAGGAAAGGTAATGGGAAGACAATTTAAATTTCATCCAATGGTGAGCGTAAAGCCTTAAAGAGAAGATGCAGTCAGTTAGTGTTCGAGGAATTGCACCAATGTGACACGTTGATAGATGATGAGACCCGGTCAGAAGTAAAGAAAGATAAAGGGCTGTCAGTTTTAAAGGATCTAACAGTCAATGCAAAGCCTTAAGGAAGAGATGCAAAAAGATTAACCTTCAAGGCATTGCACCCAGGTGACAGGTAACATTGTTGAGATCATGGGCGTCGGGTTCTAAAGAAAGTTAAAGAAGCTTTAAGTTGATCTTAATCCGACGGCTAGTGCTTTTCCTCAAGGAAAAGATGATAGATTGATAGTCTTCAAGGAATTGCACCTGACGAACACATGTCCAAGTTGATTGTAGTCTTCGTCAACTATTTCTGGCCTCACGATTTGATAAGACATTTCTAAGATCTATGGTCGTGTTTCAAATTGGCTTCTTTGATAAAGTAAATTTACTTAAGCGTTGGGCCACGAAATTTAAAATAAGGCAAAAGTAATGGCGAAACGTGTTGCCATGTCAGCTGAAATTTAATGCTAAGTGTCGAAGAGATTGCGTATAAGATTGTCTAATTGATTTTTCAAATGCCATAATTGGTCAAGTGATTGAAACAAAATAGAGTTACAATGTTTTCTTTTTGTTTTCCAATATTTTCAAAACGGGTAAGTTATTCTATGACTCCACTACTAAGCATTGTTAATTTAAATTGTAGTATGGTTTTGGTATTGTGACATAAATTGGATCTATATGCAAAGTTGAGTTTTTCTGATTAAGAAGCCCTAGTTTAGAGGTGGCAACCCAAAGAGAACTCACAGGAAAAACAAACTATCAGGAAAGAAATGTTTGTGAGGATCTTTCACAACAATTAGTTAGATCCACAAATGATTCTACCAAGATTAAGGAATTGGTACCAAAACACCCTTTTTTGAAAATTGGGGAGGGTTTGTATGACAAGGGTAAATGGGTTAGAGATTCAAACATTGGCATGACCGGTTTAGCATTGTTCAAAGTATCTTTCAGCCAAAGAAATGATTTTGCACTAAATAGAAACATTTGGCAATTTGATGTGGGAAAATTGGTAGTCCCAGTAGTCTTCATGGACATTGATTTATTAAATCAAGTGGCAGAAATATATGATAATGTGGCCAGGGTTGTGAGAGATATAAATGGAAATGTGTTGATAAGCATTACAACTGAAAAACTATGAGAGGTTTTCCAATCAAATGAACCCTCTGTTCAACTAGATAGAATTGATTTTGATTCAATCAAGGAGGTGTACAATGCTCAAAGGAATTACCTTAGAGATGGACCTCTATGAGAGTTCTTTAACAAGATTGGAGGTTTGGTTGTGGTAGGACCTAATACACCAGAACCAATCAAATTGGATTATTTCAACATAAAGGCCAGAGGTGTATACAGTGCTCTGAGTCAGATCTTTGGGGATGATGAAGAGAGATAAATGCCTATTCATTATATGTTCATGATGGTGCAGATTCTCCATCCACATTTAGCTATTATTTTTATTTTGCCCCTTATGTTGCTGATTTAATACACAATGGTTTGATAGGAATTAAAAATTCAAAGGTAGCTCAACCATTTGGCTGGTATTCCATGTTAATGCATATGTTATTTTTCAAGGGTGTGGATTATTTTGAGAAGGAGATGGATTTGATGAGAGTCAAAGATGCTGAAGAAATTCTTGTCCAACTATAGAGCACAGATTTATCATGGGATAGTAAAGGGGCCAACTACCTCACATTTGACATATGTTTTGCTTCTAGGCTTAGAGCCTTATTGTTTTCTAAAAATCCTAGGATCCTCAAAGCTTTGTTAAATATCTTAAGACCAAAGCAATATGCTTAAAGTATTAAGATAGTGCATAATTGGGGTGATGTTATTTTGTACTCCATTTCAATAGGTTTCAGAGTGTATGGTTTCATAGGTACCCCATATGTACTCCCATATCAAGTCCCTCTTAAAATGGGCATTTCAGAGATAATCAGGAAAATTGGTAGATTGCAGGAGGAGGCTTTAACAGGAAAGGGAAAAAGGCACCATTTTTCCCACCATTACAAGTGTACACCAGTTTGTTATCACCAAAGAGGGTTGGGTACATTTGCGTAAATATTTTGAGCCTTATGATCTAACAACCTCAGTAATAAGA
Source organism: Thuja plicata (assembly GCA_018584345.1). Taxonomy (NCBI): domain Eukaryota; kingdom Viridiplantae; phylum Streptophyta; class Pinopsida; order Cupressales; family Cupressaceae; genus Thuja; species Thuja plicata. The sequence continues at coordinate 3,115,829 of MU225217.1, read as the reverse complement.
TGTGATGACCCTAAGGCATTCATAGGTGAAATGTTTAGGAAGAGGACAAGATGCTTGACATTGGATCACCAGTTCAATTTTCCTGAGGACATTATTAGAAATGAATTCAACCTACAGAAACAAGAAATCAAGGAAGAAAAATGGTTGGTCTATAAGAAGACCCAAGACTTTGTGTGATGTTTTGATAAAGGATATGATGCTTTGAAGGATTTTGAACCTTGGGAGAAGAAGATTGATTCATTGATGACGCTCTTTGAAGATTTTATCCAAACATTAAATCAAAAGAAAGAGGCCGTGATGAAGGCAGAACCAGAAAGGGCTAAAGCCATCCTAAGCAAGTCTGCACATGCTAGGATCATTCCACCAGGGAAGTATGTTTTACATCAAAAGCAAGGATACAACATGGTGATGCAAAAAGGGGAGACATCCCATAGAGGCCAAGCTGAAATAATTACAATGAGTATAGATTCAAGATTAATGTCATCCCCAAAGAGGCAAAGAATAGAGAAAGAAGGGAAGAAATTGGAGAATTTCTATTCCCCTTCTCAATCTCCTTTACACATGGATGAGAAAGAAGTAACTGATCAATTGCTGATGATGGGAAGTGCATGGCAAGTTTTTGTGACACATCAAGAATTGCAAGAAGGGACACCTGAGGCTCCCAAACATGTTAAGATGGATATGACAGTAGAAGAATTCGATGGAAAGGAGCTTGATCCCATTACAAAGCAAGCTAGTGAAAAATTCTTATTACATGATAACATTGTAAAGGCTAGAGCATTTATGGAATTCTTTAGGATAATTCACATTAAAGAATTCAAGGAGAAGTTTCAGAAAAGGCAAGAGAATCAGCTTGCTAGAGACAAGAATGAAATTGAGGTTGAGGTAAAACAAGAAATATTAGCCAAATTTGAAAAGATCACTCCTGAAGAGGGAAGAGAACTAATCAAGGCAGGAGTCCTCATTATGCCAGAATGGGACATTGCTGATGCTATAGTTTTTGATGATGTTAGGAAGGAAACAAAAACCATGCATACCACTTTAGAAGCAGCTCAACAAGAAATTGAGGGAGTCAAGTTCAGTGAGGATCTTGGTGAATTGGTAATGTAGTCACTAAAGAAAAAGGAAGACAAGAAAAGGAATGAAGCCACTCAAGCTGATTATTCAGGCATTTTACTAGTAAGAAGAGTTGCAGAAACCACAGGGGTGTAGGCAGAAGACATAACACTAGAATATGCAAAATTTAACTTGAAGGTAGCAGAGAAACGTGATGAGGAAAAAAAAGTATGAGGATTAAAATGGAAATGATCTTTAAAGCTTACAATGACCTGAAGAAAGAATCCATTGAGAAGGATAAGATGAATCCATTGAGAAGGATAGGATAATCGCTCAGCTGGGAGGAAAGCAATCAATCCAGGCATCTCCTCAAAGGATGATTTCTCAAGAGCCTTCCCAACCATCCTCTTCCAGTCCAATTATTGAATTTCCTCCTTCCCCTATGCCATCTAGCTCTATTTTAGAGGCATAGCTCAATTATGAAGATGATAAATTGATAGCAAAGGACTAGATTGGAAGGAGTAAAGAGAAGTTGGGAAGAAGAAAGCTCAAAGTTTCATAGTGCACAATCATTGGTGCAATGGAGGTATGAGGATAAAGTGAGAAGTACAATTATGCATTTTGCTGATAATGTAGATCTTGCTTCTATTTACCTAAATGGGAAGATTATTATGATCATTTTAAATTCTTCTGAAGAAGACAAGGATAACTTGGTACAAATTATGCAAGATTGGAAAGGAAGAAAGGATGAATTAAAATCATTTTATTCCTTATCAAAAAGGGAAGAAAGTGTTGATATTGTAATGACAACCACTTACAAATGTCTCAAGGATTTGATAGATTTGGACATAAAAATAAGTATCATTTATAAAATGGCCATGACTTTAAGGAAAGAATATTCAAAGGCCCATTTTGAGATATTCCCTAGATTCTTTAGAAAAGGTGGAAAACTGAAAAGGGAATCCAGATGGATGAGGGAAATGGTTGAAGAATTGTCAATAAGAAATAACAATATCATTAACTTGGAAAGCACACTTTTATTTGTTCAGACTATGGAAATAATTGAAAAGGCCAAATCATTCTTGGGGTTCTAGAAAAATGAATTTGAACAAATAAAGATAGAATGGGATGAACTGAGCAGTAAGAAAGATGAAGTCATTAACTTCCGTTGGCCAAATGATGAGGTGTTCACATCCTAGAAGGACAAATATAATGCAGGTGACCAAGAGGAAAGGGATATTTTGTGATTTTCAATAGATGGAAATCCCCTAACATTTTGAAATGGACATCGGATACAAAAGATCTTTGCATCATGAGACAAAGGAAACAAATTCTAGATGGCAGACTCAAAACAAGTTTGAATAAGTTGCAAGGATCATGCAGTCAAATGACAAAATACTTGGAAGAATCTTGTAACAAAGTGGTTATCAATTCTCTTATATGTTTCTCTTTTATATGAGTCATACTTTATCCTTTATCCAATTGATCCATAGCTTGTTGCAATCCTCCTCTATAAAAGCATTCCCAAGATCATGGGAAAAGGGTTGGAAAGTTGATTTTTGTAAGCATATGTAAAGTTTTCAGTCAAGGGATATAGAAGAATTGTACTAGATAGGTATCAAAAATAGAAATAAAAGTTGAAGGTTTGTAGCAATTTATTGAAGTAGTTATCTCTGATTGCATTTTGTATACAGAAGTATGATTCTTTACACTTAATACAAAGATCTAGATTTCAATCTCTCCTATGGTGTTTATCTTACGAGTTATGAATTTTCCAATTCATCAGCATAGAGCTTAACTGTGTTTATGTTGTTATTTTAGAGTTTTGATCAAGGATCAAATTAAATAATGCTCTAATTAATACATAGATTCATTTAGGTATACACTAGGATTTTATAAGTAGTACAGGTTTGGGATAGTTGTGTTTATGACCTAAAATATTTGATAATAGTTGACTACTGCATATTGTATTTTATTTGGAGTATTTCCCAATGGATAAGGCACTGATTAGAAACTAATATTTTCCATATTGATGCATGTCTGGTTATATATTGGCTATGCTTTTGCAAACATAAACATAAAATGTGATACTTCCTATGTTTTTATGAGTTTGTTATGTTTTATCTATCTCATGCTCCATTTCATGGTTTATGTTCAATGGGTAATTAGCTAGTTATCTAGTATCTCCTGGTTGTGTTGAACTTGTGTAAGATTTCTGCTTGATTAGTACCACAGAATATTTGAATGTATTAGAGGGTGTCCCCCCCTTGGTTTTGCAGAACCTAAAGTGTAGAAGTATGGTTATGCATCCTTGTTAGTTGGTCCTGTTCATTTCATTAAATAAATAATTGGAGTTGGCTGTTGTTAAGGATTCTGTCACAAAATGAAACGGTTGTTGTTCCATAGTTCTAGCATAAAAACACACCAACATGATGCACTTGACAATAGAAAATACTAATGCAACAAGGATTCTCATCCTTCTTCTCTTCAAGCTTCAAGCTCAAGAAGGTGTACCTAAGGATTCACTTCTTCAAGGAATCAACAATTATGTCTGTATTCTTCAATACAGATCAAAAACATATATGTTCTTTAACAGGAAATAAAAGATTGTTTAGAATTTATGGATTGATGATGATAACTGCTTAACCACTACAGACTAGTGCCTAATCTAGGGCAAAGAGTCAAAAGAAAATATATTCACAGAAACCTTTTAATGATAAAAAACTTAGAATACAAATGAAATTCCTTACAAATCATCTTCTCATTCCTATACCTATGTATCAAATTCTTATGAAAACACTGAACGCTCTGAAACTACCCTTAAGAATTACCTCTCCCTTGGAAGAAACTTAAGAACAATCTCAAAATACACAAGAATTCAAATATAAACACATGAAGACATCAAACATATGCAAAGGAATCCCACTATATTTTATTAAAATTTCTCTGTTTCAATACATTCACAATGAAAAAATTCTAAAACCAAACAAAATCAGAAAACTGCTTCACAGTTGTAAATTCACCATCCTTAACAATTAAATAAAGCTTTCTACTTATAGTATACACTAGCCATCTTGGAATCCTGGAAGAAACATGATGCAACAAGATTCAGATGTCTAGGAAAAGAAAAAAGCATTAGAAGACAAAAACAATTACAATCTTCAGTCGGTGGAGGTGGTAAACTTGAGTAGCTCCTTTGCAATCATTCTAAAACTTGAGTTGTGTTAGAGACTTTTCTTGAAGAATATTAATGAAACATTTATGCTTGACTGTTTGATTCCCAAATCTTGATTCAAACAAGTAAAAGTCTAATTAACAAGGATTTGAACCTTCTTAACTTTGAGCTCCACAGAGTCAGGCGGGTGTACCTCTCTTGATTTACTACTTCTCCATAAATCACACAGTGGATTAGTTTCTCACAATGATTTTCTCATGCTTTCTACTGCAACTGTTGATAACAAATTCTGAAGATGCTAACAACCAATCTTATGTAAAGCTTTACAAGCCAAACAATGAACTTGACAAGAGCAAATAATAGTACCATAAGGATTCTCATCCTTTATCTTTGAGTTTCAAACTCAGGAAGACTTTACTTGATGAAATGTTGCTTTAATCGATGAAATATAGCAAGAGGTGTGTGAAATGTTTCTTTTCTTCAAACATTTGGACAATTGTGTGGTTCGATTTTGCAGGTTACTACAAAACTTACAAATATTATCTAATGCCGAGTACACAGTGAGAAGTATAGTAATGGTTCTTTCTCTTCCTCAATACCCCAAGTGTGGTTTCAACTAGATTTGATATCTTGGATCAATTTGACACAATTTATTCTGACAAATAAGTGTGGTTGGACACTTTTCCAACTTCTCCACAGTGATCAATACTTCAACCAATATTATCCAATATTGAGACTTAGGGACACTAGCCCTATTCTAAGACAAATTATGGAAAACATCACCAGTGGCTTCACACAACCCAACCCAGGGTTGGAGCACCTTAATTATGATGTAAGGATAGGGAATCAACCCTTAGATTGATCCTTCACCTTCTTCAACATGCCAAACCCTAACTATCCTAGTAGGTCTTTCCAACTAGTTTTTGAAACACAAATTTTCTTCTTGGTAGAGATTATGAAATCTAAGTTTAGATTCAGACACCCTTTTGGAAGTTATGTAGCTCCCCAAAACTTTAAGATCCAAATCCAATCCTGCAACGCCTAACCCTTAGTAAGTTCTCAGACCTAATTGGCCAAATTAGGCTTGGATATCAAAGAAAGTGATAGGAAATGAGTTCATGGGATTGATACAAGGCCTCAGACACCTTCTACACACTCCAACTAACACAAATCCACCATCAGTTTGCTTCTACCAATCAACTCTTCGAACTACTAACTCTGTAATACCTTCTTGTGGCTGAATACATTGAGATATTCAGCCTAGGGCTCGGTGCAAACATGCCTTACCCTCCAAGCCACATTCTGAGCCTTTGGAATCCATAAATATATACTCCTAACTTTCATTTTCCAGAAGTGTGATGAATTTCACCGGTGTAAATGCAAGTTAGGTCCCCATTTTTGAAATGAGCTTCTTTTAGACTTCTTCCTGGGCTAGTCTCAGGAAATTGATTCAAAAATAATCCTACACTCAACTAATTAATCTCAATCCAACTGTAATGTTAAGAAAAAAATTAGAAGCTTCAATGCATGAAATCAACTTACAATTAATCCATAATACACGATTGTACTAGTTAGAATTGCTCAGAAAAACTCTTAATCTTCCATTTATTTTGCATCAGAACTTTAATTACAATCCTCTAGCCTCTTGGACTCGAAGAAACAACTTAAATCATCATCATATGTGAAGCCAAAATGATCCAAATCCAAGTATGACCATTTCTCTTCCCCTTTGCATCTCTTGAGCAACGTTGATGATCCTGCAAATGCACATGTTGATGCTTATGGGGTCTCTAACAGATGCAAGCAACCTTCTTTTAGAGTAGGATAAAAAAAATGTTAGAAAATTAGCGAAATTGAGTATTAAAATAACTTTGGGAAAATGAATTTAAAACAACTTATCTGCTGGATGACAGAGCGATTCTACTGAATGACAATTCTGCTGTTTCACAGAGTGATTCCGCAGAATGATGAACCTTCTGATTGGCGATTCTGCTGATCGACGATTCTGCTAATTGACGAATATGTTGTTTCATAGAGAGATTTTATAGAAAATATGGAAAGTGTTATTTTTGTTTTTGGCGATTCTGCTGATGCGTGCAAACTTTTCTAGGTGAATATGTTGATTCGTGTATAAAAGCCTCCAAAACTTGCAAGTGTTACTAAGTGCCTAGAATACCAAAAATGTTAGTTGTGAACTCGTAAAGTGGGTCCCACCAGGTGTGTCATAAATGTGTGTACAAAAATGTGTGCAAAGGAATGAAATTAACTAGTAAACAAATCTAGAATACAAAAATAGTGCAACAATAAAGATTAGACATAAAGAAACAATAAACAAACAGGAAAACAAGCCACTTAAAACTGTTGGAAAGTGACAATGCAAGCAATTGTTTATTTTGTCATTGCTGTCAAACCTTTACTTGTGAGACTATTGTTATTTGTTTGAGTAACATATCTATTGTTGATGGAGAAGATTTAACAAGAAGACCAAGTGAATGGTTGAGTTAAGGCAATTCAAAGGGTATTTGATCAGTTGGCACTCTGGCAAAGTAATTAGTTGTTTATCTTTTAAAGACAGTTTTTCTGGCTGTTCTGTGCCAAGTAAGTTTGGCTTGTGCCGAGTAAAGTTTCTTATGACGAGCAAAGTTGCTTTTCCTGAGTAAAGTTGTTTGTGATGAGCAAAAGTTGTTCAATGCCGAGCACCATTGAAATTGCCAAGTAAAAACAGTGATGAAGGCCGACTTACAGAAGTTTGATTAATGATGAGATTTGAGATCTCTGGCCGACTTAGTTGATTTTATTGGGATATGTAATGTTAATTAAAGATTGATCCATGTCATTTAATGTATGGGTAACCATAATTAATGCATGGATTCAAGATTTAATGAGAGACTACTTTGGAGAAGTAAATGAATGTAAAGATGAGATGATCCGTTGGATTTGACCTAACCTAAGATCTACGATATTGTTTAAGCAGAAAAAGATTTATCTGACCCAGACAGAGAGGTATATGATAACCTCAAGGGGTTATTCATTAGAAGTAGAAGAAGATGCAGAATGATGAAGTGCTGCTGAATGAAAAGTGAATGCAAAAGAGTTGCATAGTTGATTTACTGTTTAGCATAATCTGGCAGAGAAGGCTGAATACAGAAGCAAAAAGTTGCATGTGTGATTGCTTGAAGGATTTCCAAGTAGATCAGAAGGTTGAAATGACAATGCAGGCTACCCAGCAAGTTAACATCAGAGATGTAATTGGATCTGAATTTGCAAAGTAAGTTGTATGTACCAGATCACAACTGTTGATTACTTTCTAACCATTGTATCAGTTAAAATCCTTTAACAAGGTTGACCTAATAGTCATTTGTATAAATCCTCTAATAAGGTGACATTCAGATTGGAATGTTCTAAGTCCTCTAACAAGGCCACTCCTGATAGGGTGATTAAATCCTTTAACCAGGTCACACCTAGCAGTGTGTTATTGT
>MU225217.1:3094965-3108058 GCA_018584345.1 Thuja plicata | reverse complement strand
TTTCCCATATTGGGTTTCCACGTTAAATACTTGTGTCAACTTGTGTGAATGCTTATGGTTTGCTTTACTATTATGTTTCTACAAGTTAATTTCAATTGACAGTAAACTGCATGATTAAAGTTGTTGAATTATGCTACTGTTGTCGAGTAGATCTGAAGTAAAAAAAGTTTTATTTTACTACATCTAGACCTGAGGATAACTAATTCACCCCTCCCGTCTCAATTATTCTAAATTCATTCTAACAATTGGTATCAGAGCTTTGGTCTCCTGAAAACAGTTTGAAGGTACTAGGAGCAAAATATCAAGATGTATAAGAAGGAGGTTCCTAAGCTAAACAAAGATAACTTTCATGCATGGAAGAGCTTGATGAAGCTGCATTTGGTTGGTATTGGAGACGATGCTAAGCGAATTATTACAAAAGCCTATGTACCACCTGCTACTCCTCTCACAACTGCTCAACTTAGAGAAAAGCAAGAGCACAATCAGGCAATGTTGGAGATCGCCTCCTCATTGAGTTATTCAGAGTTTGATGACGCAAAGAGCTGCACAAATGCAAAAGATATGTGGGATAAGCTTGCAACTGTCTATGGTGGAGACACAAATGTGCTGAGAGATAAATCATAAATTCTAAGAGGTAAGTTTGATGAAATGAAAATGCAAGAAGGTGAAAATGTTGTTCAGTGTTATGGTAGAGTAAAAGAAGTTGTAAATGCCATTAGAGGGGAAAATGGAACAATTGATGAGAACACCATAATTATCAAGGTAATGAGAACTTTACTTCCTGTATATTCTATTAGAGTTTCTGCAATTCAAGAATTGAGATGTACTCCTAACAACAATCTGAATATGGAAAATCTGATAGGCAGACTCACCGCATTTGAAATGTCAAATTATGATAACTATAATCCACAAGGGATTGATTCTTCTTTTAGATCACAACTGGTTCTCAACAAATCCAAGAAAGGAAAGAAACATGTGGACAATGATAGTGACACTACTGATTACAATCTTGAAGAACTTGAAGCACTCATGGAAAAAAGACTATCCAGAGGAAAAGGAAAATACAGAGGTAAACTTCCTATTATTTGTTTTTCATGTAACAAAGTTGGTTATATAGCTGCTAGATGTCTTAACAAGAATGAGAAGGATGAAAGAAGGGACAAAAAATAAAAGGAATACAAAGACGGAAAGGATGACCGAGACTTCAAGAAATATAAGGACTACAAAGACAAAGGTAAGAAATCTTGTTATATTGCTGAAGAAACTTCTGACAATGACACTGATAATTCTGATGACAATGATATAGAATTTGTTTATGTTGCAATGAAAGAAGATTCTAATGATGATGAGAAAACTGCAGTAATATCTTATACAAGCAAGAATGATCATTGGATCATTGACAGTGGTTGTTCCCATCATATGACTGGTGACAAAGATAAGTTTGAAACCCTAAACCAATGTAAAGGAGGATATGTAAAATTTGGTAATGATTCACCATGTCTTATCAAAGGTAATGGACTGATTAATCTAACTGAAAAAATCAGATGTGATGATGTATATTGGGTTGATGATCTTAAATACAATTTGCTAAATGTTGCACAACTGAATACTACTGGTTACAAAGTTGAATTCCATCACAAAAAAGCTAAGATCTATGACTCTACTGGAGAACTTGTTGATAGTGGTGATCAAACCAAAGCTAACTTATTTTATCTAGATTTATCTGAAGAAACATGTTTGTTTGCACAATACAATGATGTTTGGTTATGGCATAAGAGGTTGTGTCATGTGAACTATGATAACTTGGTAAGCATAAGCAAACTGAAAAAGGTTAGAGGGCTACCTAAGTTGAAGAGACCTGAGAACACTATGTGTAAACAATGTTAACTAGGAAAGATGACTAAGTCTAGTTTCAAGAGTAAAACATATGTATCAGAGGAAATTTTGGAATTGGTTCATACTGATCTATGTGGTCCCATTGGAGAAAGAAGCTATTGTGGTGCCATATATTTTATTCTATTTGTTGATGATTACTCAAGGATGATGACCGTAATGTTTCTCAAGGAAAAATCTGATGCATTCCAGTTATTTAAATGGTACTTAGCTAAAGTTGAAAAGGAAACATGCAAAAGTTTGAAATGCTTAAGATCTGACAGAGGTGGAGAGTTTATTTCTAATGAGTTTAATAGGTTTTGCAATGACCGAGACATAAAGAGACAGATGTCCGCACCTAGGACTCCTCCACAAAATGGTATTGCTGAACGAAGAAATAGATCTATCATGGATTGTGCTAGAACACTAATGATGGAGAAAAATGTTGCACAAAAATAATAGAAAGAGGCTGTAAGTATTGCAGTCTATACATTGAATAGAGTTCAAGTGAAGAAAGGTACAAATGCTACACCTTATGAACTTTGGTATGGTTATGCACCTAGTATAAAGTATTTTAAAGTCTTTGGAAGCAAATGTTTTATACTAAAAGACAACAAAAATGGAAAACTAGATGCTAAAGGAGAAGAAGACATATTCCTTGGTTATTCAACAAAAAGCAAAGCATACAAATGTTTGAATACTAATACTGACAAAATTGTTGAAAGTGCCAATGTAAGAATCGATGAGTTTGTAGAAAGAAATGAACCTGAAATCTACAGATCATTTGTATATCTGGATGAGGAAGATTCTAATTCACTACCTGAGACTACTGTTGTACAACAACATGCACCTACCGAGTCACAGAGTGGAGTTGCCGAGCAACTAGAAGAGAATGTCGAGCTATCTGATGGAGATGCCGAATCACAGAATCAACCAGAACTGAATACAAATGATGAACCTAAAGCAAGGATTGAGCCTACCCTAGAAAAATATGTGAGAAGGAACCACAATTTTGATCAAATTATTGGATCAAAGGATTCTGCTATTATGACAAGAAGTAAGTTGAAAAATTACACATGTCTGTTATGTGAATTTGAGCCCAAAACAGTGAAAGATGCTTTAGAAAATGAAGATTGGATACAAGCAATGAATGGGGAAATTGAACAAATTGAGAAGAAAAAAACTTGGACACTTGTACCTATGCCAAAGGATAAAAATGTAACTGGCACAAAGTGGGTATTCAGGAACAAACTAAATGAACATGGAGAAGTGACAAGAAACAAAGCTAGACTGGTATGCAAGGGTTATACACAGGAGGAAGGAATTGACTATGGTGAAACCTTTGCCCCAGTTGCAAGATTGGAAGGTGTCAGAACCTTACTTGCATATGCAACCTACAAAGGATTCAAAGTATATCAGATGGATGTGAAATCTGCATTTCTCAATGGTATCTTGGAAGAAGAAGTGTATATCAAACAAGCTGATGGTTTTATAGATCCAAACAAAATGGATATGGTTTTTAGATTGCACAAAGCACTATATGGATTGAAGAAAGCACCAAGAGCATGGTACGAGAGATTGCACAATTATATGATCAAGATTGGATCTGCTAGAACCAATGACAACAACAACCTGTACTTAAAGACATAGCAAAGCAAAGGTACATTATTAGCTAAAATTTTTGTGGATGACATCATATTTAGTGGACAAGATATGTTATGTCAAAAATTTGCAACAGAGATGAAAACTTAGTTTGAGATGTCTATGTTTGGTAAAATAAAATTCTTTGTTGGCTTACAAATTTATCAAATGAAGAATGGTATCTATATCACTCAATCTAAATATATCAAAGAGATACTGAAAAATTTCAGAATGGAAGAGTCCAAACCAGTGAGTACACTCATGGCTACTAGACAGAAGCTGACAAAAGATGATGACACAAAAGAAGTGAACCAAACACTTTACAGATCTATGATTGGAAAGCTACAATATGTTGTACACAGTAGACCTGATATTGCCCTAGCAGTTGGGATTGTTGCAAGATTTTCTGCTAATCCTAAAGAAACTCACATGATGGCAGTAAAAAGGATTTTTAGATATTTAAAAGGAACTGATGACTATGGTTTATACTACAAAAAGAATGACAAGTTTGAACTCAGAGTCTACACTGATTCTGATTGGGCTGGAAATGTTGATGACAGGAAAAGCACTACTGGTGGAGCATTTATTTTAGGAAAGAGATTAATCTCCTGGACAACCAAGAAACATAACTATACCTGACAATCTACTGCTGAATCCGAGTATGTGGTAGCAGCAGTTGACTATTCTAACATTGTGTGGTTGAAGATACTATTGAAAGGTATGAAGGAAGAAATCACTGACCCAGTTGTCATATATTGTGATAACACAAGTGCTATTAATATTTTTAAAAATCCTATGATGCACTCAAAAACAAAGCATATAGCTATCAAGTATCATTACTTGAGGGAGCTAGTACAAAACAAAGAAGTGAGAGACTGGATTATGTGAACACTAAAGAACAATTAGCAGACATATTCACAAAAGCACTACCCAAGGATGCTCATGAGTATCTACGAGGTAAATTGGGGGTGATCTCCTAACTGAGGCTAATTAAGTTCCGTATGGTACTGTTACATCAAATGTCACATTCAAAATATTTGACACATTGATGCACAGTAAGTCACACTTTAGGATGCTAGCTAGAGTTGTGAAGATGAACAAGGACAGAAAAGGAAATCCATCATAATCAAAGATGACAGGATCAGCTTGATACTAAAGATGCACATGATAAATATTTTGATGTCTTTGGCATTGTTGTCAAAGAGGGAGAGATTGCCTAGAAGAAGAGATTACCAAGAGGAAGAGATGAGATTAACTATAAAGAGGCAGAAGTTACTATTGAAAACATTGAAGTGATTATCTACTCAGAGGGAGTCTATAGATGATTAGACACTGATTAGATACAGAGGGAGAAATGTTTACAGATAAGAATCAGAATGAAGCTAAAGAAATTAAAAAAAAATTTGTTCATATCAAGGAACACAGGTGAATTTATGGATTGGTTGGTAACTATGTTTGTTAAATCATTGTTTTAATATTTTGTGTTGCCATCAATGCCAAAGAGGGAGATTGTTGGAAAGTGACAATGCAAGCAATTGTTTATTTTGTCATTGTTGTCAAACCTTTACTGGTGATACTATTGTTATCTATTTGAGTACCATATCTATTGTTGATGGAGAATATTTAACAAGAAGACCAAGTGAATGGTTGAGTTAAGGAAATTCAAAGGGTATTTGATCAGTTGGCACTCTGGCAAAGTAATTAGTTGTTTATCTTTTAAATACAGTTTTTTTGGTTGTTCTGTGCCAAGCAAGTTTGGCTTGTGCCGCGTAAATTTGCTTATGACGAGCAAAGTTGCTTGTGCCGAGTAAAGTTATTCGTGACGAGCAAAAGTTGTTCAATGCCAAGCACCATTGAAATTGCCGAGTAAAAACAGTGATGAAGGCCGACTTACAGAAGTTTGATTAATGATGAGATTTGAGATCTCTGGCTGACTTAGTTGATTTTATTGGGATATGTTGGATCTGACCTAACCTAAGATCTATGATATTGTTTAAGCGGCAAAAGATTTATCTGACCTATACAGAGAGGTATATGATAACCTCAAGGGGTTATTCATTAGAAATAGAAGAAGATGCAGAATGCTGAAGTGCTGCTGAATGAAAAGTGAATGCAAAAGAGTTGCATAGTTAAGTTACTGTTTAGCATAATCTGGTAGAGAAGGCTGAATACAGAAGCAAAAAGTTGCATGTGTGATTGATTGAAGGATTTCCAAGCAGATCAGAAGGTTGAAATGACAATGCAGGCTATCCAGTAAATTAACATTAGAGCTGTAATTGGATCTGAATTTGCAAAGTAAGTTGTATGTACCAGATCATAACTGTTGATTAATTTCTAACCATTGTATCAGTTAAAATCCTTTAACAAGGTTGACCTAACAGTCATTTGTATAAATCCTCTAACAAGGTGACATTTAGATTGGAATGTTCTAGGTCCTCTAACAAGGCCACTCCTGATAGGGTGATTAAATCCTTTAACCAGGTCACACCTAGCAGTGTGTTATAGTAACCTTTCATAGAGTTGGCTCCTCACAGGGCATCACTTCAGAAGAGTGAATACTTGGTAGCATGTTACTGGTGGTTTTTTCCATATTGGGTTTCCACGTTAAATACTTGTGTCAACTTGTGTGAATGCTTATGGTTTACTTTACTGTTATGTTTCTACAAGTTAATTTAAATTGATAGTAAACTGCATGATTAAAGTTGTTGACTTATGCTATTGTTGCCAAGTATATCTGAAGTACAGAAATTTTTATTTTACTACATCTAGATCTGAGGATAACTGAGTCACCCCTCCCCTCTCAGTTATTCTAAATTCATTCTAACAAAAACCCTATTGTAGCCTCTTTGTTGTAACGATTTGTCCAGGATAGTGTGATGGTATGTATGCTCAGGGATTCAACAACATAATAGTATCAGAGTGCTCCATAGTTGCTCAAGCTTGGGGGAAGAACCTGAAAAATGGATTTAAAGGATTTTCACAAGTGTGGCTAGGTTTTCTCTCAAAAATGCATGAGTTTGCATAATGGGAGAATTGATAATGATTTCAAGGATTATTGGCTCAAATATGATAATAGATTAGATCAAAATATGGGTTCACAAAGATAATGGATTACAAAGATGGATGAAATATCGATCCTGAATTAAAGGGAAATGGGAGGATTTTATAGAATATTTGAGGAGGTAAGGTCTATCCTCCATTAAGGAGGGGTGACTATATTTCAACCTCAGTGTGGTTGGGAGATGGGGAAAGAGACTTTCCATAAATGGAATTTATGTCTCAAAACCCAAAAGTCTAACCTCATTAATAGGGGCCTTTATGGAAAATTTATTGAGGATTGGGATGGAGGAAGCAAAGTTGGACTTTGCTTCCCTAATCCTTATAGTTAGGAAAGTGCAAACAATTAGAGGGGGATTAGGCTAATGAACTAGGTTAATTAGGGGGCAAGTGGGTAGGTTAGGATTTTGCAAGTGAATGGGGATTAGGAGAGGATAAGGATTCATTAGATAAATATGGGGATTTACCAAACTGAGATAGGATTAGGAATGCAATTGGATGAGGGGTTTAGGTTGAATTTGATTTATTTTAATTCAAAATAAAGGAAAGGGGATATTTAATTAAACACAGGTTTATTTAATTAAATAGATTTTGATATTAGATAAATTAAATTAATTAATTTATCTAGAGGAATTGGTAAGAGGCTGAAATTAATTAAATATATAGACTCTTTAATTAATAAGGTAACTATAGAGGAATGGGTACTAATTATTTAATTAAATAAACATAAACGTCCATTTAATTAAATAGGATAAGGATGTTAGATAAATTAAATAAATTAATTTACCTAAGACTATAAAAGATGAGTAATTAATTAAATGAATTAATTACATTTTAGATTTGAGTGTCTACAAATATAAAAACATAAAAAAACATACGTCCATGAGATCAACACAATGACACCAATATTTTATCATGGAAACCCTTGTTAGAGGGAAAAACCATGGTGGGAATTATCACTAAAAAATCTCACAAGTGCACCAATAAGTCTTGCCTTGTTAGGAGCATTATAACACCTTGCTAAGGGTATACCTGATTAAGAGTATTTATAGCCTGATTAGAAGCTATTACAAAATTCCTATTAGGAACTACCTAGTTAAGGGATTTGAAACTCCTTCTGAGAGTCACCCTGTTAGAGGATTTAGTCTTTAGACCTATTAATATCATGCTTACCCTATTGAGAGTAACCTTGTTAGAGGATTTTGATCACAAGATGGTTAGGAATTGTCTTGAGAATGAACTCAAATAAAATGACTTGAAATTAGCACTCTTCTTGATAGATCCTCTTCAAAACTACTCAAGTCATTGTTTTGTTAATATAAACATCCACTGCAACCACTACAACAATCACATCAACAAAAAACACACAACTCTTTAATTTCATCTCTTATACACACACTTAGGTCAGTATAATAACCCTAAAATGTGTTACCTATTGTTAGCCTCCAAATCCTAAGAAAACTTCATAAACATCACATCAACATAGGAAATTGAGCTCCTCAAGGTCGGCCCTCAACAATAAAAAGCACAAATAAATCAAAATTTGACACGTAATTGATTACCACCTTGATTTCATCACTTTGATTGGACCGATTGACTATTCTTGCCGATATCACTATTGTTTTCCTTAAATCTCAATCTGTGTGTTGAATCAGCTTATGCGATCATATATGTAGGTAATTATGTCTCTAAAGATATTTTCTGTATGATCATATCATCTGAAACCTCCAGATTCTCATCACACATCAAAATCACCATCATAGACTCTATTATCACCGATACACTGGATACTGGATCTGATTTGGGAAGTAGACTTGTTGCCAGCAATGAAAACACAAAAACATTCACCACATGATCTAGGACATGATCATATTCATTAGATTCCAACATATGCAAAGAATATTCCCTTTGATGATGCTACCTTAAGGAAACTATCTATGTGGATTTATGATCCAGAGCCTCCACCTGCATATCCTACTTTTTTATTTACTATCACTTATTCATCTCTTGTTGATGATTCTAGTGAGTTATTACAAGAGATATTTGTCTTCCATATTGGTATTCCTACTTTCTATACATTTGTGCATTGTTTGTGGAGTCCTACATTGAATATTTGGGAGACATTATTGATGAAATTCATCTTCTTTTTGATGAAGATGATCCTTCGTCAGTTGTTACGAGAAAACACTCTGAACCTCTTCTTCATCCTCTACACGATCATCCTTCACGGTTTGACATGATTGTGGATCCTTTGATAGAACAGTTGGTGGAGGTTTCTTTATCTCTAGAGGAGACATTTGAGTCTTTGGAGCTTGTTAAAAATATGTTACGATTGGTTCCTAGTTTGTCACCTTCTATTGGGTATATTCCTGACTGGTTCATGACATCTTCATCATCCAAGGATATGGCGACACATGAGTATATTTTAGAGACAACATCATACTTCATTGGAATTTAAATTTGTAATTATTATCTAGAATGGGAAGCATTTTTGCATTTTTACTTGATATATCTTCTTCCAAACGGGAGAAATGTTGTTTGAAGGCATTAGACTATGTTTTTCCTTCAAGAACTCGCCAACCTTGTAAGACGATGCTCATTATGGGGGGGGGGGGGGGGGGGGNGTGGGTATGTTTTATACTTCTTTACTTCCTATGAGGGGATACTTGATTGTATATGCATGATGTATGGATTCCTAGGGGGGTCTTGAGTCCTCTATCCATGCATCTTGTTTGTTTTCATCTGTCTTTTGGAGGGGAGTTTCATCACATGAGGTTTTCTCTCTTTCTCCGCTTTATGAGAGATTGCATTGCATTTGCATATTGTACATGGGTACCTAACATGGCCCAGTAGCTGAAAACTATCTTGCATTGTGAGTTTAAGTGAATTCCCGTAAGTTTCACTTAAGGGGGGGGGGGAGGGGTGTTGGTGTAATTAAATATTCACTAATTAAACTTTACTTAAGCTTACTTAGGATAATGAATTGCATAGCAGTTTGTGTATGAGACACTCAGGAGTTTGCACCTTTATTTGTGCATGGTGTAGGAGAAACTCTACTTTAGGTGGTGATAGTTGTTATAACATTCCACTTTATGTGTTTTTTCCACCTTTAGTGCACTTATTGTTAGTATTGTTGCTGGTATTGATTATCATTGATGTAAAAACCTCTATACCAACACTCTGGCAGTATCGGTTGGTTGATTGGCAGTATGAGGTATATCATGTTGTTCATCGGTATGTGAACATGAGTTTTAGTTAAGAATTTCTTATGTTCAATAGTGCCTTAGGGAAAAACCTACAATACTCTATCAGTGCTTAATATACATAAGTACTCTTGTATGGTTTTGATGTTTGGCTATTCCTATCAATTTCTGGTGATTGCTGATGTGCAGTTCATTAGATAGTTTTTGTGCTTTGGCTACAATGTACTATGGGTATATTTCATCTGGTGGTAACGATTATCTTATGTCTTTATATTTTGGACTTGGCTGTGGTATTCAGATAGCTTCAGTAAAATTAATAGTAATACCTTAAGCTTGACCTATCTGTGGGTTGTATTGTAGCGTGATCTTATGTATGTCCCAGATTTTGGATCAATATTTTGCATTAAATGTAAATGTAATATTTGTTGCATCGGTATTATCACACACTTGGTGTGAAGCTGACATATGTAAGATTAGATACTGATGCAAATAAAAAAGAATTTCTTTATATCCGAGTGTGGTGTATGAGTAGAATCAGTGTGGTATTTGTGGCCGAGCAATGTTACGCTAATAGTGTATGTGAGAATTGGAATCTATTGTGATAGAATGAAGATCTATCATGCCCAAAATTTAAGGCAAAAACACACCAACAAATATTTTTAAAAACATGATAAAATAACTAATGTGTTGTATATTTTTGAAGTACAAGTGTTAACTAAGTTCATTATAGGAGATACAACATAATTAGATTAATCTAATCTCGAATGGTAAACAGATAGGGATGAGTGAAGTCGAGGGGAATCATGACAAGCAATGTCCATGTGGGAAACTTCTCTTTCCAAAGTTGGTTTTTCAACATCCCTCGATAGGGTTTGGCAATCATGGTTCAACTATGGTGACTATCCTTAGCTAAGTTCAAATATTTAAATCTAATTAACTGTATTTTAATAAAAAGGAAAATTATTTAAGTTTTTTATGATTATACTATTAATTAATAACTTTAAATTATCTCCCTCCATTAATTTCACTCTTACCCTTAGGAATGCAATAATAAATTCACCATCGAAACTAGAACCCTATGACGATATTAATTGAGTTAATTACATTGCTCATTTATTAATTTAAATGACACATTTCTAATAATAATATAAAATCTATGATTTAATGACCCTCTTTTAAAAATTAAATGTCACATTTAAAATATTAATATAAAACATTATATTTTAAAAGGCCCCTTCATAAAATTAAATGACACTCTTAATATACTAATATAAAATCTTATTAAAATCATATTATAACAGGTTAATGCTAACCCTAATATTGTAATCATTTTGCAAACATATAATTACAAGTTATTTAAAATAATATACTATAATCATATTTATTTACACCACTAACATGTTTTTATTAAACCCTAAATTATTTTCATTACATTATTCACATTTCAACATTATTTTATAACATTTTATTTCAATCATTTTTAATCTAACTCTATTCTTTTAAAATTTATCACTTTAATGTTAAATCCCCCTTTATATTAATCTACATTCACTAAATAAATAACCCTTTTAAATTTTGAAAAGACACAATAAAATCTAGATTCCCTCCTATTTTACTTTACAATGGGTCTCAAAAAACCAATTAATATTTTATTTATGAAACCCATACCCTATTAAGGGTTTGTAAACTTTTCTACATGAGATCTCTCTCTCTCTCTCTCTCTCTAATTTCAGATTAGGGTTTGGGCATGAGTTTCTTCTCCTCTTTCTTTCTCTCATTTTTTTGTATTCTCTTCTTTGTTTTGGTCGCATATGAATGAGATTTTTTTGTTGCACGATTTTGAAGAAAAATGGCAGGTGTTACATCCATTTTACCCCCTATTTTATAGTGTCATAAGGGGAGGGCCGTTTTTATGAGTTTGGGGTCCCACAGGTGGTGCGGTGCAGCAAGTTGCCCCCGTGGAGTCTGTCACTGCCCATGGCGTCCGCCACAGGGTTTGCGGCTGCCAAGGGCCAAGCCCTTTCCAATGCAAGTTTTTTTTTTGTAATTTTTTTTCTACAAATTTTTTAATAATAAAAAATAAGACATTACATTTATAAATTTGTTTATATATATATGTTCAAATATTTAAATCTAATTAACTTCATTTTAATAAAGAGGAAAATTATTTAAGTTTTTTACAATTATACTATTAATTAATAACTTTAAATTATCTCCCTCCATTAATTTCACTCTTACCCTTAGGAATGCAATAATAAATTCACCATCGAAACTAGAACCCTATGACGATATTAATTGAGTTAATTACATTGCTCCTTTATTAATTTAAATGATACATTTCTAATAATAATATAAAATCTATGATTTAATGACCCTCTTTTAAAAATTAAATGTCACATTTAAAATATTAATATAAAACATTATATTTTAAAAGGCCCCTTTATAAAATTAAATGACACTCTTAATATACTAATATAAAATCTTATTAAAATCATATTACAACAGGTTAATGCTAACCCTAATATTGTAATCGTTTTGCAAACATATAATTACAAGTTATTTAAAATAATATACTATAATCATATTTATTTACACCACTAACATGTTTTTATTAAACCCTAAATTATAATCATTACATTATTCACATTTCAACATTATTTTATAACATTTTATTTCGATCATTTTTAATCTAACTCTATTCTTTTTAAATTTATCACTTTAATGTTAAATCCCCCTTTATATTAATCTGCATTCACTAAATAAATAACCCTTTTAAATTTTGAAAAGACACAATAAAATCTAGATTCCCTCCTATTTTACTTTACCATAGGTCTCAAAAAACCAATTAATATTTTATTTATGAAATCCAAACCCTATTAAGGGTTTCTAAACTTTTCTACATGATCTCTCTCTCTCTCTCTCTCTCTCTAGCACTAATTTCGGATTAGGGTTTGGCCATGAGTTTCTTCTCCTCTTTCTTTCTCTCATCTTTTTGTATTCTCTTCTTTGTTTTGGTCTCATATGAATGAGATTTTTTTGTTGCACGGTTTTGAAGAAAAATGGCAGGTGTTACATCCATTTTACCCCCTATTTTATAGTGTCATAAGGGGAGGGCCGTTTTTATGAGTTTGGGGTCCCACGGGTGGCGCGGTGCAGCAAGCTACCCCCGTGGAGTCCGTCACTGCCCATGGCGTCCGCCATAGGGTTTGCGGCTGCCAAGGGCCAAGCCCTTTCCAATGCAAGTTTTTTTTTTGTAATTTTTTTTCTACAAAGTTTTTAATAATAAAAAATAAGACATTACATTTATAAATTCGTATATA
>MU225217.1:3039209-3087117 GCA_018584345.1 Thuja plicata | reverse complement strand
AATGGCAGAGTAGAGGATGACAAATATCATTGAAGAGCTATGATTGGAACTATCTAAGCATTGAATATGCTTGTTTTGTTTATTACTGAGAACACTTTGTAACATAAGTTTTGTTGTAAGAGTTGTAAGCTCAGTTGGCCCCTAACAAGGTGTTGTATACCTTTAACAGGGTTGTTATTACTTTAACAATGAAATATACTATGTAATATTCATCTCCTAAGAGGGATAGGTCTCCTTATAGGGACATTAAACTTTAGTGCATTCTTGTGGGTACAATCCCCACCGGGGTCTTCCCTTGGCTAGGGTTTCCACGAAAAATAATAATGGTGTTATGAGTTATGTGTTATTTTTTTTTATGTTCTTTTCATTTCAGCAAGCTTATGGTATATTTGGAGTTGGTTTAAGTTTAATTTAAAGTGTTGTAATACTTATTCACCTACCCTCTCAATATTACTTAATCCTATTAGCCTTATTGTATCAATAGTGAGACTTGGTGTATTAGCAATGAGCCTTAGTGTATTGATAGTGAGCCTTAGTGTAGTGAGAGTGAGCTTACTTACAGTGAGAACATCTAGCAGTGATCCTTTATAAAATCACCATACTGATGTTACCTTAATAGGTGTTTTACATTTTATGATAATTATCTTCTTTGTGGTTTTTCCCACTTTGGGTTTCCACATAAAATATTGGTGTTCTCTATGTCGGTGTTTCTATGTTCTTAATGCTTACATTTTATGGGGATGTTTGATGTGCTTAACCAACAAATTTAAAGTTGTTCATATTGTTGTTTGTGAGTTGACCGATAGCCGAGAATTTTTATAAGTTGGGTGGGAATAACTGATTCACCCCCTCTTAGTTATTCTGCCTATTCATTAATTGGTATCAGATCTTGGTCCCTTATACATAGAGCTAACTTCTTAAGGGATATCTTGGTTGCTTGAACAGATGGATGGAGAATTATACATTGAATAAGATTGGAAAATCATGATGAGTGATATTGAAGATACTAAATGAGAAAATAGGAGCTGAAAGAAAACCTAAAAGAAGAAAATAGATTCATTGAAAAATTAAGAGATTAGATTAAGAGATTCATAGCAAGGAACAAGGAGGCTAGTGAATAATTGAAGTAATTTAAAGACAGAGTTGTTGCTCTTGAAAAAGAACTGAAGGAATTGAAAGAATCAAAAGACAATGATACAAATCTGGATCAGGAACTAAAAGAGAAGGTAGTCACTCTGGAAAGGAAGCTAGTTTAAACGACACAAGAGGAAGAAGGTGGATTGAAATACAAGCCAAAGAATTTTTGGTTAGAAAAAATTGAACTGTAAATGGAAATGGAGGAATGGAAAGAGACTAAAGAAAAATTTAAGGAATTAATAAGAAAGAGTTTAGAAAAAAATAAAAAGATAGAATTAGAATTGAAGAAGATGAGATTAGAAACAAAGGCATGTGAGAAATACTATCCTGGATATATTATTATCCTCTGAGATAGATCACAGGAAGGGTTTATCGGTAAATTTTT
Organism: Thuja plicata; assembly: GCA_018584345.1. Classification (NCBI taxonomy): domain Eukaryota; kingdom Viridiplantae; phylum Streptophyta; class Pinopsida; order Cupressales; family Cupressaceae; genus Thuja; species Thuja plicata. Next base: position 3,085,595 of record MU225217.1, on the reverse strand, counting down.
AAATAAGATAGATAAAGGAAAGGAAAAATTAAATAAAGAAGATGCAAAGGTTGAGGTAACAAGCGAGGTCAAAAAATAGAACACATCTACAAGAAGGTCTCTAGTAAGATAACCAAATGCTCATAAGTATTTAAATTTTAATGGTTTTTGTTATATTTGCAAAAAAATTGGTCATAAGGAATTTAATTATAGAATGAGAAAGAAACAAAGAATTCAATGTTTTATCTATCATAAGATTGGTCACAAAGAAAGCTAGTGTAAAAGTCAAGTCTCAAATTAGGAGAATGCAAAGATAAATATTTTCCATGGAAATTGTTATGCATGTCATAACTTTGGTCATAAAGCTAGTCAATGTAGATCTAATCATTTATTAGTGAAGTCTTGAAAGAGGAACATGAATTATTTCAGATGTGGACAAACTGGTCACTATGTTAAATCCTGCAAATTTGGTAGTGGACCAGTGAATATTGGGTGTGGTAATCATGCTGAAGAATCTAGTGAATCTTAGAAGAAGAATATCGAATGGAGAAAGAAATATGATGGTGCAGGTGTTTCGGTGGTATCGAATCCCAATACTACTCCTAGCAAAAACTGAGCCAAGAGATTTAGCTTAGGGGGAGTAATGAACAATTCAAATTTTCACCTCCCCTGTTCCAACAAGGTACCAGTTGCAACTAGGTTGTTGTCGGTGTATGTGAAGTGACATTAATGATGACAAGATGATTTTGAGTGATTGATGTGCGAATTACATTAGTTGCATCAACAATAATTAATTTAGATAGGAATCTCGATCATGATAGTTTATGGCTTTTAAAAGGTTAAACATTCAAATAATTTGGCACTGTAGCTCGAGAAGGAAAAATTGTGAATATATAGAGTGATGAAAGAAAAATAACTCTAAGGTGATACATGGAACCTAAATCCATTATTTGTGTTGGCATGAAAAGAAGAATGGAGAAAGGGTTTGAGTTGAAAGAATTTGATCACATTTGTATAAAGTGTCAATATGTCCGCCTTAGCCACAATGAAACAAGAATTTATGACCCTACAAAGATAGGTAGTCAAAGTGCAAAGGTGGTGCGATTTTCATCAAGTCTGCCTGCCTCTTTTTATTTAAACATTTTTTCTTCCGAAGTGTGGTCATTGTAGAGAGCATCGAGTACCAACATCATAGAATTATTAAAGAGAAATGGGAAGGTGAAACCAAAGAAAGTTCTGCCAGCATGCCACGTGAGGTCTCCACAGAGTTTCATATACCTCAAAGCGGAATTTTCCCATTTCAGGTTCTGCCATGGCAACACATGTCTAGAAAATGGTCACATAACTCAATGGATAGTAGGGCTCATATTTGACAAGGAAAATTGTTGTTTTTCAGTTGGTAGTAGATCCTGAGGCATTTTTCAAATCACAATGGCATCTTCCCCATCACAATGGCGAGGATTTCAAAAAGGGCATATGTGGCATCCATGTTGTACATAGGAGGGGAAAATAATGATTTAGAGGCTGGCTTGTTTGAACAATATTAACTACCACCATCCTGATCTTTCCACATGGTAGAAATAAAAGTCATCCCTCATAGCATTTTTGAGATTTGGTTTGGGGAAATACCTATAAGAAAATTGTAAAAGGGAGTTTGGTTAGATCTGTAAATTCTATTTTGGAGTCTTTTGTTCATTGTCTAGAAGAACACTTAGAAAATAGTTGTAGTTTCATTTTTTAAACCCTAGCCTTGTAATTTTTCACATAATCAATCGAGGATACATACTGGACTATGCCCTATTTTCTTTTCCACTGTATTTATGATATTTTGTGGATGACTTAAGGTTTCATGTCAATATTGAATGACTATAGATGTTATTTTTTAGCTCAGGCTCTTATAATTTGTCACAGACTCGCAAAATATTGGAACATGTTTGGTTACTCTTTCAATGTCTATAATATGGAGTTATACCATGCCATATTGTGAATGAAATTCTTTGAGTGGTAGTTTTAGTGTGATAATAAGAACATTCCCTATGAGCCTTAACGAGTTCTTCTCATGGTAAGATATGAATGTTTTGGCCTGTGTTGAGGATCTTGCCAACATGCTTTCTTTCTAACAATGAAGTCTATGACATTCTTAGCTCATTTATGCGGTCTTATGTTCTTACTGTTCCTAAATGGAACTTGAAGGGTTTCAAAATCTCTAGTGCATCGCCTTAGTTTCTGTTTAATTTTCTTTCTCCTTTCCTAGACCCACAAGGAGAAGAGTCAAAATCTATAAAATCCAGAGGTTTCTTTGCAGGAAGCATTTTTTCCCACACCTGCAAAGCTTCAGGACTACCCAACCTTAGGTGAGAGCCTGATTAGGGATCAAAAATTTTCTGGCACACTCGGTGGGATAGATATTTCATAGTTGGAGATTCGTTGTGTTCTTTAGTGTTATTAGCCTTCAAGAGGTAGATCCCGATGCACATGGTGACTCAGTAACCTATACTTTTGGGTGATTTTGATGGTATGAGTTGCGTTTCCTATTTTCAATGCCCTTTCTCCTTTTGAAATATAATTAGCGATCTCCCCTCTCTTCCCTTATGATTTGATATAGAGATTTTTTATGGAAAAAATTTTTTCCTCTTCCTTTCATGAAAATGCAAGCATTCTGCTTTTCTACCAACAATATCAGGCCAGGAGTGCTCATAGTTTTTCTCCATATTCTCTTGCTACACCTAGTTATGATAAATTCCCTGACCCCTACTACCCGCCTACTCCCACATATGACTACTAGCCATAGGAGGTTTCCTTTAAATCCTATCATCATGCTTACCCTCCCACCCATAGCCAAAATGTGGGAAGCTGGGAAAACATCAACTATAGAGAGATGTTAATAAATCTCCAAGAAAAATTAAAGGTTGTCAAGGAGGAGCATGAATACCATCGTCAGTGAGAAGAGATTTCTTACAAAGCTCACATGTTGCAACAACAAGATGATGTTCTCAGAATGCAACAAGAGCAGTTTTGTTCAATGCAAGTTTCTACTACAAAAGAAAGAACGAAGTAGATGGTTTTGAAGAAAGAAGCAGATCCATTTGGACATGAGCTTCTATTTTCTCATGATTCACAGGAAACATATTTGAATGAAGAGGGAGAAAAAGAAAGAGAAGCAGAAGAAAATTTGCAAGAGGATATTGAGAAGGGTTATCCCCAACGGACCTCTCTGCAGACATGGAAAAAGGAAGAAAACAAAGATATAGAAGAATACTTAGAAAATAGTTTTAGTTTCATTTTTTAGACCCTAGTCTTGAAATTTTGCACATAATCAATAGAGGAGACATATTGGCCTATGCCTAGTTTGCTATTATGGTGAGTTTCTACTATTTTGCAGATGATTTAAGGTTCCATATCAATACTAAATGACTATAACTATTTTTTTTAGTTCAGGCTCTTATAATTCCTCATAGACTCACAAACTATTGGATCATGTTTGGTTAGTCTTTCAATGTCTATATTCTGGGGTTATACCATGTCATTGTGTGAATGAAATTCTTTTAGAGTGCTGGTTTTAGTGTGATAATAAGAACATTCCCTGCGAGCCTTAATGGGTGCTTCTCGCGGTAAGATTTGAATGTTTTGGAATGTGTCCATAATCTTTCCATCACGTTCTCTTTCTGACAATGAAGAGTATGTGGCATTTTGTGCTCATTTTTGGGGTCTTATGTTCTTACTGTTCCTAGCAGGAACTCAAAGGGTTTCAAAATCTCTGGCGCATCATCTTGGTTTTTATTTAATTTTATTTTCCCTTTTTAGAACCACACTTAAAAAGATTCTTAAATTCCCTACCTCAGGTGGGAGCCTCATTAGGGGTACACATAGTAATTGGAGTTTAGTTTTCCCATAGATGGAATGTAGAGAGTCCAAAATCTAGGGCTAAACATTTGGGGAGAATTTCCATGGTACGATGACAAAGGATTCATACAGTTTGTGCTGAGTCAATTTCAAGGTAAAAAATTGGTATTGGAAAGACCTTACTTTGTTAAGAAGGAATTAATTAAGGAAATTATTGGTTTGTATAGCATTGGTGAAGTACCTACAAAGAAATCTATCAGCTATGAAAAGGTAGAAGCCCTAACGATGATTGGTAGGGCTCAATAGGCTTTTCAAATATTTACCATTGAAGATCCTATCATAAGGCATGTTGATCATGACATGTCATAAAATTCAATTTCGTAATCACGATGGTTCAAATTCTGTTGTGTTTATGTAAATGTCATGTAAGATGGTGAATGAAAATATACATATGGATCTATGCAAAATGTTGTTAGACAATTTGAAGTTGAATGTGAAGATGCCAATAGAAGATAATTATGATTTCTATTTTGGTTCGTTGGTCATGTGCTTAGTGTTCTATTTCATTAGATCTTTTTCTGGAAAAGAGAATGTTGTATGGAGGACCGCAATCCTGTTGGTAAGCAAATTTACAGGTACCTGGAAGAGTTGGAAAATAAGGTAGATTCTTGTGAGGCATATTTCATGACTCTTCAGAAGAATCTTAGCTTTGGATTGGTTTTCACTGGTGTTTTACTAATAAAGGAAGTTGAAGGAGGTCTCTCTTCGGGACAAAAAGATCTGGAAGTGGTTATCAGTGGTTCATATTCTGGACCAAAGAAGAGAAATACAAGTGATAAATAGAAGGAAATTGTTACTATTTCAGAAAGTGAAGAAGAAGAATTTGGTGAAGCAGAAGATTCAAAGGAAGAGACAAAATTTGAGGAATAAGTGGTTAAAATAATGGTTTCTCCAAAATAATTAGATGTTGTTGATTTTGACACAATTAAAATTATGTTGGTTAAGGAAGAATTTGACAAAATTGGTGGTCTGTGGACTAAATACTCTTCAATTGATAGGAACTTGGTGTTGAAGTTGTTGATTGATCATTTGATCAATAAGAAAGTTGTGGTATCTAGTATATTTAGTATGCTTCCTAGAGAGATGGTAGTAAAAATAGAGAACAATTTGTTGGATTTTAGTGCTGATTACTAGATTGTACCAAATAAAATCAAGAAGAAGTGTGGTAGTGCAATGTAGAGACTATCCTTACTTATCAGTAAAAGAAAATCTAGCATGGAATAGATCAATAACGCCTACAACTATTATCTTCAGTGGCTTGCTACAATTGACCAACTTAGAGGTTAGTGTGAAAAGATTGAGACAAAGCTCAATGAGTTGGGGAAAATATATGACATATTTAAGGACATATATAGAAAGAAGAGGATAAGAGTAGGTAAGCTTCAAGAAAAAACTATTGTTGTAGAAAACATGAAGATAAGACTTAATCAAGACATTATGACTTGTAAAGGACATGATTGAAGTTAAAATGGAGCATGTTGATAACATCATAACCAATGTAAAGGAGTATGAACAAAGGTCTTAGTCTTTGGATTGGATAAAAACATTTGACAAACTGGTCGAATGTGATAGTTTATGTGCCCGCACGGAGGTAGTAGTTTCTGAGTGGAAGAAGGATTTTCCAGTTTTGAAGGAGAGGTACTCAAAGGTATTTTAATTAAAATATATTTTGTTACTTTAAATATCTTTCATATATCTTTTATTTTTGGCCCTTTTCCATTGTGAAAAAAAGGGGGAGAGAAGTCAAGTTACATTTACTCAGGGGGAGTATTTTGGAGTGCAAGTTAAGTGCTATTGTTTTGAAGACATTTTTAAAGTTTTTCCATCAATTCAAAATGGGGAGATTGTTAGTATTATTGCTGGAATTGATTTTCATTGATGTCAAGACCTCCATACTGACACTCTGGCAGTATCAATTGGTTGATTTTCAGTAAGGGGTATATCCTATTGTTCATCGCCAGTATGTGAAGAAGAATTTTGGTTACGCATTTCTTATGTTCAGTGGGGCATTAGGGATAAGAATAAACTACTCTATAAGTTCTGAATATACATCAGTACTCTTGCATGGTTTCGGTGTTCGGCTATTCCTATCGGTTTCTAGTGATTGGTGATGTGTAGTTCATCAGATAATTTTGGTGCTTTGGCTACAATTTATTGTGGACATCTTTTGTTTGGTGGTAATGTTTATCTTATGTCTTCATCTTTTGGACTTGGTTGTGGTTTTTAGATGGCTTCAGTAAAATGAATTGTAATACCTTAAGATCAACCTATTTGTGGGTTGTATTACACTGATCTCTTATGTATGTCCTAGATTTTGGATCGATGCTTTGCATTAAATGTAAATGTAATATTTGTTGCATCGGTGTTATCACATGCTTGGTGTGAAGATGACATATGTAACATCAAATAGTGATATAAATAAAGAAGAATTTCTTTGTATCCAAGTGTGATCTATGAATAGAACCAGTGTGGTAATTGTGGTCAAGAAATATTGCGACAATAGTGTATGTGAGTAGTGGAATCCTTTGTGATAGAGTGCAGATCCTATTGGTGCTTGCATACTAAAAGTAGTAGGTCAATCCTTTTGTGTTCTACTGGCGGCTGTGATGATAGAGCTTAAACATAGAAATTATAATGTATGTTCAGATGCAACTTGTACAGTTCATGATTCTATCATGATATCTACCTTTCTATAAGGGAAACTAGCCTGATTGGCAGTGAGCCTTGTTGTATCGACAATGAGCCTTGGTGTATTGACATTGAGCCTCTGTGTAATTGCAGTGAGCCTTAGTGTACCAATAGTGATCCTACTTGCAGTGAGCACATCTGGAAATGAGCCTTTGTAAAAATCAACATACCAGTGTCACCTTAATAGGTGTTTTACATTTCATGAGAATTAGCTTCTCCATGGTTTTTCCCACTTTGGGTTTCCACATAAAATTTTGGTGTTCTCTATGTCAGTGTTTTTGTGTTTTTAATGCTTACACTTTATGGGGATATTTGATGTGCTTAACTGACAAATCTAAAGTTGTTAATACTGTTGTTTATGAGTTGACTGATAGAGGAAAAGTTTTATAAGTTGTGTGGGAATAACTGATTCACCCCCCTCTCATTTATTCATCCTATTCAACACTTATCACATTATCATCCTCCACATGCTGCACATACTTCATTTCATAATGGAGGATGATCCACCTTTTGTGGACATGTGCTTCTACCTTATGTGGGTGATAATTTATCTCTTGCATATCTCCTTGTTATCATGCCTTACCTATATAAAAAGGCACATCTACATTGTAATGCAATTTCAATATCTCTTATGCTTTTATCTATTGCAATTCATTACAGTATTTTGCATCTCTTCTATTTTGTCTCTCCTGTGCTATTTATTGGCCTCTATATCTTTATATGGTTCATTTCTAGATGCAAGTTATTACAAAATTAATTAAAATGGTAGTTAGTAATGATAAAATGTATAAAAAAAATTAAATAAAATGGATAAATATATCTGGTTTAATGATTAAAGTTGATGAATAGATTTACTGCTATATAAATTTTTTATTTCTTTTCAACTTTGACAATGAATGCTTTGTTTTTGCATTTTTCTTTGAAATTAGATATTCTTAAATTTTTTGAAATTGATTTCACTTACCCATCAAAATCCAAGACCTACAAAAATGATCGTACACATTACAAAACTATCAATATTGTAAAATGCTTTGGGAAAATACATGGATTGTAATGGTTTTGCATCTCCTAAATTACTCTTTCACTAAATAGCTTTGTAGTTGTAGAAATGGTTGAAGATAACACTCTTTAGTCATTCCAATGTCTTAAAATGGTCATGTAGGATTAAATTTGTTTTATTTCTCCAAATAAAATTCTACATAAAATAATATGTAAATAATAATTAGATAATACTTGAATGTTCCTAAATTGATCTATATTGATGCATATTGAATTCCTTTAAATACAAAAGCACAACAAGTAATTGTGGAAAATGTACCAAATCAACTCATAACAATGAACACAATAGGTCAGATTCAAAATAAATTTATATCCTTAAGTTTTTTAAATTTTGGATTAGTTTTGTTGGTAGTGGCATGGTGTGATGTTTAAGTTGCGACCTATTGTTGTTCTTTCCATCAAGGTTCAAACTTCACTAGAGTGGTATTTTTGAATGTTTAAATGGGAATGATCCCTCTTATTTAATTAGTTCGACCTTAATGTTTCCTTAAGAAGAAAAAAAGAGTTAATTTCACTTTGTTTTGTAAAAAGAAACCAAAATTAAATGGACCGCTATTATCTTCCCGAGAAAGGTGTTGTGGAATTTCACAAGGGATATATTCTATCTTGTTTGAGTTTGACCTAACTTTGACTTAGAATGTTGATTCATGTATCTTGGAATTTTTTTATATGTTGAGTCATTTTTAGTATACATGAAGAAGTTAAAACTTCAGTTTAATTTTCGCTAAGTTTAGGTAGAAGTCATAGTTTCTTTGTAGTAGGCATAATTCATGCAAAATGTCTAAATAGAAAACTTCCATCTAAATATAGAATTACTTCCTAAATATAGGAGTTAAACTCAAAAAGTCTTCTTAGAATCAGAACTTAGAAATGGATCCCATGTGTTGAGACTAGGACATAGTTTTTGATTAGCATGAGTTGGTGATTTAGTGAAAGTGAGTGTTTGGGAAGAGAAAAATATTGTGAGGCTGAAATTATCATTGTATAATTGTTGTAGCAATCTTTAATCTGCTTGTACAATGGGGAATAGTAGGCAAGATACAAAAGGGGTATTTCCACCTTCTCTTAATGCACAATTGGAAGGAATATTTGTTAGAAATAAGGCACCACATAGAACAAAGAGGGGGGGAATCAATTGTGTGTCAAAACTCAAAAAAAATATCCAACACTTTAGGCTTAATATTAGACCTGAATAATAAACATTAATGCAAGATCGCAACATATCAATTAACACATAACACCAAGATTTTTGACGTGGAAATCTAGTTAAGGGAAAAACCACAGTGACGATCAAACCCACAAGATGATGTACCCAATTAAAAGATCTATACCCTGTTAGGAGTATTACAAAGGGAATGCACATGCATTGAGGCACACTGCCTAGAGCTCACTGCTCAAATAAAAATGATGGCTAAAACCCTGAATGGACTACAATCCACTCTGGAAAACAATACACTAATTATGAACTGATTGATAACATCTCTATCATGCCAAAAAAATTCCAATGAAGTACATCAAATATTTGCCTCAATTGAAAATTCCATTCATACCTCTTCACATAGTCATCAATACACCATACTCACATGCAATCACACTTTCACACTTAAAAATAATTACATCTTTACATATATTTCATCAACCTTGAAAAGATAAACAAGGTCGACATCGAACTTAACACCTAAATTACAAAAAGTAAAATACAATATTTAATGTGATCCAAAACATGTCGACAAACATAGCTATGATCCAAATCTTCATCCTGGAACACTTTCAAGATCCATAAATCATGTCAGAATCCATCGCAACACGCTACGCCATAATTTTAGCCAAGAATAATAAGAATACCAACATGCCAAGGGAAAATTTCCAAATTCAATCACATAACCCAACTCAATCTAGAAATACAAATATAACACAATCTAGAAACATCAACAAACAATATGAAACACCATGACAACAACAAAAAAAACTCTATTTCAAAATTTACAATTATCTTTTCTCTGTCCATTAGGAACACTAATCAATAACCTCTATCACTTAAGAAAAATATATTTCTTTCATCCAAATCATGAACCACTTAAGTTGAGGAGACACATCCATGTCCTTATATATACTCACTACCAAGTGAGAAACACAAAATATTGCATAACTGATCCACAGCAATCTAAGAATTGTAACGCTATCTCTATCTGAATAACCAAAATATCAATCTATAATAAATCATTCATAGGTTACTCAAATCAACATGCGAACCTTTTTAAATCAACATAGATCAACTAGAGTCATCCATGAAACCAATAATACAAATATGTTGACATCAATAACACAACATAAATGTCAGCACATATATACATGATATCCCAACAATTTTCAATAATCACCCCCTTTGGCATTGATGACAACATATGATGCAAAAAACCAAATCAATGCACAAAGAAACCATATCAACAATACTATTAAAAATATCCACAATATATCCTCCAAAGTCTCTCTAACAAACCTTCTCAACTAGAGAACAATCTCTCCACCTTAGTATCACACTTTTTTTCACATGACCATCTCTCCCCCTTTGGCATCAATGAAAAAGGAACATATATGCACTAAGTCATAGAAGCCAAAAATATGAACAAGCATCTCTCCCCCAAATTTGAACAACTCACTCATCAAGATGACTACTCCCCTTGAGTAGCAACCACCAAAACATAAATCCAAAAAAAAGATGATCTTTTAAAGTACACTAGACTGATGCAAATATATGCATCTCTATCTTTGATCAAGAGGGTAAATCACCCCAAGCTTACCTCAGAGATACTCAAAAGAATCCTTTGGCAAGGGTTTCATGAAGATATCTACAATATTCTCTATAGTAGATACATACACCAATCTGACTTACATTTAACTAACCTTATCTCTCAAGAAATGATGTTTGATAGATATATGTTTTTTATTCGAATGTAACACAAGATTATTTTAAATGTTGATAGCACTTGAGTTGTCATAATACATAGAAACATACTCATCAATACTTACTTTGACATCTTTGAACATTTGCTTCATCCATATTACTTGTGTACAGTTAATAGAAACACCAACATACTCAACTTCAATAGTAGATTGTGAAATACAATTTTTCTTTTTACTTGACCATGAAACTAACCTCTTACCCAAGAAGAGTGCTCCACCACTTGTACTTTTTATATCATCCATATCACCTGCCCAATCCACATCATTAAAAGAACTCAATGTGAAATAATCATCCTTACCATGCCATAAGCCATAATCAAGTACTTGTTTCAATTATTTGAATATCCTTTTAACAATAACAACATGTGATTCCTTTGGTTCTTCTTGAAATCTAGCAACAATTTAAACTACATTCATAATGTCAGGCCAGGTCTGTGTTAAGTACAATAATCCACTGATCATTAATTTGTATCTTTTTTGATTTTCTTTAGGGTAATAATCATCCTTTGTCAATTTTCAACCAGTAACCATAGGAGTACAAATAGGTTTTGAATCATTCATACCAAATTTATTCAACAATTATTTCACATACTTGGACTGAGATATGAAAATACCTTTATTTGATTGTGTAGTTTGCACACCAAGAAATAATTTCATCTCACCTATCATGGACATCCCAAACTCTTTCTACAGCTCATCAAAAAATTATTTACTCAACTTTTCATTACCACAAAAATGATATCATCCACAAAGACTTCAATAATTAAAACATTATCATGATCAAATTTGAAGTACAAGTTACTATCTGCAACACCTTTATGGAAACCAAGTTTTAATAAATACTTATCCAGCCTCGAATACCAGCCTCTAGAGGATTGTTTAAATCAATATAACACTTTCTGCAATAAAAAAACCATGTCATCTTGACCAGTCAAAGTAAATCCATCAGGATGCTCAACATAGATTTCCTCTTCTAACTCTCCATTTAAAAATGTACACTTAACATCCATATGATATACTTTAAAATATTTGTAAGTAGCATATGCAAGAAATATCCTAACAAATTTAATTATAGCAATAGGAGAAAATTTATCCTCAAAATAAATAACTTCCATATGTGAGTATCCCTTACAAACAAGTCTGGCTTTGTTCTGAATCACTTCACCATCTTCATTCAATTTGTTTCTGAATACTCATTTAGTACTGATCACATTCTTGTTTATAGATCTAGGAGATAGAATCCATGTCTTCGTCTTCTCAATCTATTCCAACTCTTATTTCATAGCCTTTAACCCAACTTTGATCTTTGCATGCTTCATCAACATCCTTAGGTTCAATCTTAGAAATAAAGAAAATTTCATTTCTAGAGATTCTTCCTCTAGTCTAAATACCTTGATTCTGATCACTAATAATCTAATTTTCTGAACGATTTATCCTTACATACCTTGAAGTCTTTAGATTTGGATTTGTAGCTGACTCTTGTGTTACCACCTCTTCCTCATTTTCAAATTCTCCATCTTGATCTACCAAACCATTCTAATTTTGATTCTAATTCAGTGCTTCTATTACCTGATTGTCTACCTCATCATCTGATTTATAACTGCAAGATCTAGCTTATTTCTAATAAATTTCATCCAATTTGACATTAGAACTCTCAATTATCTTTCTCAACCTATTTTTCTAACATTTGTATGCTATGCTCTTTGTAGAATGACCAAGAAAGATTCTTTCATAACATCTAGGATCAAATTTCCCTAAATATTCATCTCTCTTGATATAACATTTTCTTTCAAAAATTCTAAAGTATTTCACTGTAGGGACATGACCATACCAAATCTCATAAGGGGCCTTATTAGTGCCATGCTTGATTTGAACTCAGTTCAATGTATAGACTGCAGTGCTAACTGCTTCTCTCCAATAGATCTGTGGTACATTTCATTCAATCATCATTGTCCTAGGAGTGTCAAGGATTGTTCTATTTATTCTCTTTGCAATACCATTTTGTTGTGGGGTCCATGGAGTAAACATTTTCCTTTTTATCCCATGTTCTTAACAAAATGAATTAAATTCACTAGATGTAAACTCACCACCTCTGTCAGGTCTCTGAAATTTCATATTCATACCTATCTCAGTCTAAACCATACATTTGAAGATCTTAAATTTTTCAAAGGCATCAAATTTCTCCTTAAAAAATGTAACCCACATCATTCTTGAAAAACCATCAATGAAAAAATGATATATTTGTCTCCATAATAGCTTATAGTTCTAGCAGGGCCACATAAATCAGTATGCACCAAATCTAACAATCCACTTGAAGAATATGTCTTACTTTTGAAATTAGATTTAGTTAGCTAATCCAAATGACATTCTTTACAAATTGCATTAGAAGGATTCAACAATTTAGGTAAATCTGTCACTGCCCTTGTAGTGCTTATCTTCACAATGTTATCAAAGTTTACATGAAAAAATATTTTGTGCCATAACCAACTGTCATCAATCTTAGCAATCAGACATCTATTCTTTGCATTATTCAAACAAAATACATTACCTTTAGTTGTTGTACCCGATGCAATCTCAACTCCAAAGCTTCTAATGATTTTTCACATTCTATCCTTGAATTGTAAATTGTAACCTTTATAAACTAGATGTACAATACTCAAAAGATTATGGCTCAAACCTTCATCATATAAGATACCATCAATCTTATTATTACCATAAAGTGTAATGGTACATCTACCATTGATCATACAAGGAGCATCCTCACCAAATTTGACAACACCACCATCATACTTCTCCAACTTCACAAATTTTCTTTTATCTCTGGTCACGTGATGTAAACAACCATTGTAAATAACCGATTCATTTTTCTCATCCACATGTGAAACCAATTCTATTTCCTCATTCAAGAAACTGGGATTCTCATCTTTGATATCAATAAACACAATCTCATCTTCACTCTTTTTAGATTCATCATCAGTTACACCTTCATTAGAAGTATAATAACACTTCTTTTGATATTTTGATGCAGAGGGTTTGATACTCTAGAGATTTTACTCACTCCAAGATGCTTCTTTGTCTATCCCAACCATTCAATGGTTGTTTCTTGTTGAATATTACTTCAATTAGGATCTCCAAGACCCTCACTACCAACTTCTCCTCCAAGGTATAGTTGGTCTTTAGAAGATTTCAAGGTTTCTAGGCTCTACTAGTCCGACTAGTACTCCAAATGCCCACTAGAATGCCAAACCTCTGCTTAGGATCTTCACACACATCCCCTAGGACTCTTCTCTACCTTCTTGACCTATCAAAGGCCAGTCTGCAATCTTTCCCACATTTCTAGGCCCTTTACCAATCCCATTGGTCTTAATTCCACTAGGAGGCCTAATTGCCAACTCCCTAGTAGGCCTATTTTGACATTTTTAGGGCTATTACTCCAAAAATTCCCAAATGACCCCACACAAGACCTTGAAAATCTTCAAGGTATCAACCAACACTATCAGAATCCAAAACCCTGACCTCTGAAAGCACCCATAACCCTAGTTTCTTGCAGGCCCTAGATTTTAGCCTATGAATTAGGCCTCTAGACCAGACAGTATAAACAATTGTTCAAATGATCTCCAAATTATGATTCTCCTCCTCCCACCTTCGAATACTTTTAGAAGACTATCTAGGGCATCAAAAAATGCCACTAAGTCTTTCCCAAAAGGTCATGACTGCTCAAACAAGTTTCTTCTTCTCCCTGTCCTGGCTCACATGGATTCACCATTCAGCCATAGGGCTTCCTACTTGACCTAGGAATTCCACTACAACTAAAAAAAGGAAACCCAAAATTCTATCTACAGACTCTAACCCTACTTCCCCCATGGTTTCAGTCAATTCCACTGGTGGGATTTTAGGGTAGAGCCATTTCTATCTAAATAGAACTATATTATCACTTACAAACCAATGACCTTCAAAAACTTGTAACTTTACACCTAATGAACTTAAAAGAAAACTATCTAATGCATATGAAAGAGAAATAAATCATTCCATTCCCATGGGACCCGATCTGCTTTGCCAATCTGTACACAGCTGTACAGTAGCAAAGAAACAATGCAGAATGCTAGTAAATAGTTACAGTCATCTGTACAGGGGTGCCAAGAATGATTTTTGCAATCCAAAAATTCATTAACCATTCCCAAACATCTAATCCATGCTCATATATTGAGCATGGGGTAGTTACAACTGATCCAACCATATTTTGCAATTTCTTGCAAAAGTTGCTAGCAGCTTTTTGCACTTTGTGCATTTTGACTTTCCTTGTCAACTCGATGGGTGAGTTTGACCTTGGTGACCCTAGATAGGATATGTAGGGTCCTAAAACACCCATCAAACCAATATTTCACTAAAATATCAACTTTTCACTTTTTAAGCCAAAATGACCCTAAAACTCCTAATGAGCACTAAGGCTCTTACAAATATGAAATTAACTTGGCATTGCATCCCCCCATTGGACATTATTCCAACAAACACAAAAACACCTAAACCAAACCTAAACAAAACCAAAGCATCAAATAGGGAGGTGCCTTGCACCATACTCCCCTGGAAAAAATAACTCAAGTCCCTTGAGTTAGGAGGTCTTCAATGGTGACCCCATGTTTCAGAATGTCCAGCTCTATCATCCAAGTGGCCTCAGCTTTAGGTAGTCCCTGGCACTTGATGAGGTACTCCTTGTATTTACCCTTCCTTTTCTTCTCTATCACTTTAGAATCTAGTACACTTTCCAATTTCAATGGCATTGGGGTAGGTAAGTCTTTCACCCAATCATCATCCTCCAAATCTGTAAGTGTAGACTAACCTATGTCTAGAGATGATCCCTTGTAAGGGTACAAGCCACAAACATTAAAAATGGGCAAAATTCCCAAATCAGGAGGCAACTCCACTTCATAGGCATTCTTGCAATACTTATGTAAAATCTTCAGTGGCCCTATCTTCTTCATGAGTAGTTTAGTGGGATGTCCTTTCGGTACCCTCTCCTTCCTGAGATAGGAAAGTAATAGATCCCCCACTTTGAATTGTAAATCTCTCCTTGTCTGATCAACCTTGAACTTATACTTCTCCACTTGCTTCTGTAAAGTCTTGTTGACTTGATCATGAAGTTCCTTCATCTACTCTGCAAATGACTCCCCTTGTGCACTCCTCTTGTCCTTCAAAATAAGATCTCTCAATTCCAAAATCCCTCTAGGATTGACCCCATACACTATTTCAAAGGGGCTCTTACCTGTATTCCTATTAATGGAGTCATTATAGGCAAACTCTACTTTCCCTATGATGTGATCCCATGATTGTCCATGTTGTTTAGTCAAACACCTTAGCAAATTCCCAAGTGACCTGTTGACTACCTCCGTTTGTCCATCTGATTGTGGATGGTAGGCTGAAGAAAAAGATAATTTTGTGCCAAGCATCTTCCATAGGGTCCTCCAAAAGTGACTCACAAACTTACTATCTTTGTCACTTACAATATTTAGTGGCAAGTCATGGATCCTCACAATGTCCCTAAAGAATAGACCTGTAATCTGAGAAGCATTATTTGTTTTCTTGCATGGAATGAAGTGTTCCATTTTTCTAAAATAGTCCACCACTACAAACACACTGTCATGACCCCTAGGTGTTGAGACACTCCCAAGGCCTTTGGGGTATGGATAGGGGTTGGTACAACCCACTGTTGCTACTTTGACCTTTTTCCCTCTGACAAATCTGACATTGTTCTACAAATTTCCTCACATCTGATTGTAACTTAGGCCAATAGTAGTGCCTATTCACTTGCTCCAAAGTCTTGTCCACTCGAAAGTGGCCCCCCAAACTGCCTTGGTGTTTCTCCTTCACAATGTTTTCCCTCATGGAGCATTGAGGAATACACATGAGATGACCTTTAAATAGTAAGCCTTCCTACAACATATACTCATTAAAATCCACTTTGAAACCCTATTGAAACTTCACACATGCTTCATAGGCTTCTCTGATGTCTTTGTCCTCTTTGTAGAGATCCTTCAAATCATCCATCCCTACACTTTGCAATTGAATCTCCTATATTGTGAGTACTCTTCTACTAAGAGTATTTTCAACCTTTTTACTAACTCCCTTCTTGTGCTTTATGGCAAATGTATAAGCCTGTAATGATTCTACCCACTTCAAGTGCCTTTGGTTTAATTTCTCTTGACCATTCAGGAAACTTAGTGCATGGTTATCGATGTAGATCACAAACTCCCTAGGTAATAGATAGTGTCTCCACTTCTTAAGGGCTTATACCATAGCATATAAATCCAAGTCATAGGTGGAGTACTTTTGTGTAGCCTCATTAAACTTTTCTAAAAAGAAAGCCATAGGATGTCCTTCTTGGCTTAGCACTACTCCAATAGCCAGCTTTTTAGCATCACACTCCACCACAAAGAGTTGATTGAAGTTGGAAAACCTAAGAGTAGGTAGCTCTACAGTTCTTTTTTTCAACATTTCAAACCCTTGCTTTCCACAGTCCACTTAAACTGACATTTGATTCCACCCTTTATGGTGTTGAGGATAGGGGCACATACATGGGTGAAATTTCTTACAAACTTCCTATAATAGGAGGCCAACCCATGGAAACTCCTAACATCCCCTATGGACCTAGGTGTAGGCTACTCCAAGATGGCCTTAACTTTATCAGGGTCCATCTTCATACATCCATTAGCAACCATAAAACCAAGGTAAAGTAATTCAGTTATTAGAAACTCACACTTTTCTTGATTTATCATCAGCTTTTCCTGATGTAGCCTCCTTAAAACCATCTCCAAATACTTCATGTGCTCCTCCTTGGATGTGCTAAAGATCAAAATATCATCAAGGTAAACTATGACAAAGTTACCAATAAAATCTGCTAGCACTTCTTTCATGAGCCTCATGAATGTGCTAGGTACATTACATAGGCCAAAGGGCATCACTAGCCACTCATACAACCCTTCATTGGTCTTGAAGGATATCTTCCACTCATCACTAGGCCTCAGTCTTATCTGATGGTATCCTGACTTCAAATCCACCTTAGAAAAGTAACATGATCCTCCTAGATTGTCCATCAAATCTTCTGTCTGGGGCATTGGGAACCTATACCTGATTGTGATCCTGTTTATATCCCTAGAGTTCATACACATCCTCCATTTTCCATCCTTCTTAGGTGCAAGTACTATTGGCACATCACATGGGCTCAAACTCTTCCTTATTAACCCCTTATCCAACAAATCTTGAATCTGTTTGGCTATCTCTGCATTTTGACTTGGTGTCATCTTATATGATGCTTTGTTTGACAAATTTGCTCCAGGAATGAGGTCAATCTAATGACTCACATCCCTCATAGGTGGAAATTCACTTGGCAAACCATTATCCACTATGTCATGGTATCTTTCCAACAATGCTTGTATCTCTGGTGGCAAATTGACTTTCTCTTAGTTTCCTCCTTTGGTTTCACCATTACTGCACAACAGACTCCTTTCTCCTTCTTCATCGCTTTTAGAAACTCCTTCCCACTCAATAACATCACACTTGTCCCCACATGTTTCTCCTCATTAGGTTCTGGTAAAGGATCCATCTGAAACTTCTTCCACATCTTGGTAATCACATAACTATTCTTTTCTCCATCATGTATTTCTTTGACATCATACTCCCATGGATGTCCTAGAAGTAGATGGCATGCATCCATAGGTAGTATGTCACATAGGAACTTGTCCTTATACTCTCCAATCTCAAACTCCACCAAGGTTTGTTCATCTACCACTATTTGTTGACCCTTGTTCAACCATGAAACCTTATAGGGTGTGGTATGGGGTATCCTTCTTAGTTTCAATTTGTCCACCATCTCTGTGGATACTATATTATCAGTGGATCTAGAGTCCACTATCACTTTGCAAATCTTCCCATGAGACCTACAAGTTGTTTTGAACTAGTTCTTTCTTTGGGGTGGCTATATGGTGCTAGGCACTTTCAACAAAGTTCTCCTTAACATCAATTTCTCTCCATCCAATACTGGCCCTGCCTTGGAAATGGGAGAAGTAACACTTTGTGTGTCATCCTCTTGTACCAACTGGTTTCTTATATCCCCCATTCAAGATGAGGAAGTCTTTTCAGGACACCTGCCCATTATGTGACCCACTTGGTTGCAGTTATAACACCTGCCGGTAAAGACTGAATTGGATCTTCTTTGGGATTGAAACCTTCCTCTAGGAGGCCCTCTTCCTCTATATCCTCCTCTCTAAAAGGATCCCGTAAAATGATTTCCCCCACTGTTATCCATAGACTGATTATCTTTTTGTCTATTAGGGCTTTGTCCTCTACCAAAGTTACTTCTTCCTCTCTGAAACCCTCTATTATTGTTTCCACCTCTTCCCCTTTGATAGAAGTCTTTCCTTCTTCTCATCTTATCCTCTTCTCTCAAGGCTAATTGGAAACATTTGGGCATACTGTCAGGAGCCATCATACTGATATCATCCTAAATTCCTTGTCTCAACCCATTGAGATACCTTGCCACCTTCTCCATTTCTTCTTCTTGTCTTCTAGCCCTTAGGCTCAACTTGTGAAATTCCTCAGTGTAAGTACTTACTGCCATTTCCTTTTGTCTTAAGTTCTGCAAATTTTGATACATCTATATCTCATAATCAGTAGGCAAGAATTGTGCCCTTAATCTAATTTTCATCCTCTCCCAAGAAACAATCTTTTTCTTTCCACTGGTTATCCTATCATCCTGCATCATGTTCCACCACACCAATGCAAATCCCTTGAGTCTAGCCTTAGCATAGCTGACCCTCTTCTCTTCTAAAATTTATTTGTAATCAAATTGGTTGTCCATGGCTTCAAGCCAATTTAACAACTCTTCTCCATTCAGGATACCACAATAATATGGTATGTCTTCCATACTATCCTTGTTTAGGGAATTGAAGGTGTCTAAGAATATCTTTTTTTCTTTTTCCATCTCAGGTTCCTTCCCTTTGTTAGATGACTCTTCTGACTAACTTTCATCATCTCCATCACTCTCATCTCCCCATTCTGTGAGCTTCTTTTTTCCCTTTGTCTCAGACACACTAACCTTCTCCAAGAGGCCCTGAACCAATTCCACTATGGCATCCCTACTAATTTCCTTAGGAGGCAAGTTTTCAACCTCTTGACTCTCTTCCACTTCAGACATACACAAACTCCAAGAAAATTTGGCTCTGATACCACTCCGATGCAGAGGGTTTGATACTCTAGAGATTTTCTTCACTCCAAGATGTTTCTTTGTTTATCCCAACCATTCAATGTTTTCTTCTTGTTGAATCTTCCTTCAATTAGGATCTCTAAGACCCTACTACTGACTTCTCCTCCAAGGTATAGTTGGTCTTTAGAAGATCTCAAGGTTTGTAGGCTCTACTAGTCTGACTAGTACTCCGAATGCCCAATTTCCTTCACTAGAACTCCTCCTAGAATGCCAAACCTCTGCTTAGGATCTTCACACACATCCCCTAGGACTCTTATCTACCTTCTTGACCTATCAAAGGCCATTATGCAATCTTTCCCACATTTCTAGGCCATTTACCAATTTGATTGGTCTCAATTCCACTAGGAGGCCTAATCGCCAACTCCCTAGTAGGCCTATTTTCACAAATTTAGGGCTATTACTCCAAAAATTCCCAAATGACCCCACACAAGACCTTGAAAACCTTTAAGGTATCAACCAACACTATCAGAATCCAAAACCCTGATAGCTGAAAGCACCCATAACCCTAGTTTCTTGCAGGCCCTAGATTTTAGCCTATAAATTAGGCCTTTGGAATAGTCAGTATAAAAAATTGTTCAAATGATCTCAAACTTCTGAGTCTTCTCCTTCCACCTTCAAATCCTTTTAGGAGACTATCTAGGGCATCAGAAAATTCCACTAAGTCTTTCCCAAAAGGTCATGAGTGCTCAAACAAGTTTCTTCTTCTCCCTGTCCTGGATCACCTGGATTCACCAGTCAGCCATAGGGTTTCCTACTTGACCTAGGAATTCTACTACAACTACAAAAAGGAAAACCAAAATCCTATCTATAGACTCTAACCCTACTTCCCCCATAGTTTCAGTCAATTCCATCAGTGGGATTTTAGGGTAGAGCCATTTGTATCTAAATAGCACTGTACTGTCACTTACAAACCAGTGACCTTTAAAAAATTGTAACTTTACACCTAATGAACTTCAAAGAAAACTATCTAATGCATATGAAAGAGAATTGAAATCAGTCCAATCCCATGGGACCTGATCTTCTCTGCCAATCCGTACACAACCATACAATAGCAAAGAAATAATGCAGAATGCTAGTAAACAGTTACAGTCATCCAAACAGGGGTTCCAAGAATGATTGTTACAATCCAAAAATTCATTAACCATTCCCAAACATCGAGTCCATGCTCATATACCAAGCATGGGGTAGTTACAACTGATCCAACCATATTTTGCAATTTCTTGCAAAAGTTGCTCGAGCAACTTTTTGCACTTTGTGCATTTTGACTTTCCTTGTCAACTCGATGGGTGATTTTGACCCTAGTGACCCTAGATAGGATATGTAGGGTCCTAAAACACCCCTCAAACAAATATTTCACTAAAATATCAACTTTTCACTTTTTAAGCCAAAATGACCCTAAAACTCCTAATGAGCACTAAGGCTCTTACAAATATGAAATTAACTTGGCATTGCATCCACCCCTTGGACATTATTCCAACACACACACAAACAACTAAACCAAACCTAAAAAACACCAAAACATCAAATAGGGAGGTGCCCTGCACCTTATTTATACCTAAATTTCTTAGGCTTGTACTTAAGCTCTCTATCCAGACATCTTGAAGTGAAATGACCATTCTTATTACATGAAAAACATTTCAAAGGTAACTTTCCTTGATACTTACCAACACCCTTAGGTAGTCTCTTTACAACTAGGGCTTCAAGTTGTTATAGATTTCTTTCTTCTTCGTTAATATCATCTCATTCCTTAGCATATCCAGATCCATACTTAGATGAGATTTTTCTAGGGTCATATATTTTCTATCTTTAGAAATAGTAGCTTTAAATGCAGATTCAACTTTAGAAAGACTATCACAAAATTCTCTCATTTCAAAATAAAATAACTTGCCAACCATTGTGTCTCTTGTTACATGTGCCATTGTTCTGATCTCTTCAATAACGACCTTGTGATTGTAAGCAAGAGGCAAGAATATTAGTATCTTAGAAACAATTTCATTTTCCTCCAATATTCAACCAGTGCATCTGATTCCACAAACAAGCTTGGTCACCTTTTGCACATAGGAAGTAATGTTTTCATCCTCGCTCATCTTCAATGCTTCATATTTT
Organism: Thuja plicata; assembly: GCA_018584345.1. Lineage (NCBI taxonomy): Eukaryota > Viridiplantae > Streptophyta > Pinopsida > Cupressales > Cupressaceae > Thuja > Thuja plicata. The sequence continues at coordinate 3,063,640 of MU225217.1, read as the reverse complement.
CCTTTCAAACTTTGTAGCTTGGATTTCTTCACACATGCATCTCCTTCATGTAGAATCTCTAATTTTGTCTGTATCTCATGTGTATTCTCTAATTATATGACATTTGCATATTCTACAACTAACAAAGCACGCAACAAAGATTATTTTTCTCTCATTTTGTACTCAAATTGGTTCTTCTCATCAGGAGTGGTAGTAGAAAGATCAGGGGGAGGATTGTAAGACTTCTTAGTGACTTCCCAGTAATATTCTCAATTGCATCTCAAGTGTGTAATCATTCAACCCTCCCATATGGAATAATTATTACCTTCAAATCTCAGATTATCTTTCTTAAAAGATTCCATCCTGGATCTCCTCAAGAGATCAAGCTTCCAAAAGAGGACTTAGCATTGATGCCAATTGTTAGAAATAAGGAACCACACACAACTGGGGGGTGAATCAGTTGTGTCCCAAAACTCAAAAGTTTATTTTACATTTTAGAATTAATCTCATATTTGAATAATAAACATTAATGCAAGATCACACCATATCAATCAACACATAAAACCAAGATTTTTGACGTGGAAACCCAGTTAAGGGAACAACCACGGTGGGGATCAAACCCGCAAGATGTATCCGGTTAAAATAACTATACCCTATTAGGAGTATTACAAAGGGAATGCACATGGATTTAGGCACACTTCCTAGAGATCACTACTCAAATAAAAATGAGGGCTAAAACCCCAAGGAATACAATGAGGGCCACAACCATGAATGGACTACAATCCACTATGGAAAACAATCGACTAATTATGAACTTACTAATAGTATCTATGTCATGCAAATATAATTCCCAATGAAGTACATCAAATGTCTACCTCAATTATAGATTCAACTCATACCTCTTCTCATAGTCATCCATACATTATACCTGCATACACTCACACCTTCACACTTACAAATAATTACATCTTTATATATTTTTTGTCAAACTTGAAAAGATAAACAAGGCCAAAATCAACCTTAACACCTCAATTAGAAAAATCTAGTATAATATTTAATGCAATCCAAAACATATTAACAAAGACATGCTAGGATCCAAATCTTCATCCTCGAACATGCTCCAGAACCATAAATCACACCATGATCCATCACAACATGCTACACCAACATGTCATCCAAGAACAATAAGAACACCAACACACCAGAAGAAAATCAGCAAATTCGATCACATAACCCAATGTGATCCAAAAATATTAATATGACACAATCTAGACACATCAATAAGCAACATGGAATACCACAACAACAACAAAAAAATTTATGTTTCAGAATTCACAATAATCTCTACACTATTAATCCAGAACACCAATCAGTAACCTCTATGACTTAATAAAAATAACTTTCCAACATCCAAATCATGAACCACTTGAGTTGAGGACACACATCCATGTCCTAAACTCACCACCAGATTAGCAACCAAAATTATTGCATAACTGATCCAAGAACTGTAACATTGTCTATGTTTGAACAACCAAAATGTCAGTCTCTGATAAATTATTCATAGCTTAGTCAAAATAACATGCAAACCTATTTAAATCAAAATGATCAACTAAAGACATCCCTAAAATCATTTATACATTCTCAACATCTGATCTTCAATAAAATAGCCATACCAAAATAATCTTTTAATTGAACATACCAGGAATAATCACCAACAGTAGAAATATGTTGACATCAATGGAAAAACACCAATGTTAGTACATGTATATGCATGATATCCCAACAATATCCAACAAGATGACCTAATAGGCTCAAGTAGGACTTATGCACTAAGTGAGTGCAATGATCCTTCACTGCTATGATGAAGAAATGATATGGATTTGGAGAAATAATCTAATGATAGAAGATAAATGATTAAAACAAGATAAATTAAGAAGTTTTAAGAAAGTACATATCGACAAAAATAGATAGGAATCTACAATTACCATAAATAAAAAAAGTCAGAAACTTTACTGACTTGTACACCAAATTTGAAGCTGTTTTATCAGGAACAAAATGTGTGGGGCATTTTTTCCTCTAGTTTTTGCCCTGTTTCAATTGTAGTCTTCCTGAAAGAACTTGTAATTGCTAGATCAAGTCGTGATAGTTGTGTTAACTTCAACTTAATTGTACTTGCACACAAAAAAATAAGGAAGAAGGTTGGATAGAGGGGTTTGCCTCATCCAAACCCTTGTCTGGAATCAACCTTGGAATGAAATGAAAGAAATGAAAGTGCTATGTTATATAGTAGAGGATAGAACTAAAAAATATTGTATCATACCTTGATAATGCAAATTTTTATTTGAATGTGATAAAGTATGTTGATACAATAGCTTTGACTTAACATAAAAACCAAAAAGAAATCATGAAAAGACAAAACCTTATGTAAATGGATGTTGTAATTCACCACAATGCTTATTTGAGAAGAAGAAAGAATATATGGATGTGGGTGTATCTCCTTCCTTGATAGTCAACTCCTTTACATGTACTTAAATGAGGGAAATAATCTTGATCCATATAGAAGAAAACCCTAAATGCTTGAGAAGAAGTCTAGGTTTTGAATGCTTGAAAGATTGCCTTGCTTGCTTGATCTTGAATGTTTGATTTGTGAGTGCCACTGCTTGATAAGCTTAATCATGATTGTTTGATAATGGATGCTAATGGATACAAAAATGAAGAGAGATAATAATTTTATATCCTCTCACAACATATTGGGGGTTAAAACACAAGCAAACCGACTGTAGATCAAAATATGCAACTAAATCTCTAAGACGCGACCCTGAATCTAATTTGGGCCTAATGATTGGGGAACAAAACACCCTAGGAATTATATTCCTATGAAAAAAAACACCCTAGGAATTATGTTCCCAGGAAAAATATTTCCCTAGGCATTATGTTGTAGCCAATAAGAGATTAGATCAGGACCATAGGTCCCAGAAAACCAAGAGATGCCAAATAAAAAAGTACATCTAATTCTGAGATCAAGACAAAACAGGAAGGCCACAAATGGTAACATAGGGCCTAGGTGATGAAATTAATTATGTGATTGGAGGAAAGAAAGATGAGAACACTTAGAGATAAGGGATTACCTCAACTTTAAGTACAATTAAAATTAAAGAAGACTCACCTTTGAATTTAGGTGTCCATTAAGTATCATATGAAGTCCTACCATGAAAATACACTAAGGTGGGTGCTAAATAAATCCATAAAATCTACTCTAATTGAGGGCTTAAATTTAGGATGGTACATTTAGCCCCCACTTTTGCGGGAGTATGAGACAAAATCATACTCACGGTAAAGAAAATGAGAGAGAAGAAAAGAGGAAGAGAGAGAAAGATACGATCATAGGTAAATCATGAAGAGATGAGACATCACTAAGTTTAAGGACACAAGCCCCCCAAAAAAGGATCTCAACTTAGACATCCATGAAAAAGGACACAAAATAAAAGATAAAATTAAAAACAACAAAAGAAAAAATGCACAAACAAAATATGTTAGTACTAAAAACAAAAATCCAAATCAACTAGTTGAAGAGAGCTCGATCAGAAAAATCCCGTCTACCAGCATCATGTTCATAAATCTATTAAAAGAGAACAAGTGATCATCACCAAAATTTATAGTAGGAAAAGGTAGGCAAGATACACAAGGTGTATGTCCACCTTTCCTAAATGCACAATCATAAGGAAGATGACCCAATAGGCTCAAGTAGGACTTAAGCACTAAATGAGTGTAATGATCCTTCACTTTTATGATTAAGAAATGAAATACATTTTGGGAAATAATCTAATGATACAAGATAAATGCTTGAAATAAGATAGATTAAGTAGTTTTGAGAAAATATAGACTGACAAAAATGGACAAGAACTAGAAATTACTAGAAATAGAAAGTTGAAAACTGTACTGACCTATACACCAAATCTGAAGCTATTATGTCAAGAAACAAATGTGTGCGGAATTTTGTTCCTAGGGTTTTTTTTGGTTTCAATTGAAGTATTTTTAGTAGAGCCTGTAATTGCCAGATCAAGTCTCAACAACCATGCTACATGTACCTGCACATATATAAAAAGGGGAAGAAGGTTTGACAGAGGGGTTTGCCTTAGACAAACCCTTATTTGGAATCGGCCTTGAAATGAAATGAAAGAAATGAAAATGTGTGGTCACATAGTGGAGGCTAGATCTAGAAAAAAGAAATGAATGTATCGTACCTTGATAATGCATATGCTTCTTTGAATGTGATCAAGTATGTTGATGCAATAGCTTTTACGCAAAACAAAAACCAAAAGGAAATTATGAAAAGAAAAAACCTTATGTAAATGGATGTTGTAATTTGCCACGATGATTATTTGAGAAGATAAAAGAAAATATGGATGTGGGTGTATCTCCTTCCTTGATAGTCAATTCCTTTACTTGACCTTTAATGAGGGATATAATCTTGACACATAGAGAAGAATACCTTGAATGCTTGAGAAGAAGTCTAGGTCTTGAATGCTTGAATGCTTGCCTTGATTTCTTGATCATGAATGTTTGATTTGTGAATACCAATTCTTAATAATGGATGCTAATAGATACCAAAATGAGGAGAGATAAATTATTTATATACCTCTCATAACATATCGGGGGTTAAAACACAAACAGGTCGACTATAGATCAAAATATCCCACTAAACGTATGAGACGGGACTCCAAATCCAATTTGGGCATGATCCTCGAGGAACAAAACAACTTGGGTGTAATGTTCCCAGGAACAAAATGCCCTAGGGGTTATGTTACCAGGAACAAAACACCCTTGGCATTATGTTCCAGCCAATCTGAGTTCATATCAGGACCATAAATCCCAAACAATCAAGGGATGCCAGATAAAAGATTACAACTAGTTTTGACATTGGGGTAGAACATAGGCCACAAATTGTAACATAGGACCTAGGTGATGAAATGAATTATGTGATTGGAGAAAAGAAAGAGGAGGAGACTTAGAGATAAGGGCTTACCTCAACTTTAAGAAAGATTGAAATGTAAGAGGACCCATATTTGAATTTAGGTGTCCATTAAGTGCCATATGAAGTCCTGCTATGAAAATACACAAAGGTGGGTGCTAAATAAATCTAGAAATTGTACACTAATTGAGTATTTACAATTTAGGATGGTACACTAATATATGAACTTTTTTCTCTTGTAGCTCAATAAATATGTGTTTGTAGGTTTTCCCCACTCTAGGGTTTCTTGGGTATATTTGTGTTATTCGTTATCGGTTTCATGTGAATTTGCTTCTGTTGTTCATTGTTGTTAAATAACTTAGATTATTGGTTGTTACAAATCAAATAGATCAAAATTATTTTTTTGTTCTAAGAAATTTGTTGAGAAACTAATCTATAATTGGGTCATAGAATTTAATATGGTATTAGAGCTCTAAACTCTGAATATGAAGCCAAGTTTTGTGTCATAGATTTTAAAAAATAAATAAATCAGATTTAAATTTTCAATTTCTTCAAGGGTTTCATTTGACAATGGAAACTAGTGTTCGATATGAGGACATGCTTGATTGCACCTCAAATTACTTGTAGTGGAAGGTTCATATCATATTAGTTCTCAAGGAGAATAGGTTGTGGGCCCATTCTAGTAAAATATTGACTCCACTAGTGAATGACCCCATTGTCCTAGATGCACATGAAGTCAAGGAGGATAAGGCACAAAGGATTATCCTTGATAAGGTAATAGATCACTTGATTCCTCATTCGTTAGGGAAAGTCACTATTAAGGAGATGTGGGATATGCTCATGAAACTGTATCAGAGAAGCTAGCAGAGCCTTAATATGATGCTTAGAGATAAATTGCACAATACCAAGATGTCCAAGGGAGAGAGCGTAGCATCTTACTTGTCCAAGCTAACATAGGTTAGGGATAAGTTGGTAACTATTGGAGATACAATTCCTAATGATGAGCTGGTGCGCATAGTCTTGAATGAGTTTTTGAAACATTGGGATGCATTTGCCAAGTGTGTTCTTGGATAAGATTGCCTACCTAATTAGGAAAGGCTTTAGAATGGTTTTCTCCAAGAGGAGATATGAGAATTTATCATTAAGGAGATCAAATGAATAAGGTTGAAGACGAAGAGAATGTTACTCTTGTAAGAAAGGGTAAGAAACAGGCTAATTAAGAAAGGGCCAACTAAAGGGTCTTCTTCTTAGAGTGGGATGAAGAAAGATCTGAGTAAAGTGAAGTGTTTTTGTTGCCATCAATTAGATCACTATGCCAATAAGTTCCCAAATAAGAAAAACAACGGCAAGTACAAGAAGCATGTTGTAGCTACTGTAGAGGTGGACTAGTTTGCAACATGGTTTGAGAATGGGTTTTCACTTATTGCCTATTTCTAAAGTTTAGTTACCGACAATGTGTGGTATATTGACAGTGGGGTTTCTTGCCACACGATGAGAGTCCAGAGTGTTTCACCAAGTTGGAGGAGAAGGAGTTGGATTTCTATATTGAGCTTGGAAATAATGCCAAATACCATGCAGCTAATATTGACACAGTCAAGTTTTAGAGGGAGTCCAACAAACCTCTATTGACAAAGGATGTGTTATATTCCCAAGCATGAAAAATAATTTGATATATGTATATACTTTTGAGGACAAGGATTACATTGTGATCTTTAAGGGGGGAAAAGACTAAATCCATCCCAAGGATTCCAAGGTACCAAAAGTGATTGGTGTCAAGCATGACAACTTATTTTGGTTACAGTTTTAGCCAGAACACGCATTGGTAACTAGCAATAGAAGGCTAGGATAATTGTGGCACAGGAGGATGACACATCTTCACCATGCAACACTTAATATGCTCAAAGAAATAGATACATGGCTGCCTTAGATGAAGGTCAAGAAGCATGAGATGTGCAAGGGTTGCGCACTAGTGAGATATGCCAATACTAATTTTCCAAGTAGTGATATTGGTTCTGAAGGGATTTTGGATCTAGTACACTCTAATGTGTGTGGGGCCATGTCTAAAATATCCTTGAATGAATACAAGTATTACGTTACCTTCATGATTTCTTTAAGAAGATAGATATTTTTTTGAAGAATAAAGATGAGGACTTTTGTAGGTTCAAAGAGTTTAAGGCTTTTGTGGAGAGCCAAATAGGGAGGATGATCAAGACACTGAGGTCAGATAATGAAGGTGAATATACCTCAAATTCCTTTAAGGATTTCTTTTCTCAAGAAGGTATTAAGAAAGAGTTGATGATTCTGTACAACCCTTAGCATAATGGGGTTGTTGAAAGAAAAAATAGGGTTATAGTTGGAGCGGCCAAGGCCATGTTCCAAGATCAGGATCTTCCATAGTTTTTATGGACAGAGGCTTACAATACTGTCTTATACTTGCAATTTAGGAGCCCACACAAGTTGTTTGATAAGTTGACACTAGAGGAGGTGTTTAGTGGGAAGAAACTAGATTTGGAGCACATTCACATCTTTGGATGCCTTGTGTATTGGCATGTTCTCATAGAGAAGAGAACCAAGTTGGAACCAACTATAGAGAAGGGTATCCTTGTTGCGTATAGTGAAAATTTGAAGGCCTATCAAGTTTACATTCCTTCCCTAAGGAACATAGCTATTCATAGGGATGTGAAGTTTGAGGAGAAGAGGGCTCTTCATAAATCTAGTAGCTTGATGGAGGTTCTGGAGGAGGAGCAGGCACCCAAGGAGAAGGCAAATAAGATTCTTCAAAGTTTAGTCATGCAAGCTAGAGAGCAGAGTAGGCAAAAAAAGCAAGTGGATCAAGAGGAGGAATATAGGATTCATTAACCTTAGTCTCCTATTATAGGGAGGAGGAGGAACATGGAAACTAAGAAGAAACTAAGAGAGGCCAAGGAGTATGTTGGTACTTTATAGGATTGAATCCGATGGAGAAAGGCTTTGAAGTGCTATTCTAAGTATATGACACTTACGAGTGAATTGATTGAGGTGGAGCCTTCTAGCTTTCAACATGCATCCAAGCACAAGTTATGGATGAATCCCATGGTGGAAGAGTATTCTTTCACTATGAAGAATAATACATGGGAGGTAGGCCACAACAAAAAGATAAGTCAGTGGTGGGCTTGAGATGATTGTATAAGATTAAGCTTGTTGTGAATGGGAGAGTGGAAAAGTTCAAAGCCTAGTTTGTGACCAAGGGGTTCTTACAGAAGGAAGGGATCAACTATGATAAAACCTTCGCTCTGGTAACCGAGTACTCATCTACCATGGCTATCATTTTGTAGCAACACAAATGGGTTGGAGGATTCACCAAATGGATGTGAAGATGACCTTCCTCAATGAAGTAATTGAGGAAGAGGTCTACATAGAGTAGCCAGAGGATTTTGAGGTGCATGAGAGGGATTCCCATGTATGTAGGTAGAGGAGAGCACTGCATGGGCTCAATTAGGATCCCAGGACATGGTATGCATGTATTGATAGTTACTTGCAGAGCTTGATCTTCATCAAGAATGAGGTAGATCTGAACTTGTACTACATTAAAGTGAAGTGTGAGCCTCTCATAGTGGAGTTGTATGTTGATGACTTGTTTCCCATAGGGTTCAAAGAGTTCATAGCACACAACAAGAAGGATCATGCAAGAGAGTTCAAGATGAAGGACTTGGGGTTGATGCATTACTTATTGGGATTGGAGTTGTAGCAAAAAGATGGAGAGATCTTCCTTGGATAAGGAAATCACATAGTTGAGATCTTGAAGAAATTCAGAATGGAGGACTGTAAGTCCATGTCCATGCCACTTGTGACCAACTAGAAGAAGATCAATGCTACTAGATCAGAAATAGTGGACCAAAATTTATACAGATAATTGATTGGCTCTCTTATGTATATACTCAACACCATGATAGATATTTATTTTACAATAAAATCACTTAATCAATTTATGGTAGAGCCTAAGCGAGCGCACTGGGTACCTGCAAAGCATATTTTGAGGTATCTCTAAGGCACAACTGATTATGGAATGAGGTATATTCAGTAGGATGGAGTGAATCTCAAAGGGTTCACCGATGTAGATTGGGCAGGTGTTGATGGGACTTTATGACCGGGTCCGCCAACAGAGGTAAGTTGTCACCAGGTACTAGGGTATAGGCCAAATTTTCCTATAAAGGTTGTCTCGGGAAATGAGATTCCATGGGCCTCCAAGCACGTGAGAGTTAGGTCTTGACAGTGCAGGGCTTAGTTGGGAGATGTGACTATTTTGTTTGAGGGGAATAGCTAGTTATCTTAACTCGTCTTCTCTAGGGATTCAACTCCCTGCAAGCGCACATTCATTTAACAAACAAAATTCAAAAGATACTACAGAGTTAGAAATATTTCATCTACCTATAGTTATACTGAACATTCAAAACATCAACAATGCTCTAACATACTACACTAAATACCAAAGAAACATAAGACCATCAGCTCATATTTGATCAATAGCAAAGGAAAGGAGGTTGTTAATCTACTTTAAGCATAAGAGCAAAGGACATAAAGAACACAAAGCATAAAATACAATTAACCCAGAAGTCAGAATGCCACCAACATCATTGATAGAACTTCCTCCTTCTTCATTAACATATCTCCAGCAAGCACTGGTGCATGGTACAATGGTGGCTCCAGGGGAGCACTTAACTACTGAAAGCTTAAAAACTATGGACCATTGAGCTCTGCAACTAAAAAAATTGAGAAAACCATATTGCTATTAACTATGGACTGCAAAATCATATTTATCACTGACCCTTGGAATGAGGTTAGATTTATCATTTATACACATCATTTGACCTAAAACTAACCTAACTTGTTTTACATTTTTACAATATAATAATATTTTCTGGTGGCCGGTACTACCTGCACCACATTACAAAAGACCTCAAGATAGAAAAGGTCTACCATGTCAGAAGAATAAGACAAGAAAAGAGGAGTAGAAGAATTGGCCTCAAGAAGAGAGCCGGTAGAAGAGGAGAAGAAATCCAATCCCATGGGGATTGAGGCTACATGCCTCATAAATGGGAAAGTAGTGCCCTATCTCTGATGCACTAGGTGTAATGTTGAAATGATGCCTTAGGAAGACCATCTGTAAGAACACTCCTGTTGAGCCGACGTGCCTTGTTGCAGTTACCCATTTTCTGACAACATTTATCAACTACCTAGAAAGTGACGGGTTGGCCTTGGGAACTAGGACATGGGTCACTTAAAGAATACAAAAGTGTAGGATCTGGAGCTACGAGATCCAGGAACTTACATTCCAAAAGAATGAATGAATACAAAAATACATCTCGTGACAAGGTTCTACAGGCTCTGAAGAACTTTTATTACTCATGATTTTTCCCAAGCTTCCAACACTTGACCTATGCTTTCTTTGTCTACATCCTTTATGCTATCCCACTGATTGCAAACAACGTTCAATGCCTCCTCAACCTCTCTAGCCCTGCTCTAGAATTCATCCACCATCTTGATGGCATCATGTGACCAGATCATTGTCTTTGACAATTTGGATAACCTGCCCTGGTCAAAATCTTTGGCAGGCGGATATAGGGACTCCATCCATTCATCAAACTTGCTGAGGACATAGTCCTCTGGGGTACATGTCCCGGTGGTGAAGGGATCAACTAGTGATACTCCAACCATGAATGCTTTAAACAGACCCAAGGGGTACTGGGTGGCTGTCACATTATCTTTCAAGGCCTTAACTAGTTCCTTCCACACCTCACCCCTGAGGAAAAGTCTAGAGTACTGAGCCTGGAGGGAGTCATATGACTCATCTCTCAAAATTCCTACTTATGTGGTGACTTCTTTGCCTATGTTGCAGATTTATTCTAGCCTGACCTTCCATTTTTCATACTTTGGTAAGTCTTGCTCCCATATGATAGCGGAGCCCTTTGCCTGGCTAAGCAGAGAATCAACCCGATAAAGGTCTGGGAGGGACGCCACCAGAAATTGTCTCATGGTGGTTACTTGTTTGGTGGCACACCCATCCACAGCTTGTGCCTTATTTTTCATAATGCGTAGAGAATCTACATCACCCTGTGTGAGCGACAATCCAAAAGAAGGGGTTCCGGGGTGGACTTCGGCCAATGGTTGTGTGAGTTTGGCCAGAAGCACAAGGAGATTGACATTTGTTTCTCTTTCCTCCTTCAGCTTCTGGCCCTGCTTGATGTACCTAGCCTCTATTACCTTGGTGGCTTCCTTCAGTAGATCCAGCTCACCCTGTTTATCTCTCCTCCCCAATTCTACTTCTGCTATGCTGTAATCCTCAGGCCTTACGGCCGCTGCCTATGGGTCTGGTGGGGGTGTTGCGATAATCACAATAGCACTACCTACTAGATTAATCTAGAGAGTATGGACTACCCATGCCTTCTTGGGCTTCTTAGCCTCTACATTTTTGGCCATCATTTGCACCAATGAGAGCGTCGTACCTAAGGTAGCCACCGGGGTCTTTATTTTCCTTGACTCGACCAGCCATTGGGGTAGCTGGGGTGGCTTTGCTGTAAAGACCTATTCAATAGGATTCCTTTCAGAATCTAGCAGCACGTTCTCAGAGTGTACGTTATGTTCGGGCTCTTTCTCCACCTCTCATTCTGGTTCCTCTTGTTCTTGTTCCTTTCTTGTTTCCTATTCTTCGGAACCTTCAATGTTTTCCTCCATATTGGCATCTTTTATTGTACTATCTAGATCCTTTTCTCCGGTCTCAATCTCATCTGTATTTTCACGTACCACATCCCTCCCAGTGTTAGTTGTTTCTTCATTTTCATTAACTGGGACCTCTTGATCAACCTATGGTTGTTGTTCTTGGGCTTTATTGGCCTCATCTGTTGGAGTGTTCTCTTACACCGGAACATCCTCTGGAGGTGGGTGAGGTCTCTGGCCAAAGTTTAACAAGGTAGCCACTATTACTACCTCACCGAATGTGCTCTGGGGCACTTGATCACCCGAAGTCACCAAAGGCATTTGGAGCATGACGATCGAGGGTACAGTTGATCCCATGGGTCTGGGTTCCTTGATCACTGGTTGCTCATCTGTGTGTTGTCTTGGTGTTCTGGGTCTCCTGGCCCGGTATCCTCTCCTGCTTGGTCCCTATCTGCATTCCTTCCTGAGCCTCATGCTCTGATGTATCCTTTTCTTCTAGGACTTCCTTTTCTATGGGGACCTCCTCCCTGTCCTAAGCAGCGATCTCCTCCACCGCATGACCTATACCCTGCTAAATCTCTAGGAGCTCCTCCACCAAGAAGGTTTCATCAAATTTGTCATGTGGGAGAGAGGATTCCAAAATGTCTTCTAGTTCAGGAGAATCCAAACTTACATCTACTAGGGGCATCTATGGCATCCCGGGGCTGGCAAATGTGCTTGGTGTTGAGGTCACCTTTTTCTTTTTCTTCCTTACCAGCGGAGCCCTGGTGTCCAGAATACTAGTAGACTCCACCTTAGTGAAAGTTTGTCTACTCATCATGGCTTCCAGTGATGGGGATCCTGTCGGGCAAGCAGATGCCATTGGGGCTACAAGGAGGCCGGAGGATACCTGCATGCTTAGTTGCTGGCTGGTCAGCTTTTCCGACTCCATTTGTTGATGTAGTTGAGCCATCAGAAGGGTAGGAACTTGGGGAGGTGCCTTTGGAATTGGGGTACCCTCTTTCTCTTTCCCTTTACTCATGCTTGGTTCAACGACCGCGATAGATGAAGAAGGTCTAGCGCTGGCTAAAGAGGGAATGGTCTTTTTGACCATTGATTTCTTTTAGGTGCTCTTGGGACACACACAGGAAAAGTACCACTAACTTGCATCTATAATGGGGTGACATACCCCTTCAATTGTCAGGTCGTCAAGGGTGGACCAAGCCACTAGAGGGAGATCTAATTTATCCAGTCCTTGCCCCTTATACGCTGGATCCTCCAGCGACCTATCATCATTGAAACCCTTTGGGAAAGTCAGAAGGTCTAGCATTTTCATGAGCCCTTTGCTCATCCTTGTATTCTGTTACGCCCGGAGATCAAAACCATCCTACAAGTCTGCATAGAAGTCTTCAATATCCTCTTCATGCGGTGCAGACGCTCGTGGTAGTGCTGTAGAAAACTTGCCGAGGGGATCGTAATTTTTCTGGATGGTGGAATTCCACTAGCCCCAAGTTCTTCAATTCACTATCTGCCTCTCAGGCTATGGCAAGGCTGCATGTATAATTCCCACAAGAGAATGGGAATGGAATGTTGATGACCTTCTTTAACGTGAAGAAGGCGTGCAGATCCATCATCTGTCAGCAGAACTCTACAAGAATAATCCTATCCCCGCAATACTGGGGCAGAGGATGGGGCTTCCCGTTGAAGCCTGTCACCTGAATATAGGTGTGATGATGGAACTGGATGAAATAGCGGTTGTAGGAACTGACTAGAGTCATCGCCGCCTGTAAGAGTCGATACCCGAAATCTCGAGTAAGTGTTAGGATGTTGTTGTAAATGAAGGCATCGTTTACTCAGCAGAAATTTTGGAAACTGAGTTCCCATTGCACTTTGGGATAGTGATCCTATGGTGCCATCTGGCCTAGCTCATTTCAAATCTCTCCAATTGTGCCCACACCCAAAAAAGCTAGCTTTTTTTGTGCTAGTGCCCATAGTACGTATGATGTCATATAAAATTTGGAATTTTGGGAAATGCCCTTTAGTTGTTTATCTATGTGATTGGATATGAGGGCTGCCCAGTTGAAAGTCGGACTAGGCGTGGTGATGTAGTATAGAAACTAGTACACCCATGCCAAGAAATCCCAAGCATGGGACAATCCAAAAATGCTGCATAAAAACATAATGCCTACCTGGATGGGCTCTTTGAACTCCCCGCGGGGAATTTTTAACTTCATTCTTTTGTAATCCCTCTTTGGGACTTTTAGCCAGTGGCTATTGATATGTTACCAGGAAATAACCTTAGCACCTTCGGACTCCTGCAATGTTTGGAGTCAATTCCAGATAATGGATTCGTTGAATTGTGGGATCCCCAGCCCCAAGGAAAAATTTGCCGCGTCCAAGGTGACAATGGTTGCTGGGTACTGTAGCGGTCGGGGATCTGGAAGTAGGACGGTTCGTGTTGGTGAGTTGTATAGTGTTTCCAATTGGAGTATTAACTCTGGGGATTGCACCGAATAGGGGAAGTTTACTGCTTTGATAATACTAGAGGCGGTGATATGAGTTTACAGGTTATCTCCAGTGGCGCTTAGTTTATAGATGGCTTGAATCAAGCCTTGCATTTTTGCCCAAGGTCCAGGTCCTACGTCTGTTATCTCCTGAACTTTGGACTCAATTTTTGATCCCACAATGACATCATCCTTGAGATACTTAGAGGTCAAGGGCTTCTTTTCCAATAACCTCTTGGCCTTAGTCTTGGTGGTCGCTTGGGTGAAAGTGGTAGGTATCTCTGGGCTAGAAGGAGGGGTGATCACTTCAGACATCTTTGATCAACTCGTCCGCAACTTGCAAAACCAGAGACCCGTCAGAACATGATATTTATAAAGAATATTAGAATTTTGGGGAAATCGTCACCACCCAACATTCATTCAACAAGTGTTAGCATACATCAAAATTCCTAGAATCCTTGTAATAAACATGAATGAAACTCTGGGGATATCGAACCAAATGGAAAATGGGGAAACACACAATAAGGAATTACTTAGGGCGTAGATAATCTAGCCATTGTCGTGCCAATGTGACTAGTAAGAAGCCGTATTTAGCTGACATGGGTTGGCACATGGTCAGATGGCAGGCGGCATAAATGCCTTAACCGTGACAAGTGGGCTGACATGGGGTAAAATAATTGCCAGATGCGACATGGTTTGAATGCCCGCTCGTGGGAAATTAATCTTGCCATTAAGGTGATGAGATAGAGGAGAGAGAATGCCACCTTGGCTCAAACCAGCGAGGTGCCGAGTTTGAACCATGGTGACTCCATCTTAATGAGCTCAGTCAAATGGTAAAAATGTAGTGACGGAGCACGAGGAACTCGCGAGCTCGAAAGGATATACATAGTATCTACACATAAACACCGAGAGTTGAAACATATATACATGTGATATATAGAAAGTACACATCATTTAAAGATTTTTGCACAACCAAGCACATATATACATGAACAGACTAAAAAAATGTCCACTATTAACATTAATCTACAGCTGCGCAGGAGGCGAACAACCTCCTTGCATGGCCAACCCACCAACGGGAAGCAAACCAGAAACAAAGCATGAAAGGAAACCTGCGAACAAGACACGGACCAAAAGAGAAAAGGGAAACAAACACAGAACACGAAAATGATAGGGAAACCAGAAGACCTACCTAGAAATCTGAAGAAGGGCAGGGAAAGAGAACACCAGGAACACTCCCATAATAGGTTCTACCTTCAAACAACCATGAACAAGCACATCGAAGCAAGTGGTAACAACCCACTAAGCACAGGGTAATCACAGTTTAATCACCTAAGGATCGCTCTGAGCATAAGTGTTTTGATCGCGGTAACTGCGAAAGTGATATGTAAATTTTATTTATACCCAAGGTAAAAAGCAAGTTACCTCTCTTTTCCCACAAACTTCAGAGTAAGCAAACCTCTGGACTCCAGGCCCGGGGATCCCATACAACCATACCTCCCCGTGAGGAGAAGACATCATGGCGGAGAATCCCAGAGTCTGGAATCTAGCTCTAGAAAGAACAACCAACTCCGAGACTAGGTCCTGGAGACACGAAAGAAAAAAAGAAAAAAGAAAACAAACCTCACGGGAGGGGAAAACCCAGAGAATCAACAAAGAAAAACAAGGAAAACAATAAACAAGGCAACAGCCAAAAGTGAAAAGAGGGGACCCAACATTTTGCACACGAAATGTAGGGACGGGTATGCAGGGCATAACAAATGGAAACTATCTGGGACAAATGCCTTAGTGCATTTGAGAACCACAGAATCTCTAGTTAGCAAAACCAGAGCCAATCATTACTCGAAGCATCCTGTTCACAAGGCATGAAGCATTTGAGAAAATCTGGCTTATACATGATTCAATCCTTGGTCTTTTATCAGTTGTGAAGTGTGTGCTTTGAAAGAAAATCAAGCCGATGACCCCTGGGAGAAGCAGAGAAGAGGCACTAAATATATCAATCCAAAGTCATCAAATTTGTTCATTTCTCCCGGATACCAGAGTTTTCATCCCGTCTTTTCTTTCCATATTATTTTATTCTTTTCTAGATGGGAGGGCGGTACTTCTTTCACCATTAAGCTTGAGCTTAGCTAAATTTTAACGGTGGTACTTATTTCACCCTTCCACCCACCTCAACTTACTAAATGGGGAAGAAAAACTTTGGACCCAGAAAGGATCTTAAGAGTTTAGACCTGGGCCAATAAACCAGTGTGACCGATCTACTCTCGATGTGTCTGATTACTTGTTCCTTTTGATTTTAGATTTAACTAATGGCTAGACTTCTAGGGATAAATCTGACGAAGATTACTCATATCTTGTTGTCAAACTTACAAAATGATCCTGGAGACCGGACCAATTCGACCATGCTAACAAAAGATTATGAATTCAACATAAATGAAAAAGGTACCATCTTAGAGACTAGATGTTATGCGAAGCATACCAGCCTACAAAAAGGGAAGAAAAACACTGGAAACCCGAAAAAGAAAGAACAAAGTCAAAAAAAACAAACAAAAGGAAAGGGAGCAGTCCTGAAGGATAGCCAACAAAACTATTTACAAGACAAGGCACCCCAAACGAGGCACCGGGAAAGAAATATTTACAAGCAAGAAGATTTACATATAATACAACTCCGGAAAAACCTACCTCATTCAAAATAATGTTTGAGAAACTGTCCATTGATGGGCAATGGGACAGGTCCCCCAGTCATGGTACTAAGGCAATAGGTATTTGCCCTACAGATCTGTGAGATCAAATATGGTCCGAGCTAGAGCCATTGGAATTTGGTGTGCTTTCCTTTCTTTTCCTGGGCTTTATCCCACAAAAGGACCAAATCCAAAATCTGAAAGGTCTTATACTAGGCTCTTTGGTCAAACCATTGTTTCACTACTGCTTGGTGACGCGAAAAATGTTCAAGGGTTGTGTCTCTTTGCTCTTCCATCCACACCAGATTTAGGAGCCAAACCTTCATGATGTTGTCCCAGTTACCAAATTCCTACATGAACTATAAAACCAGGATTTGTAAGTTAATGGGGAACACTAGGTTTTGGCCGTAAACTAGATGGAATGGGGATGTCCCCAGGGCAGCCTTAATTTGAATATGATCCGACTAGAGGGTGAATCTCATCTTTTGGTGCCAGTCCTGGGGATTCTGTTCTAACATGTGCTTGATCACTTCAACCAAATTTTTGTTGGTTGATTCAGAAACACAATTCCCCTAGGGGTAATAGTTGCTGGAGAACTTCAATGTGATCTTCTTGTCATAGGTCCATTCAGGTAATTGCATTGAGGAAAATGCCAGACCATTGTCACACACTATAGCAAAAGGCATTATGAATCTTGTGACAATGTTTTCTTCCAAAAATTTGATAACTACATATGTCGTGTTGTTTTTACAAGGTATGACTTCAGACCATCAAGTGTAGTAGTCGGTAGCAGTTAGGATGTACTGGTGGTTGGCAGATGAGTTGGGGTTGATTTCCTCGATAAAGTCAAATGCCCATTAGGCAAGGGTCTAGCTTCAAAAACCGGGAGTAAAGGCATAGCCGGGTTCCGCTAACGATGTGCTATGGTTTGACAAGTATGGCACTTCCGGATGTGAGAGTAGACATCTTTAAAGATACAGGGCCAATAGTATCCAGCCCGAAGGATCTGATGAGCAGTGGCATCAGCTGAGCCATGCCCGATTCCAAACTGCCTATGGAATTCTTTGATCATTTTCATAGCTTGAACCCTATCGATGCACTGAAGGTAAACTCATTTGTAGTTCCTACGAAAAAGCGTGGCATTTTTTTATCATAAAGTGTGCACTTTTTAATCTTAGGGCACGACATTTTTTTGGAGGCAACCCCTTCGGGCATCTGTTATTCAACCATAGGTACACTAGGACTTTGTACCATGGGTCTTGAGTGATGCACTCCACTGTATACGTCTGACATTCTACATGGGGAGTCTCTTCTGCCATTGCTTGACATAGTCCTTGGCCTCGGACTATCTTCATGGGTTGCATTTCTAAGTCATATTCCTAGAGGATGGCCATCCATTTCCCCCATCTCTCACCCAATTCAATTTGCATCAGCATAGATTTCACCACTTGGTTCGGGATGATGGCATGCACCTTGCTCCAAAGAATATAATGCTAGAATTTATTCATAGCGCGAACGAGAGAAAAGGCATGCTTTTCTAATGATAAATACCAAACTTTGGCATTCTTGAAGGGGGAGCTCATGAAAGCTATTGGTTGTTCTTCCCCTTTGACCTTTTGGGTCAATACTGTCATGGAAGAATGTAGCGAAGTAAAGGAATAAATATAGAAAGGGAGGGAGTAGTCCGGGCTTGCCAGAACTAGTGCCTCTATTATCGTTTGTTTGATTTGGGTGAATGCCCACCTTGCTTCAGGGCTCCACTCAATTTTGGTATCTTTCTTCATCATTTCGTTGAGTGGTTTCATGATCTCGGCAAATCCAGTGACGAACTGCCGGAAAAAATTGATCTTTCCAAAGAAAGACCTCATCTCCTTCTTGTTGTTGGGCATTTGCAGGTTTATCAATGCTTCAACTCTCTCAGGGTCAATGGATATACCCTTCTCAGAGATAATACACCCAAGAAACTTCCCTTCAGTGACCCCGAATATGCATTTCTTAGGGTTGAGGGATATTTCATACCAGCGACATCCCTAAAAAATTTGGGCGAGGTGGGCAGAGTGATCACGCCTGTCCCAGAAAAAGACGGTCAGATAATCTATGTAGATGATTATGCACCGATTCATGAGGCCCTCAAATGCAATGTCCATAGCCTTTTGAAATGTAGCCCCTATGTTAATCAAACCAAAGGGCATTCTCTGGTAGGCAAACGTTCCCCACTTGGTGGTAAATGTCATTTTGTCTCTATCTTCAAATTTAACCATGAATTGGTTATACCTAGAGTACCCATCCAAGAAAGACATCATTTGTGATCCATTCATGATTTGTAACACCTCATCTAGCGAGGGGAGAGGATGATTATCTTTTTTGGAAGCTTTGTTCAAATTCTGGAAATCAACACAAAGGCGGATTTTGCCACTTTTCTTCCTCATAGGGATGAGGTTGGCAACCCATGTAGTATGACAGATTGGAAAGATTATCTGGGCTGACAGTAGTTTTTGCACCTCTTGGTAAATCAGAAGCTTGATCAGTGGGTTGACTAGTCGTTGCTTTTTCCAGAAAGGCTTAGCATCAAGTTTGAGTGGGATAGTATGAGTCATGATGGATGTATCATATGTCTTTAGATCCTCATACCCCCATGCAATCACATCAATGTATTCTCGAAGAACCGCGAGAATCTTCTCCTTCTCCTCAGGGGAGCAGGAGGTGCCAATGTGTATCATTTTCTCTTCACCAGGCTAGCGGACGTTTACTTTCTCAAATTTTTCTCCCTCAGAGGAGGATGATATCTTCTCCTAGCCCTAAGGGTTTGAGTCAAAGATTCGTTCAAGTGTGACCATCCCCTTAGGGATGGTGTTGGTTGGAAGGTCCATGATCCCATCATCTTCATCACCCTGTCCAGTATCATCATGATCTTTCTCTTCCACTATCTGGTCTTCAAAGACACCAACATTGGCCATGAAGGCTAGGATATGTTGATCATCCTCAAAGACCTGAAAATGGGTGACATTGTCTAGAATGGACGGGGTGGGGATCATCTCAACAGAAAATTTTTGGAGTCGTGAGCTAGCCATGGGCTCAAGTGTGCTGACAAAAAAAAAGGGCATTCGGGACATAGTTTCATCTCAGGGGAATAAGATCGATACCAAAGGCATCAAAATATTTAATAAGTCTCCATGCTCAGTTGTGGTATGTAGCTACCCTCTTATCGTGACAAGTGTACTGACTTTGGACTTGTTTAAAAATCAACTCTGAATCACCCAAGGCTCGAAGGTGAGTGATTCATTTCCTTAATGCAAATAGGAGTCCAAGGACCAAAGCCTCGTACTCCGTCACGTTATTCGTGCAATTGAACTACAACCTATAGGATGTAGGGAAGGATTTTCCCCATGGGTTGATTAGTTCCACTCTGGCCCCACAACCCTGTTTGGATCGGGACCTATCGAACTTAAGGGTCCACAAGTCATCGTTTATTGTCTAGGGCTGGGAAGACAAAGTGATTTTTGGATTTTTTTTGGGAGGCTTGGGAGGAGTTTCCTCAAGTGCTGATGATACATGGGTGAGGTTTGCCTTCGGAGAGGTTTTTGGTTCAGATTCCTGGGCAACTGGTGCCGAAGAGGCACTGTCAGCGAAAGCGCTGAGTCCTAGGGAATCAGCTGTATGTTCTTTTCTCTAGAGGGAATCAATGTGTTGGGTGGCAGTAGCAAGGCAAGGCTCACACTCCAACTTTGAATGTTTCTGGTAATGTACCTAGCACCAAGTGTGGATAAGAGTGTGGCGGGGGTCACTGCGGCACCTTGAGAGTTGACCTCAACCCTCAATTTTTCTTCTAGGTCCTGGGTTCTCTGCAGACTTATGGGATCCTCCCTAGGGGTGAAATTGAATGTTAGGATCTCAAGGGGTTGGTACACCCTGGGGGAAGTCTCAGAGAATAAGACTTCATTCACCCTCCCGACTTTGGTAAGGTCCTGTTTCATCCAGGGCTCACTTTCAACCCAGATCTTGTTAGATTCTCCTTCCCAAGGGAGCCCTAAGTGGGAGAAGTTGGTTGAGAAGTACCCTTTCAGGGACTTGGACCAATTTTGACTTAATAACATCCCATAAGTCTCTGGGATGTCCACCACCTGGATGTCAATTATACTAGCTATCCTGGGGTCTTGGATGAGCTACATACAGACATTCTTCAGTTCACCCACCATTTTTATAGTAGTTTTATTCAGTTGGATTACTGCACTGTTAGATGGGGTGGGGCAAAATCTGAGCTTCTAACACATAGTAAAGGCATGATGTTGCCCCAAGCCCCAGAATCTACTAATCAGTTGTGTATTTTTTCCCTTGTATGTTCAGGCCTAGCAGGAAGGGAGGATCTTCAGTATTTCCCTGGAAGACAGCCGCGTTGGCGTCTTTGAAAGAGACAGTCTTGGGTGGGTGATTGACGGCTTCTAGGTTTCCCAAGAGCTTCAAAAGAGACTTCTTCTACTCAGGACAGTTCAGCGAAACCTCCACCAAGGTCATGGAGGTAGTGTTTTGTTCTAACGCTTTCATGATGTCAAACCTTCCTCCCGAGAATTGGTGGCTTCCCTCAGCTAGGTCCTTTGCTTGGTTAGAACTATGGCCTTTTGGAGCAATAGACCGATCGGTCATGTTGTCTTGAGGAGGAGTGTCCTTGGGAGGTGTGGGCGTGTAAATTGGTCCTTTACCAGCCTAACTCTAAGTGTTGTAGGGAGCCCGTGGGTTAGTGAAGAGATTGGCCTCAAAGGTCGGAATTGATTCATTAAAGAATCCCTATAGTTCAGATTCTTCCTCATCTTCTCTGTCTATTCCAAAGAAGACGGTCTCACAAGTGAAGGCACCGTGAGTGGGCTCTTATATAGGAGGCTCTAGGGGAGTAGGATCAGATACTTATTGTCTATCCAGCTAGGAAATCATGATGACCTTCTCCAGCGTGGCATAGTTTAGCTCATTATGGGAGCCGGTGTCATGCAATCTACACCAATTGGTCATGGGCTAGAAGTCTGCGACTGGCGTGAAATGGGACGGTCTAGCACCACTATGATTGGTGTTTTGGTTTGGAGGGGGACCTCTGGTACTGGTGTTATTATTCCATTGCTGTTGGTTGGGTTGAGGCCCATTATTGAAATTTCTTCCTCCAGCGTTGTTGTTTCGTTGACCGGAGGAAATATTCCCTCTCTGAGAATTGGAATTCTGGGGGGCGTAGGACCCCGCCTTTAGTTGACCCATGTCCACAGTCAGCGTAGAAAACATTCGCCAGAGGGATTCAACCTCGGTGGTCAACTAGGTATTTGTGCCATAGTGTGATGGTTGTTGTTGTTGGTTTCCAGGGAAAGCGACATCGTTCACTGGAGTCAAGGGCAGTAGTCCTCCAACCATGAACGACTGGAAGAAAGGCACTCCGGATGGTTATGTCTATGGTTGTTGCATTTTCTGCAGCTGGTTCCAGAGGAAAGATTCCAAACTCAGTGTTGTCTAGGCTTGAGAAGGATACACGTACTAGGCCTGCTAGTCTATCGGCGGTGGTGGGGGATTAATGGCCATCACGGGGGCACCCATTGCCTGATTGGAGTTATATCCCCTGATGTAAGAAGTTCTGCTGGGGATCATGTTATATGGCACGCTCTGCCCAATCCTGCCAGGGGATTTGTTAAGACCACAAGACAACTCCAAGGCTAGGTTGTAAAATTTTGCCAAGGTGTCCCGATCACCGGGGAGAGTATTTCTCTAGAGGAGAGTGGCAACGAAGGGGTCCATTGCATTAAGATAATTCTAGATGGTTACATCCATGGATGGGATGAAAGGACCCATGCACTGCTTGAAGGAGCGTTGGAACCAATGGTTGAATGTTGCAAGAGGCTCATTTGGTTCCTTCCTGATAGAAATGAACTGGTTGTGGGACCAGGCTGTGTCCATGTGTACGCGGAAGGCAGCCAAGAAAGCGTCCTCCATGTCCTGCCAACTGTTGATGGAGTTTGTGGGAAGGTTAAGGTACTAATTCAATTCATTTTGTCCTAGGGATAGAGGGAACATCTAGGTCACAACGTCTTGATGTTGCATCGGGTGTTAGTTCATGACATCTTTGTATGCCTGCAGATACTCTTCTGTGGATCGTGAGCCTAAGTGCTCATATTGGGGGCAAATATTTTCTGGGTGTGAAGGTAAATCATTGGTTCCACTGGGAAAAGTTCCCATCAGGGACCTGGTATTTCCAAAATACATGGCCATTGGGGGTGTTGGATTTTGACTAGGCTGAGCATTAATCCGTGAGATTGTTTAGGGGACTTGGGTATTCTGGGTTGTGCTAGATCCCCAGACAATGGTGGCTGCTTTGGCTTTTGGGATCCATTTCTTTTGAGAGGGAGGCTCAAGTTTGACAAACCTTATGGGATTCGGAGCTCATCTAAGGACTCTTTCGAATCTTTTTGGTGAGAATCATCCAATCCCACTGAAGACTTGACTCCTAAAACTATGGCTTGGGGAACCCTCGGGTGGTGTAAAATCAAAATCCTCAAAGGGGGATGACTGCTCTTTATAATACCTCTGTAGTTAAGGATTATGCATCCTTTCCACTAGAAAAAATACATTAAACTCATTAAATTATTGACCAGGGAGCGTAAACTTGAAATGGTGACTGCAAAGTATATGCTCTAATCCATTCTAAAAGCCATCATTATAGTAAATGGAAAATACTTGAAATGGGACTATAATAGGAACTGAAATATGAACAGTGTAATCTAAAGATAAAGGAACCTACTGGGATAGGAAGTTTAACTCTATGCTGAAGGAACAATAAACTAGCTAACTACCTTTGCTACAGGAACAACCATTAATGTTGTTACTAATGGCTGCAGGAGCAACAGAGTCTTACTTGCTTCAAATAACTTTCAAGCTACTTATTTAAAATAACTTGCAACCTACTTAACTACGAATTAGATTCACCTCCTGTGTGGGCCCCCATGGAAGCGTGAATGAACAAGATCTCAGATACTAGAAATTGAAGCTCTCATTACTTATTCATAAAACATGGATTACAAAAGATGTAGAAAAAAAGATTGTATTTTCTCTTTGCTGAATTACAACAAACTATTGGAATACTAATTCTATGTCTATCGTCGTGCTGCTCAAAGTTCAGTGGTCATCTTATTTAAAGGGAAACTACAACTTACAACTAAAATCTAGGATTACTCCATTAGATGAGGATTGTAATCAATACAAAATATCTCATAATAGAATATGATAGTTATTCAATAAATTGTCCCAGAATGTAGCACACGATGGTTCTAGATCCATGCATGGCATAAAACATGAAACTGTATTGACCCAGCCTTCCCATGAAGATCTTTTAATGACGCTTATCTTGGTTCACGTGCTCTTGACTGGTTCAGCCTGAGGCCTATGGTGAAAGAACCCGACCTTGACTTCTTCAGTGACACTCTGCTGGATTCTAGAACTGCTCCACTGATTCCTACAAAAAGGATTACCGCACACATACCATCTTCGACACACACACACACACACACATATATTTTCATCACTAAAATTTAGAAGAAAGTATTTCAACTTAATTAATGCTCTTGTAGGACATAAGCTACAGGAAGGACACTACCCTCA
>MU225217.1:3009041-3039159 GCA_018584345.1 Thuja plicata | reverse complement strand
TTCATTTAGTTATATTACTTCTTCATTTTATATAAGATCATAAGTTCCAAGTGTCATACTTTCATAACCTTTTCACCATCTAACTTCCTACTTATGTCCATTTCTTACATAAAATATATAAAAAAAGCATAAGTTCAAGTATCAATTGCAAGTAAACTTTATCAAAAAGACGGCAACAAGTGTTATCAAAAGATGACCATTAGATTGGCTCATCATTCCCCCCCACTAAGCTATTGCTGGCCTCCAGAAATTATGAAGTTCCGAACCTGAGCTCGTACCCTCAAGTCACTGGCAATTTTGACTCCTGATTCATTAACCACATGGTTGAAGTATCCATGAGTATCTCACAGCCTTTCCCACTGTTGTTCTTCCTGGGCTGTGCTATAATCCTCTACTGATTCATTTACTGACATTAAAGGCTGCAGGAACAGAGGTGGCTGGAACCTTAGTGGAATCCAATAATTGTGGAGTGTTCTACCCATTGATATATATCGTGGAACCCTTTGAGAAACAAGGATTAAGTTCTGAGGGGAATGTGGTTCCCTGATTGTTAGATCATGTGACATTCCCATCCATCTTTGCCTACATGCTAAAATTGCATTATCAATACTTTGGGTTGAATGTTGTTCACAATCTGAATATGTCTGCTCCCTAACTGGGTTAACCTTTTGAGCTCCACTTGGATTTAGGGTAATCAAAATCCAATCAAGATAAGTCCTCCTGGAATCCTGTACCTCAGGTCTAATCATTAATGGAATATCTATTTTCTTGTTTCTATATGGTAGAGCTTGATGTTCTCTGCTTATTTCATTTTGAACCCAGGACATTACTGCCCTTAACTGAACATCCCCTATATACAAAAGATAATTCCACTCATGATTATTAGGTACTGCAAAATTGTGCAAGTACAACTCACATAGCAAGTTTTTGATGGCCATTGGGGCCGACTGGAAAGCATCATAAAATTCATGTGGAGTTGCTACAGAAGGATTCAATCCCTCTACAACCCTGGTCATCTGAAAATTGACAAATTGTTCTCTTAAGAACATGGTATAAACTGGGGATGGTGATCTACATGCCATTGCCTGAGGAATTAGTTCAGTTATCATTTGAATCCTTTCCTCCAATACTGCTACCCTATCTATTTTATGTTTAAGTTGATGAGCCTGCTCATCAACGGTTCTCTGTAATATTTCTTTTTCCAAACCCCACTGAGCCTTTTCCCATAGGAATTGTTGATATAAGTGTAACCCTGCAGCAACATGGGTGGACAAATCTGCTAGTGGCATTGGTCCTTGATGAAGGTTGTCAATCCATTCAGTGGAAATTTTAGGTACAGGTTCAGATGCCCTAGGCTGAGAAGATGTGGTATGTGGTTGTTCTTTCTTATCTTGATGTGGAAAAAGATTTCCCTTACCTACACCAAGAGTTCTGATTGAATCATTCTCTTGGCAACTTTCAGCTACATTTGCCAACACATCTAGATTCTCCTTACTGACCTGTCCTATTATGTTCCTAATCCCTTCCTAGTTAAGCATGGGGAATTCATCAGAAGGCAAACCCCCTGAGTCAACAAAATCTTCTTCCATGGAATCCTCAAGGTTATCTTGCATACCAGGGCTATTAACAAATCCTTCCTCATTTTATGATTCTTTATCAGTTTCCACAAGAATATAATCAACACTGGAAACATCCTTTTATGCTTTAGGATCCTTCTCAAAAATATTACCTATTCCTTCAATTTCTATTGACTCCTAGTTTATTGGCTCAAGGAAAGGTTGTTTAATAGATTGGGAAGATTCAATTTCTATGGTATGAGTAGGTGGCTCAACATTTTTGTTAGAAGTGGCGGTAAATTGAGGACTTCGCCTCGTGGAAGTTTGAATAGAACTTTGAGAGCTCGTGTGTTTCTTTTTCTTAATGGCTGCAGGAGTTTCTCTCATGGTCTCTTCTTCAGCTTCAGGTAGGGTTTCATCAGATGCACCATTCTCCTTTTCCCTACTAGATTATGGTTTAGAATTTATTGCCTCTTCTCCTACGGTTTTGCTTTCGATCTTCTTAGAAGGTGACTAGGTTTCCTCAGTAGGAGAGGTATCAGGGGCAATAGTGGCTCTACCACATTTGCTTCTTTTCTTAGTGGCAATAGGAGTTTCTTTTATACAAGCCTTCCTTTTAGGCTGTCTTGGGTTTGAGGAGGAGGCTTTAGGATCAATTCTTGAGATAACCTTACGAACTTCTGTTTCAGATTTTTCCCTTCTCTCGACACCTTGGCCTCTAGGGCCTACTACCCTAGGTGCTAAATTATCCATTTGTAAAAATTCCTCCCATGTGCCTATGGACTGTTTATTCAATTCTCTTTCTATGATAGTTTTAATTAAACAGTGATGTGAAACAGCCTGAACTTTTCCTATTTGAACCATAGCAGCTTGTTTCAGAATAATATTGAACAAAAAACTAGGTAGAATCACCGATCGATTGTCATGGCGTAGGGCACTCAGAATCTTGAAATGTATCTCATGAAGGTACTTATATCATCCTTTGCAAGTGAAATACTGAATGATGAAGGTGGCCAACTACATGTAATCTTCAGGAAGTGAGATTCTCGAGGTACCTTGCTTCTTGTTAATGTCCAAAGGAGGGTCACCATGAAGTGTAAACTGTGCCCTAGCCGAATGCACTTCAATATCCTTTGACCATTTTTCCCTTTCTTGTGGTAACTTTGTGACTTCTGCCACTATCTCCTCTGAGAATTCAACTCTCAACCCTTTTACTACTGCAAAGCCACCTCGTAAAGTATTCAGAAATTCATGAGCGATTTCTTCATCAAATCCATTGAGGCTTAGGCAGTAGTCTAACCATCCTCTTCTGTGGAATTTTTCACAACTATCTGTTGATGCTAATAGAACACTATGATCAGTCGGCTTGCACCTTTGGAGATCCCCACCCATAGCTGCTACTGTCAAAATGCTGCCCCGCAGGATGTATGCCGAACCTCGTAATGGAGAATTCATTTTACAAACTCAAAGCTTTTGCAGATTGATGGTGCAAAAATTTAGAGATGAAAGAGTACTGAAGAACACTCATATCAAGAAGTAGAGCTTATTGGTTTTCATAATTTGTTCACACGTGTTAAGGTATGTGCCACCCAAACATGTTGCACCCAAATCATTATTGTTTTAACTCAACCCTTAATAGCTTTTAATTCATCGATAATTGATGAGATAATCACAGGTTACAGACTCTTATTAAAATATTTATCAGCAGTCATGTGGAAAAGGGTTTTGACAAGATAGGAAGTAAATATGATGAAGCGTTGAAATGACTAAAATAATAAACAAACAATAAATAAACCTCCCTCCAACTAAGGTGAAGGCACGGGTCCCACCGTGCCACGTCTTACAAGAGCATTAAATTAAAGAACACTAAAATCCTAAATAAAGCAAATAAAAATAAAATATATACGAGAGATCGTGCCACGAACCTGGAAGGAATTGTAGGAAGACCGGCGAATGATGAGATATGCTCGAATGGAGTGATACGGTGAAATGAAAAAGATGGAAGAGAGAAAAATGTGAGGTGAGGTTGTTATTATGGAGAAGGTACTTTCGGGAAGAAAGTATTTATTATGGAGTGAAGTGAACATTATTCTCAAAGTGAAGAGCGAATATGAGCAAGGGGCTCACATTCTTGCGCTATAGGAGGATTGTGGACTTCAGTGCTCACAAATTATTGCAGGAACTCGGTCTTGCTCTGGGGTTTATGGTAGAGCTTGAGATGCTGGACATTAACCAATAACTTGAAACGAACAGGGTCAACGGTCAATAACTGCACAACACCATTGGAAAATACAACAATAATTTCATAAGGCCCTAACCAGCGGGTTTCAAACTTACCAGGAGTGTGGTGATATCTAGAGTCGTACAAGAGAGCCTAGTCACTGATGGTAAATGTTTTATCTTTAATAAACTTGTCATGCCACTGCTTGCGCTATTGTTGGATCAGTTCGGTGTTAGCCAGGGTAGACTTCCTCCATTCATCCAGACTATTCAAGGTGAGAACTCATTCCTCTCGAGTGGTAGTGAGATCAAGGTCGAGCTCCAATGCTATCCACAATGTCTTATGTTCGAACTCGATAGGCATCATGGTCATCTTTCCATAGACCAACTAGAACGGGGTGAATCCTGTAGTAGACTTCCAAGTAGTGCGGTAAGCCCATAATGCTTCAGAAAGCCTAGCTGCCCAATCCTTCTTATGAACAACGATGGTTTTGGTAAGAATGGCCTCCAATTCGCGGTTAGTGACTTCGACCTGATCATTGGCCTGCGGATGGTAGGGAGATGACTTAACATGATGAATGTGGTAGTCTTCCATTAGAGCAGTGAGGAGGTTGGAAGTGAATTGTGCCCCTTGATCAGAGACAATTTCCCTTGGAACACTAAAGCAGATAAAAATGGCCTCATACAAGAATTTAGCAACATTGTTATCTCGGGGATGCTTCATTGGTTTAGCCTCGGCTCACTTAGTAGCATAGTCAGTATAGACTAAAATGTAAGACTCACCTTGAGAAGAAGGGTCAATTGGACCCACAAAATCGATGCCCCACTTATCAAAGGGTGTGACCACCACCTGTGGCTATAGGGGCATCTTATCAGTCTTAGTAGGCCTCCCCATTCGCTGGCACTGATCACATTTCTTGGTGTACTGAGCGGAATCTTTGTGGAGAGTCAGGCAATAATACCCAGTAATCAAGATTTTGAAGGCCGTCCTTTTGGCTACAAAGTGGCCATCACATGGCTCATCATGACATGCTCATAGGATGTCATAAGTTTCATCCTCACGGAGGCATCGTCTCATAACTTGGTCTGGGACACTGTAAAACATGAAACCAACAATCCAAGAAAAGTTGAAACTTTTTTCAGCTAGCAGCCGGTGTTCCTTGGAAGAAAAGTGGGCCAGCGTTCAACCAATTGTGAGATAATTGGCAAGGTCACTGTTCCATGGATTGTGTGCTTACAACTGGAACAAATGTTCATCTAGAAAACTATCATCTATGGCTGCAGGATCATCAGGAACGTGCAAGCGAGAGAGAAAGTCAGCCACAACATTGACTTTCCCAGGCTTGTCGATGATTGTGATGTCAAATTCCTACATGAGTAGTAACCAACGAGCCAATATTCCTGAGATAGTTGGTTTATTCATCAGGGACCGGATCGTAGAATGGTTAGTGTGGACAAAAATATGGTAACTAGTAATATAATGCTTGAACTTTTTCAGTGCATAAATTACTGCAAGCAACTCTTTTTCTATCACTGTATAATTGAATTTGGCTCCCTACAGATTCTTGCTAATAAAATAAATGGCATGTTCAATTGCATCCTCTTTCTGGCCCAATACTGTCTTGATAGCATAATCGGAAGCATCTATATGAATATGGAAGGGAAAACCCCAATTTGGTCCGCACAATATGGGTGCAGTTGTTAGAACTTCCTTCAGCTGTAGGAAAGCCTTATCAAACTTAGAATTCCAAGTAAAATTAGAGTCTTTTTTTAACAGATTATAGATGGGAGCTGCAATTTGGCTAAAATCCTTGATAAACCGTCTGTAATACCCAACATGGCCGAGAAAACTATGGACATCTTTCTGCTTCTCAGGTGTGGTAAGAGTACCAATGACTGAAATCTTGGTGGGGTCTACCTGGATGCCATGTGAGGAAATAAAATGTCCCAACATGACACCTTCTTCCATCATCATAAAACACTTCTCACTGTTGAGAGAGAGATTATAGTCCTGGCATCGTCGGAGGACCTTTTCCAGATTGTCCTTGGCTTCATCAAAGGTGTTCCCATAGGTAGTGAATTCATCCATGTAGATTTCCATACAATCAAAAGATATGTCTGAAAATATATTGATGACTGCTCACTAAAAAGTGGCAGGAGCATTACATAAGCCAAAAGGGAGGACAAAATATGCAAAAGTTCCCTAAGGACATGTGAAGGTAGTTTTCTCCTGATCCTCGGAAGCTATTTGAATTTGATTGTAACCACTGAACCCATCCAAGAAGGAAAAATACTTCTTACTTGCTAGGTTATCAAGGACTTGGTCTATGAATGGTAGTGGAAAATGGTCCTTTTTAGTGGCTATATTGAGCTCCTGGTAATCCACACAAACACACCATTTACCTCCTTTTTTGGGCACTATGACAAGCGGTGACACCCATTGGCTGTCAAAAATTGGGTAGATAAACACAACATTAAGTAGCTTTTGGAGCTCAGTTTTGACTATATCCCTTGGGATAGGATTGACTCTTCATTGGGGCTGCCTGATAGGTTTATAATCTGGACTTATATAGATCCAATGGGTACAAAGTTGGGATCTATTCCTTTCATATCGGTGTAATCCTAGGAAAAAGCCTGCTAGTTTTCGTGTAGCAACTGAAGGATAGCTTTTTGACGTGGTAACGACAGGTTAGAGCTGATATTCAATTCTTTTCCAGGACTAATTTCCATTTTGATGACCTTATCCATCATGGCCAACTCAACAATTGGAGGTGAAGCCATTTCATGGGGTAATAAGAGATGAAGACAGTTGGAGGACAGTGAATATGGAGATGCATTTGGAGTGGTCAAAATAGTCTCTAAGACACAGTCCGATTGCATACACAATTGGGAATCTATGCCATAGTTATTAGTGAGGATAGATGAAATTATCTCATCTTCTTCTCTAGAGGCTACAAACGGCTCTCTTCCTATTACCATGAGTTGCTGGATTGAGTTGGTTTCTAGATCAATTTCATCTAATTCTAGCCATATGGCATCCTCATCCTACAACATGGGTTGAGCAGGGGAGTAAAGTGTCAAGTTTTTGGTATTGACGCCATTAGAGATGTCATCTTCCCTGACCAGCAAGCTATGAAGGCATCAGCAGTGGCCAACCATGGTCATCCTAAAATCAAAGGGTACCCACCCATATCAGCTTTAGGGGAGAGAACCACAAAGTCTATGGGATACTCCCAAGAATGTAGTGTGACTATAGCATCTTCAATTACCCCGTCAGGTTTAACAGTAGAACTATCAGCCAACTTTGCAAAATGGTTGGTGTGTCTCGAAGACCAGCAATGTTCAGATTGGATAGGACTTCTTTGGTCATAACATTTATATACGTACCTAAATCCACTAAGGAATTTGGAACTTGTATACCTTGGATGGTAACTGTAACCACAGGACTTCCTGGATCAGCGTACTTGGGTACAGACAACTTGTCTAACATAAGATCAAAGAGTTGGCCGACGATATGAATGGTCTTGGGATCCTTTTTCTTCCTTCCAAGTTGTTTAATGCAAGCCTCTCAGATAGCTCTAGTATAGGCAGGGACTTCCTTGATAGCATCTAGGAAAGGAATCTTTACTGTTATATGCTTTAATTGGTCAAGTAAGTTTGCTACAGCGTGGTTTACTATGGGTTCAGCTTGTTTAGCAAATCTCTGAGGAAATGGAGGCTCTTTGGCTATAGGAGCCGACACATCTTTGTGGTCAACAAGAGGATCCTCCACTTTGGTTATGATAGGGGGTTGCGGTGAAGCAAGAGTAGTTCCTGACCTAAGACGAATGTCATGCAAGGCATAGCTCTGCTGTTGAGTGGGTGGTTTGTTATTGGGATTAGGATTAGGTTGTGCGGACAGCTACGGTGGCTTAGGAGGATTATTAGTGGCTGCAAGAGGAGGCATTAGAGCTTGTTGCTGTGGAGGGGGAATTATGGCTTTCTGATTGGGCTAATTAGTCCATTGATTAGGTTGTTGCCAGCCTTGCTGGGGTTGTTGCCAGCCCTACTGGGGCTGTTGCCATCCTTGCTGGGATTGCTGCCAACCCTGTTGGGGTTGTTGCCAACCCTGTTGGGGCTGGTGCCACTCTTGCTGAGGTTGCTGCCAATTATTATATCCTCCAAAATTATGGGGACCTAAATTTGGGAAACTCTGCCATGGATTATTGTTGTTGTGAGTTTGAAGAGGATCTTGGGACATACCTAGTCGTGGGGCCCATGGCCTGCACTGAGTGACATACAACACCTCTCCATTTTTATCTATAGCTTTGAACTCAGTAGGCATTGGCTGGGACTCCACATTTGCAATGGTCTTGCATTTGCAGCTCCTCTTCTTCTCCCTGCAATGCGGGCAGTATTCAGCGAGCATAACATTAGCATCCTCCTTCTTTCTAGCTTGCATGGTATCTAGATGAGTAGTGACATCATTAATGATGTCCTACTTGAAGTCCGATAGAAGATTAGAAAGTTCTATCTTGGATACCCCAGAGCCAGCAGACTTGTGTAGTAGGTCTCGGATTCCCCTACCCTTCTTGACAGTAGCCTGGGAGTAGTTCAGATAGATATTTTTGATATCATCCCAATTTTTTTGTGTAACGTCGCCTCCAACCATCAGGTCCAGAGCCTCAATTCTCCCTTCATTGACACTTTTAATAAAAAGGTGTTTCTGAGAGTCCTCGTTCAGTTGATGCTGAGTGTTACATTGTAGGTTGAACATGAACCTGGAGACATAATCTTCCAGGGTCTCATCCTTTTTCTGGGCCATCCTGAAGATTTCATCACCTTTCAAATCTCGCCCTCGACAATACTCTTTGTATTTGGAAAGGAACATGTTGCTCATGGCAGTCCAATCTACTACGACGTTAGCACCAAGGCCCATAAACCATCTCAACGTGGCTTCCTTTAGAGTGGATGGGAACAACTTGAGCTTATGTGCATTAGTTTTATAGTCGTAGCTCCTACAAAGGATGTCTAACTCAAAAAGGAAAGTCTCAGGGCCTTTGGTGATGAGACCATAGAACTTGGGCAAAGCTGCAAAGCGTATGTTCTTCAAATTTTGATTTCCCTCCTGAGGCAGAATTGGGAAGGGAAAGGTTGGTTGAGCCATCCTTGGAGGAGGCCCTGGCTACTACAAGAGATCTTCTGGTTTAGCAAATAGTTTGTATAATTGCAAGGATTTGTTAGATGATAGTAAGTGATCAAATGCATCAGCAAATACGTTCTCAAATGGTTCTTCAACTTCTATGGTTGCAACTTGGGGTTCCTCAAGCTCAGGGTGGAATAGATTAAATGGCTCAGCTTGATGATCTTGAGGAAGGAAACACCCAAGATGATCTCTTCTTCTATGCATAAAAAGAAATGCTAAACTAGGTCTAAAATAAGTCTAGGCTAGATTAGATTGACACCATCCTCGCCAGCAGCGCCAAAAATCGCTGCTCTTTATAATACCTCTATAGTTAAGGATTATGCATCCTTTCCACTAGAAAAAATACATTGAACTCATTAAATTATTGACCAAGGAGCGTAAAATTGAAATGGTGACTACAAAGTATATGCTTTAATCCATTCTAAAAGCCATCATTATAGTAAATGGAAAATACTTGAAATGGGACTAAACTAGGAACTGAAATATCAATAGCGTAATCTAAAGATAAAGGAACCTGCTGGGATAGGAAGTTTAACTCTATGCTGAAGGAACAATAAACTAGCTAACTACCTTTGATGCAGGAACAACCGTTAGTGCTGTTACTAATGGCTGCAGGAGCAACAGAGTCTTACTTGCTTCAAATAACTTGCAACCTACTTATTTAAAATAACTTGCAACCTATTGAACTACGAATTAGATTCACCTCACGTGTGGGCCCCCACAGAAGCGTGAATGAACAAGATCTTAGATACTAGAAATTGAATCTCTCATTACTTATTCATAAAACACGGATTACAAAAGATGCAGAAAACAAAATTGTATTTTCTCTTTGCTGAATTACAACAGACTACTGGAATACTAATTCTATCTCTATCGTTGTGCTGCTCAAAGTTTAGCAGTCATCTTATTTAAAGGGAAACTACAACTTAAAACTAAAATCTAGGATTACTCCATTAGATGAGGATTGTAATCAATACAAAATATCTCATAACAGAATATGGAAGTTATTCAATAAATTGTCCCAGAATGTAGCACATGATGGTTCTAGATCCGCGCATGGCATAAAATAGGAAACTGTATTGACCCAACCTTCCCGCGAAGATCTTTTAATGATGCTTATCTTGATTCACGTGCTCTTGAGTTGTTCAGCCTGAGGTCTATGGTGAAAGAACCTGACCTTGACTTCTTCAACGACACTCTGCTAGATTCTAGAATTGCTCCACTGATTCCTGCAAAAAGGATTACCTCACACATACCATCTTCGACACACACACACACACACACACACACACACACCCATATATATATATATTCATCACTAAAATTCAGAAGAAAGTATTTCAACTTAATTAATGCTCTTATAGGACATAAGCTACAGGAAGGACACTACCCTCAAACATAGCATAGAAAAGGGAACCATTCATTTAGTTATATTACTTCTTCATTTTATATAAGATCATAAGTTCCAAGTGTCATACTTTCATAACCTTTTCACCATCTAACTTCCTACTTATGTCCATTTCTTACATAAAATATATTAAAAAAAGCATAAGTTCAAGTATCAATTGCAAGTAAACTTTATCACAAAGACGGAAAAAAGTGTTATCAAAAGATGACCATTAGAATTGCTCATCAGGGGACAAGTTCATGCCCTACTTCTAGCGCCAATTTATGTTGACAGGACTTTGTGACCGGATCCGCCAACAGAGGTAAGTTGTCACTGGGTACCGGGGTACCGGCCAACTTCACCTATAAAGGTTGTCTGGGGAAATGAGATTCCCCAGGCCTCCAAGCACGTGAGAGTCGAGTCTCGACAATGCGGGGCTCAGTTGGGAGATGTGACTATTTTATTTGACAGGGATAGCTAGTTATCATAACTCGTCTTCTCTTGGGATTCAAGTAGGTAGGGTTCTTTGCAAGTGCACATTCATTTAACAAACAAACTTCAAAAGATACTGCGGAGTTAGGAATATTTCATCTACCTATAGTTATACTGAACATTCAAAACATCAACAATGCTCTAACATACTACACTAAATACTGAAGAAACGCAAGGCCATCAGCTCATATTTGATCAATAGCAAAGGAAAGGAGGTCGTTAATCTACTTTAAGCATCAGAGCAAAGGACATAAAGAACAAAAAGCATAAAATACCATTAACCCAGAAGTCAGAATGCCAACAACATCATTGACAGAACTTCCTCCTTCTTCATTAACATATCTCCAGCAAGCACTGGTGCATGGTACAATGGTGGCTCCAGGGGAGCACTTAACTACTGAAAGCTTAAAAACTATAGAGCATTGAGCTCTGCAACTAAAAAACTTGAGAAAACCAGATTGTTATTAAATATGGACTGAAAAATCATCAATTTTTCCAACCCTTGTAATGAGGTCGGACTTATTATTTATACACATCATTTGACCTAAAACTAACCTAACTTGTTTTACACTTTTACAATATAATACTATTTTCTGGTGTCCAGCACTACCTACACCACGTTACAAAAGACCTCGAGATGGAAAAGATCTGTCATGTCAGAAGAATAAGACAAGAAAAGAGGAGTGGAAGAATCAGCCTCGAGAAGAGAGCCAGAAGAAGAGGAGAAGAAATTTGATCCCCCGGGGATCAAGGCTACATGCCTCATAAATGGGAAAGCGGCGCCCTGTCTCTGATGAGCTAGGTGTAACATTGAAATGATGCCTCAGGAAGACCATCTGTCAGAACACTACTGTTGAGCCGACGTGCCTTGTTGCGGTTACCCATTTTCTAACAACCTTTATTAACTGCCTAGAAAGTGACGACTTGGCCTTGGGAACTGGGACACAGGTCACTTAAATAATACAAAAGTGTAGGATCCAGAGCTCTAGGATCTGGGAACTTATGTTTCAAAAGAATGAATGAATACAAAAATACATCTCATGATGAGGTTCTCCGGGATCTGAAGAACTTTTATTACTCATGATTTTTCCCAAGCTTCCAACACTTGGCCTATGCTTTCTTTGTCTACATCCTTAATGTTATCCCACCGACTGCGAACAGCCTCTAATGCCTCCTCAACCTCTCCAGCCCTGCTCCAGAATTCATCCACCATCTTGATGGCATCATGTGACCGGATCATTGTCTTTGATGATTTGGATAACTTGCGCTAGTCAAAATCTCTGGCAGGCCGATACAGGGACTCCAACCATTCGTCAAACTTGCTGAGGACATAGTCCTCTGGGGTACATGTCTCGGTGGTGAAGGGATCGACTTGCGATACTCCAACCATGAATGCTTTAAATAGACCCACGGGGTACTGGGCGGCTGTCACTTTCTCTTTCAAGGCCTTAACCAGTTCCTTGCACACCTCACTCCTAAGGACAAGTCTAGAGTATTGAGTCTGGAGGGAGTCATATGACTCATCTCCCAAAATTCCTGCTTCTGTGGTGAATTCTTCGCCTATGTTGCAGATTTCTTCTAGCCCAGCCTTCCATTTTTCATACTTCGCTAAGTCTTGCTCCCATATGATAATGGAGCCCTTTTCCTAGATAAGAAGAGAATCAACCCAATAAAGGTCTGGGAGGGACGCCACCAAAAATTGTCTCATGGTGGTTACTTGTTTGGCGGCCCACCCATCCAGAGCTTGTGACTTCTTTTTTATAATTCGTAGAGAATCTATAGCACCCTGTGCAAGAAACAATTCAGAAGAAGGGGCTCCGGGGTGGACGTCGGCCAACAACTATGTGAGTTTAGCCAGAAGCGTGAGGAGATTGACATTTGTTTCTCTTTCCTCCTTCAGCTTCTGGCCCTGCTTGATGTACTTGGCCTCTATTACCTTGGTGGCTTCCTTCAGTAGATCCAGCTCACCCTGTTTATCTCTCCTCCCCAATTCTACTTCTGCTATGATGTAATCCTTGGGCCTTACAGCCGTAGCCTCTGTGTCTGGTGGGGGTGTTGCGATAATCGCAATGGAACTACCTGCTGGATTAGTCCAGAGAGTATGGACTACCCGTGCCTTCTTGGGCTTCTTAGCCTCTACATTTTTGGCCATCATTTCTGCCAATGAGAGCGTAGCGCCTGAGGTCACTGCCGGGGTCTTTCTTTTCCTTGACTCGACCAGCCATTGGGGCGGTTGGGGTGGCTTTGTTGTTAAGACATGTTCATTAGGATTCCTTTCAGAATGCGGCAGCACATTCTCAGAGTGTACGTTATGTTCAAGCTCTTTCTCCACCTCTCATTCCGGTTCCTCTTGTTCTTGTTCCTTTCCCGTTTCCTGTTCTTCAGAACCTTTAATGTTTTTTTCCATACTGGCGTCTTATGTTGTACTATCCAGAGCCTTTTCTCTGGCCTCAATCTCATCTGTATTTTCAGGGACCTCATCCCTCCCGGTGTTAGTTGTTTCTTCATTTTCATTAACTGGGACCTCTTGATAAACCTGTGGTTATTGTTCTTGGGCTTTATTGGCCTCATATGTTGGAGTGTTCTCTTCCACCAGAACATCCTCTGGAGGTGGGTGAGGTCTCTGGCCAAAGTTTAACAAGGCGACCACTGTTACCACCTCACCAAATGTGCTCTAGGGCATTTGATCACTTGAAGTCACCAAAGGCATTTGGAGTGTGACGATCGAGGGTACGGTTGATCCCATGGGTCTGGGTTCCTCGATAACCAGTTGCTCATCTATGTGTTGCCTTGGTGTGTTCTTGGTCTCCTAGACCGGTATCCTCTCCTGCTTGGGCCCTGTCTGCATTCCTTCCTGAGCCTCATTCTCTGATGTATCCTTTTCTTCTGGGACTTCCTTTTCTATGGGGACCTCCTCCCTGTCCTGAGCAGTGATCTCCTCCACCACATGACCTATACCCTGTTGAATCTCTAGGAGCTCCTCCGCCGAGAAGGTGTCATCAAAATTGTCATGCGGGAGCGAGGAGTCTGAAATGTCTTCTAGTTCGAGAAAATCTAAACTTACATCTACCGAGGGCATCTCTGGCATCCCGGGGCTGGCAACTGTGCTTGGTGTTGGGGTCACCTTTTTCTTTTTCTTCCTTACCAGCGGAGCCCCAGTGTCCAGAATACTAGTAGACTCCACCTCAGCAAAATTCTATCTTCTTATCATGGCTGCCAGCGACGGGGATCCCGTCGGGTGAGCAGATGCCACTGGGGCTACAAGGAGGCTGGAGGATACCTGCATGCTTAGTTGCTGGAATGTCAGCTTTGCCGACTCCATTTGTTGATGTAGTTGAGCCATCAGAAGGGTAGGAACTTGGGGAGGTGCCTTGGGAACCGGGGCACCCTCTTTCTCTTCCTTTACTTGTGCTTGGTTCAGTGGTCACGACAGATAAAGAAGGTCTGGCGTTGGTTGAAGAGGGAATGGTCTTTTTGATCATTGATTTCTTTCAGGTGCTCTTAGGACACACCCAGGCAAAGTACTGATGCCTTGCCTCTATAATCGGGTTACATACCCCTTCAATTGCCAGGTCCTCAGGGGTGGCCCAATCCACCGGAGGGAGATCTAATTTATCCAGTCCTTGCCCCTTGTACGTTGGATCCTCCAGTAGCCCGTCATCTTTGAAACCCTTCAAGAAAGTCTGAAGGTCTAGAGTTTTCATGAGCCCTTTTCTCATCCTTGTATTCTATCGGGCCCAAAGATCAAAACTATCCTGGTAGTCCACCCAAAATTCTTCAATATCCTCTTCATGCGGTGGGGACGCCCGGGGTAGTGCTGTGGCAATCTTGCCGAGGGGATTGTAATTTTTCAGGCGTGGTGCAATTCCACTAGCCCCAGGTTCTTCAATTTACTATCTACCTCCTGGGTTGCGGCGAGGCTGCATGTATAATTAGCGCAAGAGAATGGGAATGGAACGTTGATGACCTTCTTCAATATGAAGAAGGCGTGCAGATCCATCTTCTACCGGCCGAACTCTATAAGAATAATCCTATCCCCGCAATACCAGGGCAGAAGATGGGGCTTCTCGTTGAAGCCTGTCACCCGAATATAGGTGTGATGTTGGAATTGGATAAAATAGCGGCCGTAGGAACTAACCAGAGTCATCGCCACTTGTGAGAGTCGATACCCGAAATCTCGAGTAAGTGTTAGGATGTTGTTGTAAATGAAGGCATCGTTTACTCAACATAAATTTTGGAAACTGAGTTCCCATTGCACTTGGGGATAGTGATCCCATGGTGCCATCTGACCCAACCCGTTCCCAAGCTCTCCAATTATTCCCAAACCTAAAAAATCCGGCCTTTGTTGTGCAAGTGCCCATAGTACGTATGATGTCATATAAAATTTGGAATTTTGGGTAATGCCCTTCAGCTGTTTATCTACGTGATTGGATATGAGGGCTGCCCAGTTGAAAGTCTGACTACGTGTGGTGATGCAGTACAAAAAGTAGTATATCCATGCCGAGAAATCTCGTGCATGGGGCAATCTAAAAATCCTGCATAAAAACACAATGCCTGCTTGGATGCGCTCTTTGAACTCCCCGGGGGGAATTTCCAACTTCATTCTTTTGTAATCCCTCTTTGGGACTTTTAGCCAGTGGCTATTGATATGTTTCCGGGAAATAACCTCAACACCTTTGAACTCCTGCAATGTCTGGAGTCGATTCTGAATAATGGATTCATTGAATTGTGGGATCCCTAGCCCCGAGGTGAAAGTTGCCGCGTCCAAGGTGACAATGGTTGTTGGGTACTGTAGCGGCCGAGGATCCAGAAGTAGGACAGTCTGTGTCGGTGAGTTGTACAGTGTTGCCAATTGGAGTATTAACTCCAA
The DNA here is from genome assembly GCA_018584345.1 of Thuja plicata. NCBI lineage: Eukaryota > Viridiplantae > Streptophyta > Pinopsida > Cupressales > Cupressaceae > Thuja > Thuja plicata. The sequence goes on along the minus strand of MU225217.1, from coordinate 3,023,449 downwards.
GGATTGCACCGAACAGGGGAAGTTTTCTGCTTTGATAATACCAGAGGCGACGATCTGAGTTGCCAGGTTATCTCCAGTGGCCCTTAGTTTATAGATGGCTTGAATCAAACCTTGCATTTTTGCCCAAGGTCTGGGTCCTGCGTCTGTTATCTTCTGAACTCTGGACTTAATTTTTGATCCCACAATGATGCTATCCTTGGGATACTTAGAGGTCAAGGGTAGCTTTTCCAATAACCTCTCGGCCTTAGTCTTGGTGGCCGCTCAGGTGGAATTGGTAGGCAGCTCCGAGATGGAAGGATGGGTGATCACTTCAGACATCTTCGATCAACTCGTCCGCAACCTGCAAGACCGGAGACTCGTCGGAACATGATATTTATAAATAATATTAGAATTTTGGGGAAATCGTCACCACCCTCCATTCGTTCAACAAGTGTTAGCATACATCAAAAGTCTCAGAATCCTTGTAATAAACATGAATGAAACTCCAGGGATATCAAACCAAATGGAAAAGGGGGAAACATAGGACAAGGAATTATTTAGGGACACGATGATAAATGGGCTAACATGGGGTAAAATAAATTCCAGATGGGACACGGTTTGAATGCCCGCTTGTGGGAAATTAATCCCGCCATTAAGGTGATAAGACGGAGGAGAGAGAAAGCTGCCATGGCTCGAACCAACGAGGTGCTGAGTTTGAACCATGGTGACTCCGTCTTAACGAGCTCGGTCTCATGGTAAAAATGCAGTGACAGAGCGCGAGGAACTCGCAAGCTCGAAAGGATATACATAGTATCTACACATAAACACAAAGAGATGAAACATATATACATGCGATATATAGAAAGTACACATCATTTATAGATTTTTACACAACCAAGCGCATATATACATGAACCAGACTAAAACAATGTACACTATAAACATTAATCTATAGCTGCGTAGGAGGCGGACAACCTCCTCGCAGGGCCAACCCACCAATGGGAGGCGAACCAAAAATAGAGCATGAAAGAAAACCTGCGAACAAGACGCAAACCAAAAGAGCAAAGGGAAACAAACGCAAAACAAAAAAACAGTAGGGAAACTAAAAGACCTACCTAGAAATACGAAGAAGGGTAGGGAAAGAGCACACCAGGAACACTCCCGTAATAGGTTCTACCTTCAAACAACCATGAACAAGCACCTTGAAGCAACTGGTAACAACCCACTAAGCAGAGGGTAATCGTAGTTTAATCGCCTAAGGATCGCTCTGAGCATAAGTGTTTTGATCGTGGTAACTGCGAAAGTGATATGTAAATTTAATTTATACCCAAGGTAAAAAGAAAGTTACCTCTCTTTTCCCGCAAACTTCAGAACAAGAAAACCTCCAGACTCCAGGCCCGGGGATCCCGTGCAGCCATACCTCCTTGCGAGGAGAAGATATCGTGGCAGAGAATCCCAAAGTCTAGAATCTGGCTCTGGAAAGAACAACCAACTCTGGGACCGGGTCCGGGAGACAAGAAAGACAAAAAGAAAAAAGAAAACAAACCTCATGGGAGGGAAAAACCCGGAGAAGAAACAAAGAAAAACAAGGAAAATAGAAAACAAGGCAAGAGCCAAAAGCGAAAAGAGGGGACCCAACATTTTGCACACGAAATGTAGGGACGGGTATGAAGGGCATAATAGCAGGTAATACAACTGATCGGAAAAACACTTTAGGGTGTAGTTTCACTTTGCGATCAAGAGCTATCTCTTGATACAATAGGAAACATAAGGCAGTTGCATTGAGTTTTGCAGAGGCCGAGTATATGGCAGCCAATATGGCTACATGTGAGACTATCTTTCTAGTTGGGTTTTTTTATCAAGAGCTCGATCCAACATGCATTTACTATGAAAATCAAAGTTATATCAAGCTCTCTGAGAATCCAGTGTTTTGTGACAAGTCAAAGCACATTGAGATCAAGTACCACTTTAATAAAGAGTGTGTGCTGAAGGGGATAGTGAATTTGCAGTATATTCCTATAGACGAGCAGGTTACAAACATCTGGACTAAGACTTTGGTGTAGGGAAAATTTGTATACTTTAGGGATAAGTTGGGTGTTGTCCAAAATACCTTCCTTGCTAAGAGGGAGTGTTGATTTCTGTATCTTGAAATATGTTTGCATGTTGAGTCTCTTTTAGTATGCGTGAGGAAGTTCAAACTTCAATTTACTTTTCCCTAAGTTTAGGTAGATGTCATAGTTTCTTTGTAATAGGCATAATTCATGAGAGATCTCTAAATATAGAACCTCTATCTAAATATAAAACTATTATCTAAATATAGGAGTTAAACTCAACAATTATTCTTAGAGTCAAAACTTATAAATGGAGCCTTTGATGCTAGGACATAGTTTTTTATTACCATGAGCTGGTGATTCAGTGAGAGCGAGTGTTCGGGTAGAGAAAGAGGATTGTGAGGCTGAAATTATCTCTGTATAATTGTTGTGGCAATCTTATAATGTGTTGTATGAATATTTGCTCCTAAAGCTGAATAAATGTATGTTTGCAGGTTTTCCCCACACGGGTTTCCTAAGTATATATGTGTTATTCGTTATTGGTTTCATGTGAATTCGCTTCCGTTGTTCATTGTTGTTCATTGCTGCTAAATAACATAGAATATTGGCTGCTACATATCAGATAGATTAAAATTATTTTTCTACTTTGAAAAAAATTGTTGAACAATTAATTTGCAACTGGATTATAGAATTTAACATAGAAACCCTTCACCTTCAACACTACTTGTTAAAAAGTTAAATACTACAGAATTCCTGTAAATGTTTTTTAAAGAAAGTCCTCACATCTTAACTAGATGATCATATTTCTGTTCCAACTTAGTCTTACCCTACAATATCAAATCTCCAGTTCACAGAGTATCAGAGTTCAACAGATTTCGTATTATTAAACAATATGTAAAGCAAGGATTATACAATGTCACAATTCCTACCATTTTAGGCAGTAAGACTGCAAGCTATTTTGAATATCTTCTTTAATTATTGGAATATTGTAAAGAAAAAAAGATGAAAAACAAAAGCTAAAATCTGAATGTTTTATCCAAGTGGCGGCCATCTTAGCTAATAGCAGGCTCTGTTCTACATTTTTGATTGGATGTGTAATTTACATTTTAGTCAATCTACAGATCGCACACTTAGGTTGTGAAAATCAGGCATAAAAAAGAAGTGGCTCTCTAAAAAGAACTACAACAAAGGTTAGTGAATACTTTGTTGCCAATATTGAAATCCTTAAGAAAATAATATGAAGATATTTGATTAGTTAACTAGATGTTTTTAAAATTAAGTTTTAGTTGCCCAAGTCAACAAAGTAAGGCACTGAAATTGAACAAAGTAAGGTACTAAAATTAGGCGATATAATACATGGGATTGGGAAGCTTGAAAGTCCTATCCCCTACAGAATATCCAATCAAATCACTCCATTGATCACTAGAGTTTCCCCGAATCTGAAAACCAGCCAGCACAATTTTAAATCTCCTCTCCAATTTATAAACAACTGCACTTGTCCCCTGATCTTTTGGGCCTCTACGACATATCCAAAAAAATTCAGACTCAGAAACATCAAATGAAACCATTGTCTATGAACATTCCACTCACAAAATCATTAATGGGGAAAAAGAATACATGTTGATTATCTGAATTCAATCTTTTCCCAAGTTTTCACAATCAAAATTCGGTCCCCTAAATCATCAACATGAAATGTCAAGACTACAGTGACATGCTCATTTAAAAATGAAACTCGTGAGAGCTATGTGCATGAAGTCCATTGTAGAACACACTCTGAAGAGTACGATGTGGAATCTTGAGGAATTTCAAAACCAACTCAATGGTAGGAAGTTCCTACCTTTGTTACAGAGCAATATTATTGAAAATTTCAGTCCTCTTGGCAATTAAGACAGTTGTTTCATTTGTGGTTGTAATATGTATAGACAACTTTGAATAATGCTTGTAAACAGTATCAGAAAGGTCTCAAAACCCTTGTGGACAATATTGGACAGCTAATAACTATTTTGGAAATGTGTTCTGGTGCAAGGAACTTCCTAAAACTCCTTAAGAAAAGCTGGAAAATGTTGGGCACATTTTCAAATTGTCAAAAACATGTCTTAAATTGCATTATGGTTTTCTGGATGTTGAGAAAAGGGCGATTATGTATTAACAACATAAAGGATTCAAGAAAATCGACATTTGTAGTCATGATAGGTCAAGAAGCTTGACCACAAACAATGTTTTTTATTAAATATTATATCTAGGTTTGATCTATTTTCAACAATCATGGATTACAGAAGCTTTAAGCCTTTAATAGTTCTTGGAAGTTTATGGGCGGAGAAACTTTGGAAAAGGGTTTCCAGCCCAACTGAATTAGATCTCAAACACAAATCCTAACCATATAAACTTACTCACAAAATCATCAGTAGAAAATGGAGATTCCATAAGGAAGCCTGATTTCAGCCCCTACCATGAGCTAGCCACCAAAATGCAGACAAAATAAACATAAAAATACCTACATGGGTACCAAGGATTACCTCAAATAAAGCTCCTCCCATGTATGGTAACCATCGTGGATTAGATTTTTTACGGTGGCATTTCTCATCATCTCTACCAGTTAGTAAAAACACTTTGACCCCCAATTGAAGCAAATGGGTATATACCTTGTAACTCGAACCCAATGATGGAGCCTATGTCTTGATAACCCATTTATCAAAATAATTCTCATCAAAATCCAGTGCTCTGAAAGTGCAAAACAGCCACATTCAATCAAAGTCCCAAAACTGGAAACATGAAAGCAAAAACACAGTAAAAGGCAATATTTCAGACCCCTCTTCTCTGAGTGCAGGAGAGTTGAAGATGTTTAGGCAAATAAGCATAGAAAAACATATTTTTCTTTCTAACAATAGAAGTTAAAACTCAAATCCCAGTCTTTCCATACAATTTCTTTCAAAATCTATTTCTTCTATTAATATTATAGATTACCCAAAACTTGCCATGCCAACTGGTTGCTAAGGGTACCCAGAAATATTGTTATCACTTCTGTCTACCAAAAGGTTTTTTTTCCTCTGAATTCTCAAATGGGGGAGACCTCTCTAAAGTTTTGTGTGGGGGTCCCTGGATGATGGGAAAATCCTCCTTATCTCTGCAAAAATGGACAACCGGCCTCGACTATAATGATAGTTTCTTTACAGCTGTACCAGTCTGGGTTCGTCTTCCTGGGATGCCTCTGGAATATTGGCATGAAGACATTTTGATCGCTATTGTAGGTGCCTTTGGGGAGCTTCTATCCATTGATACAATGACAAAAGCTAGAACAAGACAAGTGTATGCAAGGATTTGTGTTAACACTCGACATAATGTTGATCTTCCTCAGGTGATAACCCTGAAATCGAAGTTGGGATCATGGATCCAAGAGGTTGAATATGAATCTATGTCATTCGCATGCTTCATATGTAAGAAATCTGGCCACTGGGCTAAACACTGTCCCCAGAAGCGTCAAAAGGAAAAGAAGAAGGACCAGGACCAAAACAAAGGACATAAAATGGAATGGAAAAGAAAAATAGAGGAAACAAATGTTATCCCAAAAACATTGGAGGAAAACAAGGATAAGATGGACGAAAATATGTATGAAAAAATAAATGAGAATAATCAGAAGGAGCAAAAAGGGGAAGAACAAAAAACTCAAGTTCAAGAATCAGAAAAGCAAGTTCTTGATGAAAGGACAATTAAATCCACAAGCCAGAACATATATGCAGAAGAAAAAGGGGAACCTTTCACAGGAGAAACAAAACAGAATGAATCAAGGATAGAAGAAAATTTGACTCCTTCCAAAGGAGAAGAAAAAGAAAGGGACTCTGAAGAAGATGAGATTTTGGTAGCAACAACAAACAAAACAACTCAAAGGTCAGAGGAAAAACTAGAGAAGGAGAATGATTCAACTAGGGGAAGCAAAAAGGACTCCCCAGCTGATCTAAATCAGAATGATAATTAAAAAAAGAAGAAAGAAATAGATCCAAAGGACAAGGATAACTCTTGGTCAACTGTGGGATTCCCAAAGAAGGGATTAGGTAAGAAAGGCTCAAAATCCCCTGTAGGAAACTACTCAACTTATGAAATGAACTCTAACTCAGGAAAGAAGACTGAGAGCTCCTCAATGGGAAAATCGATAAAGAAGAATGGAGGTAAAAAACCAGGAGTTTTGACAAGAGGTCAGCAGAAAGCAGATATAGGAACTCCAAAACTAGAAAAATGAAGAAAATCAGAGAAAACTCAAAGGGAAGAGAAAGCTAAATTGAATATTGCTGATGGAAAACAACTCACTATCCATCAGGTTTGTTCTCCAACCCTTAAATGAAGATTATTTCATAGAACATTTGAGGACTCAATGGTCCTCATAAGCAAGATGTTGTTAGGAATTTAGTTAGAGATTCTAAACCAGATATGCTTTTGATTCAAAAAACTAAGATGATTAAAGAAAAAACTGAGAAACTAAAATTGTTGAAAAATGGGAACTATTTTGGTAGTAGTTCTGAAGGGGCATCTAGGGGATTGGCTATCTTCTGGAACCAATCTTGCTTTGACTGTCAACTCCTAAAAGAAGATAACAAATTTCTAGCAGCTAATGTCTGGAGCTTAAAGGATAATTTCTCTTGGACCCTTATAAATGTATATGCCCCCAATACTAAATCTGGAAGACTTAAGCTCTAGAAGAAGTTGCATGATCAGATGGAAACCAGATCAGTGAACAACTTTCTTATAATGGGAGATTTTAATACTCCTTTAAAGCGGGAAGATAAAATGGGAGGAAATTTATCTCAAGTGGAAAGTAGGGTTGATCTGATGGACTTCATTATTAATGAAGGTTTGTTAGATGTTGATCTGGAAGGGATTAATTACACTTGGTCTAATCGAAGGGTGGGACCTGATCTTATTCAAGTCAAGCTTGATAGGGTGCTGATTAATCTGGAATGGTATACAAAGTTCTCTTGTGCCCTTTCCTCTCTTACCAGAATTGGCTCAGACCATTTTCCTATTTCCTTTAATGGTCTTGCCTTCACAAGAAAAAGAAATGCTCCCTTTAGATTTGAGAAGATGTGGCTAGACCACCCTGATATGGAAAATAATATAAGGGATTGGTGGAATATTTAGGTGGAAGGAACTACAATGTTCAAAGTGGCTAAGAAACTGGCAAATGTGAAATCTAATGTTAAATATTGGAATAAGAATGTCTATGGGGACATTTTCCAATCCAAAAATAAAACCCAAATGGACCTAAAAGATATCTAGGAGGAAATTCAAAGAAATGGTTTAACTGCAAAATTGAAAACCCAAGAGAATACTGTTCTTGCGAATCTTCACAATATTATTGCTAAAGAGGATAATTTCTAGAGGCTGAGATCCAGATCTCTATGGTTGAAAGTAGGAGATAAGAATACCAGATTCTTTCATCTTACAACTCTAAAATACAAGGCTATTAACAGAATCCATTCCTTGTCTGCTACTAAAGGTAAAATTACTAAAGAAGAAGAAATAAGGGAAGAAATAATGGGGTACTTTGCTACCTTGTTATCTAAAGACCAAAATCTAAACTTAGATGATCAAAGGAAATTAATTTCTTCGATTCCTTGTGAAGTGGATCATCCTTCCAATGTCCTCCTAAAAGCTATTCCCTCAGACATTGAAATCAAGAAGGCGGTTTATTTTTTTGAAGGAGAGAAATCTCCAGGTCCTAATGGGTTTCAGATGTTTTTCTTCTAGCAGTTTTGGAGCATCACCAGTAAAAATGTTTGTTTAGCAGTAAAAGAGTTCTTTGGAACTAAATCTATCCTAAAGGAATTAAATTCTACTTTTATAGCCCTCATTCCAAAAAAACCTGGAGCTGATACTGTTGATGGCTTTAGACTAATAAGTCTTTGTAATTCTTTATACAAAATCATTTCGAAGGTCATGACCACTAGATTGCTGAGATTACTGCCTAATCTGATCTCTCCTCAACAGAATGGTTTTGTACCGAGAAGACAGATCCTGGATTCTATTATTGTGGTGCATGAGAATATTCATTCTCTCCAAGCCTCTAAAAAACAAAGATTCCTGATGAAATTGGATTTGTCAAAATCCTATGACAGAGTGGACTGGTCTTTTTTGTCTAATATTCTTAGGTCTTTTGGATTTGATAAGGATGTGATAAGATTAATTATGCAACTGGTCTCTACTGTGACTTCTTTTGTGCTTGTTAATGGGGGATCCTCCAATTTCTTTCATCCCACAAGAGGTCTAAGATAAGGTGATCCAATTTTCCCAATTCTCTTTGCTATAATGGCGGAAAGCCTTGGGAGATATATCAATAGTATGGTTATTACTGGTCAAATCTCTGGTCTCCAACCTTCCTCTACTCTGCAAAAATGTTCTCATAAACAATTTTTGGATGACACTATCATGATGGGGGAAGCCTCTGTTAAGGAAGCAAGGAACATGAAAAAGGCTTTGAATACCTATACTAATGCTTCTAGTCAATCTATAAACTGGGAGAAAAGTTCTCTTTTTTTCAGCAACACCCCTAAAGAAAGACAAAGGAAGATCTCTGCCATTTTGGGTTGCAAGATAGGGAATCTCCCCTCTTCCTACTTGGGTCTCCCTTTATGTCTTAAACCTGGTGATTATTTTTGGAATGGCACCCTTGACTGATTTTACAACAAGCTGGTTGGTTGGAAAGGAGCAACTCTTAGTCAAGCTGGAAAAGTTCAGCTTCTGAAATCAACTCTTCAAAACCTTCCAGTCTATGCGCTCAATCTCTTCAAAAATCCTCAGAGGTTTGCAGACTTGATAGAAAAAATCCAGAAAAGATTCCCCTGGTCTAGAGTTGAAGATAAAAAGAGGTTAATCCTTGTGGACTGGGAGGTGGTGTGTAAACCTAAGAAGTTTGGAGGGCTTGGTATTAGAAGTATTAAAAATAACAATAAGGCTTGCTGGCTAAACAGTGTTGGAGAATCTTTGAAGAGGAGAAAGAATGGAATGTTATTATCAAGAAAAAATATCATCTGAACTCTTTGGAGGAAATGATAAGGAATCCTTTGGATATCAAAGGTTCTTTCATTTGGAACAACATTAGACAAGGCAGGGACCTTATGAGAAAAGGGACAAGACGGAAGCTGGGAAATGGTAGGAAGATAAATTTCTGGAATGATAATTGGCTGAAGGAAGAAGCTCTTAATGAGAAGCAAGAATGGATGCCTTTGATTATGGACTGCCAAGATATAAATGGGGAAAAGGTTTTTGATTATTGGATCAATGAGAAATGGTTTGACCTCAGCTCTTTTGATGAGAATCTCAATTTGGTCAATAAACACCTTAATCTTTGGTTTTTAAGAGAAAATGAACAAGACTCTTTGATTTGGGGCCTAGAGGCAAATGACAAATTTTATGTTTCTTCTGCTTCTGTCCTTCTCTTCTCCTAGGAAGAACACCCAATCTACACTCAGGTATGGAACAATAAGCTTATACCTAAACTTAAAATATTTTTTTGGCTGCTTGTTCAGAACAAAATTCTTAGTGTGGACAATCTCTGTAAAAGGGGTCTTAGTATGCCTAATAGATGTATTCTATGTTGCTCTGAAGCTGAATATTGTAATCATCTTATGATTCATTATACTTATACTAGTAAAGTGTGGGACTCTGTCTTCAATCATTTCAACTTGGAATGGGTGAAACCTAATAACTTTCAAGTAATGATTAATCAATGGCACTGCCCCTTTTATGGTAAAGAAGCTAGAGATCTTTGGAGGTTGTTTCTTCCTCACTTCACTTGGAGAAATTGGAAGGAGAGAAATAATAGAATCTTCAAAGAAAAAATCTCATCCCATGAGAGGGTGGCCAATTGCATTTGCGGAAGTTTTCTGAAAAATTTCAATGGTTCTCTCCCTAGAGACTCCCCCTTTAAGAACACTCAGATTGTCAATGATATTCTTAATAGGAATAATCAGGGATATAAAGATAAGGATTCTAATTTGAGGGAAAATGCAAGATGGTCTGCTCCGTCGACTGGCTGGGTCAAAGGTAACTTTGATGGAGCAACTAAAGGGAATCCGGGAAGGGCTAGTGTGGGAGGCATTATAAGAGACATAGCTGGAAATTGTATGGGAGTTGTTGCTGCCCCTCTAGGAATTCAGTCTAATCATGTTGTTGAAGCGATGGCAGCTCTTCAAGTCATTACCATGGCTAAAGAAATGGGTTTTTAGAATTTTTGATTGGAGGGAGATTCTCTTAACATAATAAACTGTATTATTGGTAAGAATGAGGCTTCCTGGACAATTAGCCACATAATTGATAAAACAAAATATTTAATGCTTGTTTTTAAAGAAAGCCACATAACCCATGTGTTTATGGAAGGAAATAAGCCGGCGGATGGCTTTGCTAATGTGGGGGCCCAAACTGACGTCACCCAATCATGGAAAGGGGAAGCGGATCTCAATATGGAGATTTTAGGTCTTATCAGGTACGATGAGTAGATCACTTAAGATTAAGAGTGATGATAGTTGTTAGTCGAGGGACACGAGTTTCATGAAGAATGTGACCTCGCATGGTTTGTGGGTTTTAGCTAGCATTTTGAAACAGAATAATCACAACAGTATTGCATTTCTGCCCATTCATTCTCCAAAAGTTTAGAACTTTGCGATTACAATGGGTGGAGGTCTGAAGAGGGAGGAGTCGATGGACTGTATGAAGTGGAAATAAATGAAAAAAGTCTGGAAAAGGCTTAAGAAGGGTGGTGTGACCTAGTATATGGAGAAACTGCATGGATGGGACAAAGAAATTACCAAAAAATTTGCAGATAGCTGGAAGAACGGAAAGGTGAATATGTGGGGTAAGTCTTTTACTCTGACTATGAGCATAATTTCAGAGATTTATACGGGTCTTTCCTGTGATGGCATGAATTTTTACAGGGACAAAAAACGCATTGGGACCCAAGCCTTCAAAATCTTCCCAAAAACTGAAGAAGAAGAATCCCTTTTGAGAAAAGGGACGGGTGATTATGTGGACATCAAAAAAATTAAGAGTCGCTAGGCTAACATTTTGACTATCATGATTGAGTACTTCACCCTGGATGGTCATACTCCAAAATTTACAACCTTCATTTTGTTCTTGCAAATCATTTTAGGCATAACAAAAAGGTATCGTTTCCCTTCTATCTTTTGAGTTCGCTGAATAACAGTGTCATATAGCATAGAAAGAAAGCGAGCAACCTAGTTCTTCATGAAGGGCTTATTTTGTTAATTTCATAATACGCCATAAATCAAATCCCGAAACCCATTCCCAAAAGGGTTAAAGGGAATGCAAAGAAATTAAGTTGGATAGGAAAAAGGAGAACCTGAAGAAAAGGGTTAGGACTAAGAAAAAGGCAAATCTGGACAGGAAGGAGGAGATTGAAGATCAAACCCTCGATAGTTAGGGTAATGAAGAAGAGATTCAGGAAGAGGAGATGGAGGAAACACCCGTGATTGAAGAGGAAGCTCAAGAGATAAATGAGGAGGCTCTGGTGAAAGAAAAAGATGAACAGGTGAATGAGGAGGACACCCAGATGAATGAGGACGAAATGCCCTTGAATGAAGATGATGTGAACAGGGAAAATCAAGAAGCGAAAAAAGAGGAAGAAGAAAAAGAGGAAGATGACAAGGAGGAAAAAAATGAAGAAGAGAATGATGATAAGGACAAGGAGGGGCAGATAGAGCAGCTGAACTTGAAGGTAGGTAACAGGAAAATGAAAAGACAGAGAACGGACCCTGACCACAATACCATGATAGGGTTTAAAATTGATGAAAGAATTCCAAAGAGAAAGGAGGATCATGGGGCCAGCATGGATAATTGGCTTAGTGAGGATATGAAGGAAATGAAGCAACACCTGAAGGAAATGCAAGAAGCTATGGAGCCCTTCAAAACCAAGCTAGAAGATATGGAGAAGGAATTGTTGATGAAGGTAAATAACAACAACTGAAATGAGGAGATTATGGCCAGAGTCAATGCTCTTGTGGAAGAAAAGCTGAAAGACATGAAAAATCAAATCAGCCACAATGGGCATATGATAAGTATTATTCCCAAGCACAACAACGTAGGGCTTAAAGTTTTTGTTCAAAATCTCAAAGCGTTATATGCCTACTTGGAGAATAGTCTGCTAGAGAATACTACAATCACAATAGATGGCAACGATGGGAGCTCGGGCCAGGGTACTAGAACCTGAAGTGGCTTAAAAAGGAAAATTCCAGAGATTCCAAAGGAGATGAAAGGCCTGAAAGAGTCCATTGATAAAATGGAAGACATGTAGAAAGAGGCTGAGGAAGCCTATGAAAGTATGAATAGTTTTTATTTTTCTGTTCTGGAATCTGGGCTGGAAGATGTGCTGGAAACTATACTGGAAACTGTGTATCTTTTTGGCAGTTTTTTGTTTTCCTTTTTTGGGTTGATGGGCGTTCGTCGGGGTCCTGCTTTTTGCTCGTAGCAGGCTTTCTATGTGTGTAAGGGTTGTAGATGCTTATCTCTAGTACTTTTATGTAAAAGGTTTCGGGGTCCTTTCAAAACCTGTATTTACCTTAATCAAAAACAATTGGAATGATTAATGCTAAGCAACGATTGTGATAACATCAATTAGACAAACCAATTGTTATGGAGAGGTGCAATTTGCTTATGTAGAGACATATCTCTTAGAACGCAACCATTCCCATCCACAAGATACATAAGGGATTCATTTTATCTCTTTTATATATCCTTATCATATCACTCTATTGGGCAATTGGTCTAGTGTCAAACCAAATTCAATATCATGAAGAGCACCATCGCTGCAACTAACCAACCAATCAACCTTCAATGCAGTCAGCAATTAAAATATATATAGTCAGTAAATGATATAGTACAGACAGGAGTATTCAATGGCAATTAAGGCTCATCATCTTATCTATGTCCATTCAGGGTCAAGATTTGAATGCAGTCAGCCATTAACGTATATCCACTCTGGAAACAATGCCTCATACATGGCATAACCCAAAAAGGGAAGAGACTAGAATAAGAACAAAACATCAAATAGTAGACATACAAAACATCAAATAGTAGACATAATTCATTTATAGTAGGCATAATTCATGCAAGATGTCTAAATATAGAACTGCTATCTAAATATAAAACTATTGTCTAAATAGAGGAGTTAAACTCAACAAGTGTTTTTAGAGTCAAAACTTATAAATGGAACCTATGTGTTGAGGCTAGAACATAGTTTTTGATTAGCATGAGCTGGTGATTCAATGAGAACGAGTGTTTGGACAGAAAAAGAGGACTGTGAGGCTGAAATTATCGCTGTATATTGTTGTGACGATCTTATAATGTGTTGTATGAATATTTGATGCTAAAGCTGAATAAACGTATGTTGGCAGGTTTTCCCCAAACTGAGGTTTCCTAGGTATATATGTGTTATTTGTTATTGGTTTCATGCAAATCGCTTCCACTATTCATTGCTACTAAATAACACAGAATATTAGCTGTTACATATCAGATAGGTTAAAATTATTTTTTGGTTTTGAAAAATTTGTTGAACAGTTAATTTGCAAGATTATAGAATTTAACATAGAAACCCTTCATAGAATTCATAGAATTCATAGAATTTTTTTTAGAATCTTTTTTATAAAGAAAGCCCTTTTATCTTGTTTAAAACTTAAATACTATAGAATTCATAGAATTTTTTTAATAAAGAAAGCCCTCTTATCTTAACTGGATAATCATATTTCTCTTCCAACTTCATCTTACCCTACAATATCAAATCTACAGTTCACAGAGTATCAGAACTCAACAGATTTCGTATTGTTAAACAATATGTAAAACAAGGATTATACAATATCACAATTCCTACCATTTTAGGCAGTAAAACTGCAAGCTATTTTGAATGTCTTCTTTAATGATTGGAATATTGTAAAGCAAAAACGTTGAAAAACAAAAGCTAAAATCTGAATGTTTTATCCAAGTGGCGGCCATCTTAGCTAATAGCAGGCTTGGTTCTACATTAGTCTATCTACATCAGCTAATAGCAGGCTCTGTTCTCTAAGTTTGATTGGATGTGCAATTTACATTTTAGTCAATCTACAGATCACACACTTAGGTTGTGAAAATCAGACATTAAAAAGAAGTGGTTCTCTAAAAAGGACTACAACAGAGGTTAGCGAATACTTCGTTGCCAATATTGAAATCCTTAATAAAATAATATGAAGATGTTTGATTAGTTAACCGTATGCTTTCAAAATAGAGTTTTAGTTGCCCAAAGTAAGGCAATACTGTCCTGAGACCAGAAGAAATATTGTGCAGTGAATGAAACTTGAATTTCTTTCCCATCTTCTTCACAATATGGTGGGGAAACTCCACCCT
>MU225217.1:2970212-3008003 GCA_018584345.1 Thuja plicata | reverse complement strand
TGAAACACGTAGATTGTCTTGTACTCAATAATTGGTCTTTCCATGCAGTGTCCGTGAACATTCAATCACAAAACCATTAATGAGGAAAAGGAATACATTGATTATCTGAATTCAATCCTTTCCCAAGTTTTCACTATCAAAATTTGCTCCCTTAAAACATCAACATGAAATATCAAGACTACAGTGACATGCTCATTTCACAATGAAACTCGTGAGAGCTATATTCACGAACTCAATGGTAGGAAGTTCCTACCTTCGTTACAGAGCAATGTTATTGAAAATTTCAGTGCGCTTGGTAGTTAAACAGTTGTATCATTTGTGGTTGTATAGACCCCTGTGTCTCATGTCTAATAATAATCATTTCAATCATTTGGAAATACAGAATAGGCACGCAATAGTTTGGAGATGAGACAAACTTTGAATTATCCTTGTAAATAGTATCAGAAAGGTTTCAAAACCCTTGTGGACAATATTGGACAGCTAACAACTATTTTGGAAATGTGTTCTGGTGCAGGGAACTTCCTAAAACTCCTTAAGAACAGCTGGAAAATGCTGGGCACATTTTCAAATTGTCAAAAACATGTCTTAAATTGCATTATGATTTTCTGGATGTATTCAAAGGGCGATTATATATGAACAGCATATAGGATTCAAGAAAATCGACATTTACAGTCATGGTAGGTCAAGAAGCTTGACCACAAACAATGTTTTTTCTTAAATATTATATGCAGGTTTAATCTATTTTCAACAATCATGGAAAAGGGTTTCCAGCCCAACTGAATTAGATCTCAAACACAAATCCTAACCACATAAGCTTACTCACAAAATCATCAGTAGAAAATGGAGATTCTATGAGGAAGCCTGATTTCAGCCCCTTCCATGAGCTAGCCACCAAAATGCAGACACAATAAACATAAAAATACCTACATGGGTACCAAGGATTACCTCAAATAAAGCTCCTCCCACGTATGGTAACCAGCGTGGATCAGATTTTTTACCGTGGCATTTCTCATAGTTTCATCTCTACCAGTTAGTAAAAACACTTTGACCCCCAATTTAAGCAAATGGGTATATACCCTGTAACTCGAACTCAATGCTGGAGCCTCTATCTCGATGACCCATTTATCAAAAGAATTCTCATCAAAATCCAGCGCTCTGAAAGTGCAAAACAACCACATTCAATCAAAGTCCCAAAACTGGAAACATGAAAGCAAAAACACAGTAAAAGGCAATATTTCAGACCCCTCTTCTCTGAGTGCAGGAGAGTTGAAGATGTTTAAGCAAATAAGCATAGCAAAACATATTTTTCTGTCTAACAATACAAGTTACAACTCAAGCCCAGTCTTTCCATACAATTTCTTTCAAAATCTATTTCTTCTATTAATATTATAGATTACCCAAAACTTGTCATGCCAACTGGTTAACTGGTTGCTAAGGGTACCCAGAAATATTGGTATCACTTCTGTCTACGGAATTTTATTATCCAGAACTACTCCTAATTCTAAGGATGGGCCCGAATCAGTGATACCAATGATGGGACCCTGTTTCTTTTAGCACCTATTTCTTTTTCAATAGTAGGTATTCATCCATAAACTATTTCTTCTCTCACTTCTAGACAGATGTCCAAATCCTTCCAAAATGGCAGGTAATGTAAGCCTTTACACTTAAAGGAATGTAGGCTTTTTGTATTAAAAATAATATTGATTGCAGACCCTGAAGTGATTGATATCAAACGTCTTCCTAATTTTAAGTTCAGTCAAGCACAAAATTTTCTTCTTTGCTTACCCAAATTGAAAGGTCTGGTAATAGGGCGAATTGCTGAGCAGTGTCTCATCCACATCGAAAACCCAGGCATCTTTCCCATTGTTTGACAAATGAAGGGAAGTTGCATAGGCTATGGATTCATTGGCCACAATGCTGGAATCGAGGGCATACTGACCACCCATCATGTAATTCTCCACGAATTCCATGCACTCCAAAGGAATCGTTTTCCAGTTGCGCACATTGTTGGTTTCAACTCCAAATCTCCAGGCCTCACAAAATCGGCTATCTTTTCTGGGCTTGAGCTGCCATGATTTCTGGGCTGTGGATTCCTCAGAGACCCAGTCTATAGACCTTTCAGAGTTTTGGGCTGATATGAATGGCAGAAAACAGAGGAGGACAAAAATGAGGGCAAAGTTTTGCTGAATGCAAGCCATTGTCAGTTGATCAGTGGGGCATTCCACCGAGGGGAAGAACTCAGCAGATTTATTGATTGGCAACGTTAACGTTAGCTGTCTTATCAGAGCTCAACAAATGTCACACGTTTTTTTTAAGGTTACGATGTTTGAAAGAAACTAAAAATTGAAAGAGATCCCATTTGTTTCATTCAATGGGAACAATCCTCACATGGAAAAGATTCTCCTACTTAGATAGAAGACACAGTTTACCTTTATTGTTAACATATATTCTGTCTGGGAAAACAGACACCTTTATTGTTAAGATATATTCTGTCTGGGAAAACAGACAATATTGCAGTAATGTTTGTTGATAAAGAGAATATAGTACGTGACTCTGTGTATTACCAGATTATCTCATTTTAAATGCTCATTTGTCTGTGAAATTACATCAACTTGAGTTGTACTGTGATGAATCGATCCAACAAATTAGCGTTCTCCTTAATTTACAAGATTCCAATTGTCTCAGGCTTGTTATTTTTGTTCTCTCTGAAACAGAAGGCAATGCTTCATGGTTTAATTAATGTTGTTAAATTCTATTTTTCCTATTAATTTCTATATGAAATGTATTTTCTTTGAATTGAACTTTGATTTGGCTAATCTACAATAATATATACCTACATTTCAAATTTGAAATTGACCTTAATCCAATCCAATGGTTTTATATTTTCATAGAGAGACTTTTTATGATATAATAAATTTTTTTATCATACCTTTTTTAAATTTTAATTTTAATTTTACAGTGGAATGATCAATTATAATATTGATTTTTTCAAACAGTCAAAGCTATGAAAAAAACTCGTCGAATTCTCAAAATAATATCATATCTATTAATCATACCAATAAAAAAACCAAATCAAATTTAATCAATAATATTTCAATAACTATCCTTCACTGACATAGATCCTTCACTTTATGTAATGACATAGTCTCAAATAATGGCATTCGAATCACTTTCCATCTCAAAAGTCAATTTATTGAAGCGTTGAACCACCTTACTCCATCCTTTGGAATATGGAGAGGAGATAAGAAAAAAGGTTAGGAGTAAGACTAAGATTCTCTTTAATTGAATTAAAAAAGAAAGTAGAATTAGAGAACATGTTTAAAAAAATATTCTTCCATCATAATTCACTTTTTTTAGTACTATATAAATAGCTAGGGCCTTTATTGATTAGGACACTTCAAAAAAGAGGCTAAAAAGAAAAAGAAAAAGAAAAAGTAATGAACCAATCTGGATTGTTGTCATGATTAATCTCTAAATCTCTATAGCACCAATGTTATTTCTTGAAGATCCATCACTATTAATTTTAAAGTAATCCAAAGAAAGAGGAGTCCCCTACCAATCCTATCCACTTTCTTAGTAGACTTCAATCTAGTATTATTCTAGATTGGAGAATTAATACAAGTAGCAAACCTGAATTCTTCCTTATTATTTTACTTTGCCTCCTTTTGCTTTCATTCCTCGTTAAGATTAGGCAATCTTGTTTACTAAGGGCATGACTTGTTTTTAAACAATTCACTATTATATTGAAGCTAGGTCCCAACATTGTATGGTGAAAAATGTATATCTAGTATTATTTTTACCTTGTTTTGTTTTGGCTTTTATATTGTTTTATAAAATTTAATATAAAATTTGATAAATAATTTGAGGTTAATTATATTTCATATACATATATTTCTACAAATCAAACTTAAAATTATCAATTTATCTATTCATTATCTTAAGTTAAATATTTGAACATATAATTTGACCATGTTAATTTTACATAAAAAATATTGTAAACATTCTAATTTCAATTGTAAATTTTGAGCCCAAGCTAACTTACTCTAACTAATCATTGTTTATTGGCTTAAGCTTAAAATATATTAGTTTAAATGTATTGTGGTGTTGTATTTAAGAGAACCCTAATTCATTTACATCTATATTAAAACTATTGAAGATATATCTAAAACATAAAGTGCACAAAAAAGAATTAATTAGAGCATCATGCATTAGCACACTAGACATCACTACACATTTATTTGATATTGTTGATCATTCCTACCAAGTCATTCAATCAATAACAAAGATTTGGCCAAAAGAGATCATCCTTTGCTTAGAAAATTCCTGAACAATGCACATATCAATATAATTCTTTTTAAATAATAGATTTCAAACATCAAGGCAAGTAGGTTCCAAACAAATTTTTGTGTGCAAATCCTTTATGCATGTAGGCTTCAAATTTTTGAGTGTAGTTCAACTATAAGGTGTTGAGATTAGTTTTCTAGGCATGAAACTAAACTAGAATAATAGATAAACAACTTGTTGTTACATAAATGACCATTTTGTATCTTCTAGAGCACTAATCAAATAAGTCAATAAATTAATTGACACTATTTATCAAGAGGAATGTTCACCAAGTTTAAAGTTGAGTACAACATCGTTGATATTTATTTGAATTCACATATTTAATTCAATAGCATCATCAATCCCAACTCTTTCATTTAGAGTAATTATTTTGTTTATTGTGTAATTGCATTTATTTAGCCTTAAGACAAACTACAAAGGTTTTTCTAAAAAATTATTTTCATTTCAAGTTTTTTATTTATACATTATGTTGTACCCATTTGAACTTAAACCCTCTTAACCTTGGCTTAAGGATGTTAATTTTTATTTCTTTTACAAACCTTAGACTTTTTAAATCTTTATATATCTCCTTTTCATATTTAATTATCTTTATCTTATTTAAAGTTTATGTATTGATTTATGCCAAAGTCCCCTCATCATCCTGCTATCAAAAATAAGATTAGGAGGTCCTCAAGGAGCTCTCCTCAAAATATGGGGCAGAACTAGGAGGATACTAGTGCCTAGCTTTAGTATCTGATGGTTTGTTGTTGTTCAAAGTTTAGAGTTGTTTGTCAATGCTTTATTTGTCTACCCATATCTTCTAATCGTCATCAATCTTTGAATCCAGCCCTGCACAAAAAAAAAAAAAGAGATCAATGGACAAAGTATGGGATCAAATAGAATCAACTATTAAAGAGTAGAAATAACTTCACAAGGATGAACATTGATTCTTGATGAAAGAGGAACTTGGTTGGTTAAATGAGTGGAAAATATTAAGGTGGATTAAAGGTAATCAAAAGTTGACTATTAAAAAATAACCTCTATGCTCTTAGCAATGCTTGAAAGATATATGGATTACATAAATTTTGATTGAGTAAGCAAAGGCAATACTAGGAAAGTAGGGGGTGGTGTAGCCAACATAAATAAGGATACCTCTTGGGGAATATTTACTTATGATTTTGATAGGGATAATAATATATGGTTGAAGCCCAAAGCCCTCTTATGGAAAATGATAGCAAGATTGAAAGTTTGGAAAAAATATGGGTAGAAGGGGATTCAAAATTAGTAATATGAGTGATGAGGGGGGTAATAACCAAAACTAGAGATTAGAGGCTATCCTATCTAAAGCTAAAATGAGGATGTAATGGTTTGAAGACATTCAATTTTCTCACATTAGAATGAATAATAATATGGTTTCAAATTGGGCTACTCCAAAATGGGTTAACATGAAAATTAACAATAGTTCCTCCTTTGTCTATTGATGGAATATTTTTCCTATAGAATTTTTCTTTTGTATTCCAAAGAATTTTACGAGGTTATCACTGGATAAATGTTTTATCTAACGATGATTGTAACCACTAGAGTAATGATGAGGATGGTGTGTGAGAAGTAATGGGAATCATGACAAGAGCTAGTTCTTTCATTTCACATATTGGAAGTTGAATTTTTGGCTCTCTATTATAGGTTTCATAGCTAGTGCACACTATTTTGATGATAGAATGTGAGGTGGTGCACAATGAAAGAAGAAAGTGGAGATTTAGATTGTATGGGAATGTCTTTGGAGAAGAAGCTACCATGTATTTTATGGCTTTTGTGGACACTAATATCTTGGACACTAATATTTGGTTATGTATGCTTGGGATTTGGGAATTAGCCATAAATATGGATGGAACTCCTAGTTTTTTTGTTCACTCAATGATGTTTGAGATTTTTATTAGACCCTAGGTATACACAAGGAAGGTGGAGTATCTCCAATGTTTCTTAATCCCTCTTTTTGTGCTTCTAAAATATCATTGACTCCTAATTATTTTTTTGCATAATGATATAGTAATGTGGTTTTTAGGTAAAGGTTCATTTTGAATATTTTCAAGGACATCTCCATAGAATTAAATGATAAAAGATTTGTCTCTAATGGGTTGTGGAGGAAATTACGCTACATATATATGAAGGTGACTTTTCTAGAGGATGTGATTCCAATGTTTTAAAGTGTTGTGATGAGGAGGATGTAGAGGAAGGCATGAAGAAGAAGGTTTTAGTTTAAATAATGTTCTGGATATGTTGCTTGCAATTTGATAAATAACGGTTTTACGAAGCTTGTGTAAATTTTCTTGGTCCCTCCTTTGACACTCAAACCTTTATATGCCAATTTTATCATATACTACGAGAGAGATGGTAAAAATTTATTATGAAATTTTAGCCTTTTTTGTGGGGTTCCAACATGCATTAATATTTTGAATAGATAGTTATTTTTGTGTCTGATATCTCATTGGAATTTTGGCTCTATATGTGCAACAACTTGATGACAGGGGTTCTCACTAAATCTTCATAGTTCCTAGATCTTAAAACAAGTTTTTTAATCAATTAAAAAAAAATCTTAAGAAAGATGTCATATGTATGCCCCACAATATGACAATATGTTAACAAAATTATAAACCTAAATCAATAATCTTATGCATACTCTTACAACTTCATAGAATGATATGAAAATGATAATTAGATAATACTTGGATGTTCCTAAAATGGCATGCAAATGATAATTAGATAATACCAAAACATAGCAAGCGATTGTGCAAAATGTACCAAATCAATTAATAACAATGAAGACAATAGGTTAGATTCACAATAAATTTGTATTTTAAGTTTTTTAAACTTTGGATCAATTTTTTGTGGTGTGAGATCATCTTGCATGTGTTAGGATTGACTTGGATCATGATAGTTCTAACATTAAAGTGGAGAGTATGTGCATACATTATACTCAAAATAGTATTATGTGCGAATATAGATAAAAATAAGGTCAAATATACATAAATGAGTGAAATGAAAAAGAGTGATAGATTGATGAATTAACCAAAAATTGTAACAAGTCATTTAATCAAAATGTAACCACCCCCCCCCAACAAAAAAAAAAACTAAAAAAAACTAAAAAAGAGAATGTAAATACAAATTTCACTACTACACATGTATAACATGGACTACCAAAGCAACTTTAATTTTTAACACTCAAATATTATAAATACACTCCATCATATAACCAATAATGTTAAAACTACTAGTCATCTAGCTACAGATTATTCTCTCTTGCATTGTAAAGGTGTTTCCACTTGGTGGAAGGATGGAAATGATGATCAATTGACTGGCCTGGCCTCAAACTCCTCCATTGATAACTCTTTATAGGCTAATGATGTCTCCCTCTAGGGTGGTATTGATTCTATCCCAATGGATCTAACTCAACCTCCTACTACTATTTTAGCCCCCTCTAGGAGTGTGGACCCTTCTCTGACGTCCCAGCCTTCGTTTGTTGAAGTTCAACATTACCAACACTCTTTTCTTGGTGTTGTTGTTGATTCTCTCTCTTTGGGGATTCCTCCACCCTCCTCTTGTGGTCGAGACACCTCTGATAGTATCGTCTAGATGATTGTCCGATGAAAAAGGAAAAGTCACTCTATAAAATCTCATTCTCCTCCCCATGTTGGATGTGAGTTGTGTACCCACTCTTGATGCAGGTTACTAGTTGTGTTGCTAGTGTGTTCTCAATGATATTCTTTGACCTCACTGTAAATAATTATTTTGGTCTATGGTTTTAACGCCTTTAGGTTGTCATGGTGTAAGGGATAACACCCTTGTTTTGCTGCTTTTAATATTAAAAAACAAATAACATGTTAAAAAACTCACTTGATTCATAAAAAAACAAAATTCTTAAACCTTGATTGACAATTCTATATTAGAACCCTTCTATAGACAATGAAAATATCCAAGTCTTGTGACGACACTTTTCACTATATTTTCTTTTGCATTAATTGAATGATGTTTATTGTTAAAATGATGTTTGTGTCATTCTCTTACCTCTTAATTGAATAATTTTAATCATTTAATTGATGTTTAATTATGTGTTCTAAGACAAATATTTTCTATCATCTAATCATCCCAAGTTGACATTTATCCTTCCTCAATTAAATAATTATTTTTTTAATTAATCGCTTTTCATTTTCTAATTTCCCTAACTCTTCCTTCTACATTAAATAATTATTTTAATTATTTCATCACCCTTCTCTACTTATTATCCAAGGTAAAATAATTAGTTTAATTAAATTGATCATCTATCACCCCCCTTAATTAAATAAATTTATAAATTTATAAAATTCTAATTCCTTCTTGTGAGGATAATTAATAAATTGTATTTATTTATTGACCCCACTTGTTTCTTCCACTTCCTTCCCATGTGAGGGTAATCAATAAATTGTATTAACCTCACCTGTCTCTTCCACCTCCTTCTCACGTGAGACTAATTGATATATTGTATTTACTAGCACTTGCATCTTAAGGAGGTGCAAGAGATACATCGATAGGGAAATATTTGTAAATTATTATAAGTTGGATTTATATTGTTTATTGTGTTCATATTTTTTAATTGTTGATCATTTAAGTAAAAGTATATAAGATTTATGAAACAAAAGTAAAAGTAATGCAATAGGAGGATAAACATTGAAAATGAAGATGATTATATTGATATGTGGCATACCCATAGAATATAATATTTTTGAATTAAAATATTTGAAGCATTTACATACAATTTTTTGAAACATAAATTTTTTTTAATACATATATCATGAGTTTGACTTAGAACTGCATAGTTGATTGTTGATAGCAATATCACACATTTGGCCATACTGATTTGAAGGTTTTTTGTCTCTTTGATTTGATTCCTACAAGATGAAACAAGAAGTTAATGAGCTTTTATAAGGAATTTATGAATGGTTGTATGCAAAAGGTAACAAATATATAAATATGAATGTTTTTTATGCAAGAAAAGGAATTAGTAAGCACTTGACATAGTAATATACAAATTACAAGCAACAACATATTCATAATGCAGTTGAAACTATAGAAGGATTTTAGGAGTTTTTGTCATATGCTAAAAATAACCAAGTTTATTCTTAGTATTGTAAATAGATTTATCATTTCAATTTACAAATTATCATTTTTTTATGTCTTCTATGAATGTCATTTGATGTTTTTTTAAGTCAAAAACATTTGAGAATTTTGAATTCTCTCGATCTATAAGATGTACTTATGTCAATAATATCACCATTCCTTTCAAAATTGGTAAATAAAATTGTCATCTTTCAAATATAATTGTACTCTCTAATATATTAGATAACAATTATTTTTCTATCAGCATAACTCTTGCACCTTTTACCTTTTTCTATAGTAATGCTAGGAACTATGAATAGTTATAATGAAAATGCTTACCAATACTCTTATAAGAAATATGACTATTGGGGATTGTGGCATAATAAGGGGAAAAATAGTAGTATCCAATATAATATTTGCACATTTGCAATATGATTCCTACCAGAGTAATTAATACAAACAAAGAATATAAAGTAGAAAAGAACTTTTTGACTAGGCACTAGTGGGAGAGTTTCCTTTGTTGGAGACTATTGACCAATCCAAATGCCTTTGTAGGCTACGTGGAATTTGGGAGGATGTTGCAGGAGAGAGGGACGTGTTTTCAAATGGAAAGCACATGGTACATCACCTGGTTGGAAATATGAACCGTGGGCCAAATTTCATGTTGGGTTGTCAACAACCATGGCATAGCTGCTATGGCATTGTTCAACATTAGATTTTATAGTCAAAGTAGATTTGAAACTCTCCATTGTGTCCAACTATGCCATGAATACAACAAACTCGTGAATATAAATAGATATTGTTCAACATGATCTTGTTATGGGTATTCTTCCCAAGTGCTCCATGAAATACAACATGAGAGTCACAGACAATATTATCTACAAGATGAAAGAAGGCCCCAAAAGACCCTTGAATGGAGATTGAGAACGATGCAGCTGAGAGAAGGCATGTTGGCTCACACTTTAATGTTCTTTGTGGCCGCCCAATCTCTTCTACTTACACCTTCTTCTTGCAATGACAAATCCAAACCACTGACTAAGTTGCAAGTTAAAAGGTGAAACAATATATGTGTGTTGGTATGTTGGCAAGAACAAAGTGCCTTTCAATTTAAAAAATAATGCTGCCAAAATGAACTGAGCAAGGCACTCATTCTGTGAGAGGGGCACAACATGTAAATGTAACCTTAATAACGCTAGCTGAGATAAAAACCAGGCTTGAAACAAACAATCACAATATCTATAGTCTATTTTCTTCCACTCTAATTTCCCAATCGACATTTTGGTGAACTTGACATGAAATACACTTGAAATTTGATCAAATTTGGGATTTTTATTTCTACAGGTTAAGGGCAATGCAATCGTCTAGAGATGTGACATAATTGATTGAATATCTAACTCAATTGCAAGGGTTTCTAGCACACTTGATGTAATTTATAATGCATTTTTTGCAATTTGTTCTAACTTCTAATGCATTTGATTGAATTTCTAACACATTTGTCAAAGTTTATCAATTTGTTAGTCCTAATTAGGCAGTGAAAGAATATTAGGTTTATCACATGGAATTAAATAGCTGGTAAAAGAACTACAAATTTCATCTAGCTCTAAGTAGGATTACTTGAATGAATAGCAATTCTTTAATAATATCCGATCTATTTTTAAATATGGGTTCAAATAATACCAACATGTCACATAGCTTTACTAGGGTGACTAAGTTAACAACAAAAGTTTACAAATTTTATGTTGAGATAGGAAAATTTGTTATTTGCATCTATTCATGATGCAATTGCTTGTGGTTGTGCACTGCATTTGAGTACTTTTTGACACATTCAACTAGTCTTTAGCTTTTGGTCACATGGGGAACCAAATCTAGGTGCCTAGGGGCTTAAGTTGAGCCTCCCTCTTCCTTGCAATCTCATAAAGTAGTTTTCTCATGAAAATAGATGTAGCATTTGCAAATCAACTTAAATTTCCAATTTTCAAAATGCGTTGTAAATTTGACTTCACACTCTACTTAATGATTTAAGCCAATTTCCTAGTTTCGTATCCAAAAAATAGGTTCACATGCTCAAATTCATCCTTTCTTTTAAACTTTAATTATTCATATCTTTGTCATACGAGTTTGTTATTATACAATGCTATTTTGGATTTTTCAGAAAGATGCAAGGAATCTATTTTTACCGTTAATTTTTTCTTTAGACTGTATGTTTTGTAGGTTTTCCTCATATTTAAAAATTAGGCTTGAAATTAACCCGTTACATTTGGATTTAGATCTAAAATGAACAAGTGTCTCTTATACCTAAACCCATTTATGTATGATCTACTCTTGCACCTTAGGGTGAAGTGCACCAAATATAAGTGGTCTTGTTTTTCGTTTTTAAGAGACCTACTTAGCACTTCATCTACCTAAGGGATAACCTCAACTCCCATATTTCAATGAAGTATAAATAACATGGGGGGGTGGGGTGGGGAGGGAAGGGGGGTGAGAATCTAAAGAAACGCCTCTTGGAAGTAGAATCTTGATAATCTTGGTTAAGCCCCAAATAAATTTACACATTTGAGAAGTAAAAATAGATATTTGGGTTACCATCTCCTCCTCATTGTTTGGTATTATTCTCTTTCATCTACCAATTTGGGCCTCACTTACTTGGTGTTTAAAGGAAGTCCCTTAGTTTAGCTTGTGAAGCCTATTTTAAACTTTTTGGTAATCTTTTCTTATGGTTCCTCATGCCTACGATGATTTATAATCCCACTTGTGCAGGATCGTTGGCATGTCTTACATGTTTGAATGGTTAGATCACCTTCCCCACTTGAAACCAAAATGTTACAAACTTATTCAAATTGAGCCTTAGGAATTTTATATTTTATATCATTTCATTTCGTGTTTTCATATTAAATAAAAAATCTAAAAAATCATAAAATTAAAATAAATTATAAAAATTAAAACTAAAAGAAATCAAATGTCTCAAAAAACTCAAAAAATATAGCACACTCCAAAAACATTAGCATAAGTTTTATCATCCTCTTTGTATAAACTTCTTTGATCCTAGTAAAAAAAATTTAAACACATCATGGATTGATGTTACTTATATATTGTAGAGAAGGTGAAGAATCTATCCCTCCAATTGAAAGAGCATCATCCCCATACCAACCTTCCTTCTCTCATAGGACCATGTCATCACAATCAACCCATCAATCATATCAATCCAATTTATACACAGCTCAAACCTTGAATCAATCTTACCATGTCCAAATAAATGTCATCCCTATTCTTGTTTCATAAAAAAATATTAGCCCAAGAAATAAAGACCTTGAAACAACAACTCATATACATTGAAAAGAGTAGAACCAAGCCCTTCACATCACTTAAAAACTTGCAATTCACAAACCCATACCCCACAAACTCAACATACCAACTCCCATTTTACAAAAACATGGAAAACCAACTAACACAAACTTAAACCAAATCCCAAATAAAACCCCATCCAACCAAATCCCAAATCAAACCCCATTTAAGCAAATCCCAGATCAAACCTCATTCAACCAAAACCAAAAGCTCAACGAAAACTACAAACCTCCACTTGACAATAATAACAAAACATATTTTCCATAAAAGCATTCAACTCAAACTTCCAAGTCATACATCAAAATTACATCCCCCAAAAAACATTCAATTGTAACCGAACAACTATCCACATGTACATCAACACCTCAAACAACCATATCTAAACATCCAATTGTAACTGAACAAGCCAACCAATAACCTCCAGACAGTTTCAATAAGCCACATCATCTAATCATCTCACTACATCTATACTCACCAAGGATTTCCCAGTGCCATCTTAGCTACTAGCAGGCTTGGTTCTATCTACATTAGCTAATAGCAGGCTTTGTTCTACATGTTTGATTTGATGTGCAATTTACATTTTAGTCAATCTACAGATCTCACACTTAGGTTGTGAAAATCAAACATTAAAAAGAAGTGGCTCTCTAAAAAGAACTACAACAGAGGTTAGCGAATACTTCGTTGCCAATATTGAAATCCTTAAGAAAATAATATGAAGATGTTTGATTAGTTAACCAGATGTTTTCAAAATTGAGTTTTAGTTGCCCAAGTCAACAAAGTAAGGCACTGAAATTGAAGAAAGTAAGGCACTGAAATTAGGCGATATAATACATGGGATTGGGAAGCTTGAAAGTCCTATCCCCAACAGAATATCCAATCAAATCACTCCATTGATCACCAGAGTTTCCCCGGATCTGAAAACCAGCCTGCTCAATTTTAAATCTCCTCTCCGATTTATAAACGACTGCACTCGTCCCCTGATCTTTTGGGCCTCTGCGACACATCCAAAAACAATTCAAACTCAGAGACATCAAATGAAACCATTGTCCGTGAACATTCCACTCACAAAATCATTAATGAGGAAAAAGAATACATGTTGATTATCTGAATTCAACCTTTTCCCAAGTTTTCACAATCAAAATTCGCTCCCCTAAATCATCAACACGAAATGTCAAGACTACAGTGACATGCTCATTTAACAATGAAACTCGTGAGAGCTATGTGCATGAAGTCCATCGTAGAACACACTCTGAAGAGTACGATGTGGAATCTTGAGGAATTTCAAAACCAACTCAATGGTAGGAAGTTCCTACCTTCGTTACAGAGCAATATTATTGTAAATTTCAGTCCTCTTGGTAGTTAAGACAGTTGTTTCATTTGTGGTTGTAATATGTATAGACAACTTTGAATAATGCTTGTAAACAGTATCAGAAAGGTTTCAAAACCCTTGTGGACAATATTGGACAGCTAATAACTATTTTGGAAATGTGTTCTGGTGCAGGGAACTTCCTAAAAATCCTTAAGAACAGCTGGAAAATGCTGGGCACATTTTCAAATTGTCAAAAACATGTCTTAAATTGCATTATGGTTTTCTGGATGTTGAGAAAAGGGCGATTATATATGAACAGCATAAAGGATTCAAGGAAAATCGACATTTGCAGTCATGATAGGTCAAGAAGCTTGACCACAAATAAATATTATATGCAGGTTTAATCTATTTTCAACAATCATGGATTACAGAAGCTTTAAGCCTTTAATAGTTCTTGGAAGTTTTATGGGTGGAGAAACTCTGGAAAAGGGTTTCCAGCCCAACTGAATTAGATCTCAAACACAAATCCTAACCATATAAACTTACTCACAAAATCATCAGTAGAAAATGGAGATTCCATAAGGAAGCCTGATTTCAGCCCCTACCATGAGCTAGCCACCAAAATGCAGACAAAATAAACATAAAAATACCTACATGGGTACCAAGGATTACCTCAAATAAAGCTCCTCCCATGTATGGTAACCAGCGTGGATCAGATTTTTTACGGTGGCATTTCTCATGGTTTCATCTCTACCAGTTAGTAAAAACACTTTGACCCCCAATTGAAGCAAATGGGTATATAACCTGTAACTCGAACCCAATGCTGGAGCCTCTGTCTCGATGACCCATTTATCAAAAGAATTCTCATCAAAATCCAGTGCTCTGAAAGTGCAAAACAGCCACATTCAATCAAAGTCCCAAAACTGGAAACATGAAAGCAAAAACATAGTAAAAGGCAATATTTCAGACCCCTCTTCTCTGAGTGCAGGAGAGTTGAAGATGTTTAAGCAAATAAGCATAGCAAAACATATTTTTCTGTCTGACAATACAAGTTACAACTCAAAGCCCAGTCTTTCCATACAATTTCTTTCAAAATCTATTTCTTCTATTAATATTATAGATTACCCAAAACTTGTCATGCCAACTGGTTGCTAAGGTTACCCAGAAATATTGGTATCACTTATTGTACTAAAAATAATATTGATTGCAGACCCTGAAGTGATTGATATCAAACGTCTTCTTATTTTATTTATTTTTATCATTAAAGGGCCATGACCGAGATTTTATATTAAGCAGAAAGCAATAAAACAGTAAAACAGTAAAGCATAATGTTTCTGGTTCATAACCCAGTCCAACCAAGAAGACTGTGAACCCAATATCCAGAACAATAATGCTCAACCAAGATAACCAAATTCACAAAACGTAAGTCTAATTTACAGAAGAAAGCCAAAAAAAACAGTAAAACACAAAACTTTCTTCTTTGCTTACCCAAATTGAAAGGTCTGGTAATAGGGCGAATTGCTGAGCAGTGTCTCATCCACATCGAAAACCCAGGCGTCTTTCCCATTGTTTGAGAGATGAAGGGAAGTTGCATAGGCTATGGATTCATTGGCCACAATGCTGGAATCGAGGGCATACTGACCACCCATCATGTAATTCTCCACGAATTCCAAGCACTCCAAAGGAATCGTTTTCCAGTTGCGCACATTGTTGGTTTCAACTCCAAATCTCCAGGCCTCACAAACTCGGCTATCTTGTCTGGGCTTGAGTTGCCATGATTTCTGGGCTGTGGATTCCTCAGAAACCCAGTCTATAGACCTTTCAGAGTTTTGGGCTGATATGAATGTCAGAAAACAGAGGAGGAGAAAAATGAGGACAAAGTTTTGCTGAATGCAAGCCATTGTCAGTTGATCAGTGGGGGATTCCACCGAGGGAAAGAATACTCAGCATATTTATTGAACGTTAGCTCTGTCTTATCAAAGCTCAACAAATGTCCCACGTTTTTTTTAAGGTTACGATGTTTGAGGGAAACTAAAATCTGAAAGAAATCCCATTTGTTTGATTCAATGGGAACAATCCTCACATGGAAAAGATTCTCCTACTTAGATAGAAGACACAGTTTTCCTTTATTGTTAACATTTATTCTGTCTGGGAAAACAGACAATATTGCAGTAATGTTTGTTGGTAAAGAGATTATAGTCCGTGACTCCGTGTATTACCAGATTATCTCATTTTAAATGCTCATTTGTCTGTGATACTCCAACATTGTCTGTGAAATTACATCAACTTGAGTTGTACTGTGATGAATCGATCCAACAAATTAGCCTTCTCCTTAATTTACAAGATTCCAATTGTCTCAGGCTTGTTATTTTTCTTCTCTCTGAAACAGAAGGCAACTCTTCATGGTTTAATTAATGTTGTTTAATTCTATTTTTCCTATTAATTTCTATATGAAATGTATTTTCTTTGAATTGAACTTTGATTTGGCTATTGAACAATAATATATACCTGCATTTCAAATTTGAAATTGACCTTAATCCAATCTAGTGGTTTCATGAACTATCAATAAAATCTAAAGAAAAAAAACCCAAGCAAAATTTTCAAAATAATATCATATCTATTAATCATACCAATCAAAAAACTAAATCAAATTTAATCAATAATATTTCAATAACTATCCTTCACTCTAGAGGTCCTTCCCTTTATCCAATGACAGTCTCAATTAATGGCATTCCAATCACTTTCCATCTCAAAAATCAAATTATTGAAGCGTTGAACCACCTTACTCCATTCCTTTGGAATATGAACAGGAGATCAAGAAAAAAGGTTAGGAGTAAAACTAAGATTCTTTTTAATAAAGAAAGTAGAATTAGAGAATATGTCTAAAAAAAAAAAATACTATATAAATAGCTAGGGCCTCTGGGTCTCTATTGATTATTAGTATGATAACTCAAAATAGAGGAAAAAAAATACTGAGTCAATCTGATTGTTGTCATGATTAATCTCCAAATGTCTATAGCACCAAGATTATCTCTTGAAGATCCATCACTATTAATTTTAAAGAAATCCAAAGGAAGAGGAGTCCACCTACCAATCCTATCCACTTTCTTAGTAGACTTCAATCTAGTATTATTCTAAATTGGAGAAGTAATAC
Source organism: Thuja plicata (assembly GCA_018584345.1). NCBI lineage: Eukaryota > Viridiplantae > Streptophyta > Pinopsida > Cupressales > Cupressaceae > Thuja > Thuja plicata. Next base: position 2,990,745 of record MU225217.1, on the reverse strand, counting down.
AAGTAGCAAACGTGAATTCTTCCTTATAATTGTACTTTGCCTCATTTTGCTTTCATTCCTTGTTAAGATTTGGCCGTCTTGTTTACTAAGGGCATGACTTATTTTTTAAAAAATAATTCACTATTATACAAGCTAGGTCCCAACATTGTATAAAAAAATCAAGGGGAAGAATTTTTTTATCAATGAATTTGATTATGTTTTCTTAATGGTGAAAAATGTATATCTAGTATTATTTTTACCTTGTTTTGTTTTGGCTTTAAAATTGTTTTATAAAATTTAATATAAAAATTGATAAATAATTTGAGCTTAATTATATTTCATATACATATATTTCTACAAATTAAACTTAAAATCGTCAATTTATCTATTCATCATCTTAAGTTGCATATTTGAACATATAATTTGACCATGTTTTCGATTAAGGGTAAAACAATTTTTGAAGGGAACAATAACCCTTTACAAAATACAAAAGATAGGCATTTAGAAGCAAAATCATAAACTAACAGACAATACCACAAAAAACAGCTAGGGGTAAAGAAGAGAAAGCATGGAGGACCCCACCAGCAAGATCATGCGGTCAAAAGATGATATCAGATAAAAAGATAATCAACCCCATCAACCAAGATCAGGTCTGCTTCAAGATCTCAATAGACTCATCCATCACATGTTTATATTGGTCGATGGCTTCTTTGAGTTCATTAATTTCTTTAGAGCTCCCATGTTTCACTTTTTTGGCACTAGCCCTTGTTCAAGTCCCTGGGCCAGCAATGCTGGGATCAACAGTATTATCCAGATCAACCACAATAGTGCTAGAGTTCCCATCCATCACAGAAAGCAGAGCCCTAAGATTATTGTCAGTCACTTTCATTTCCTCATAATTGTTTTTCATTATTCTGCTGAGGGTTTCTTCTATACTCTGGATACGACTTTCAGTAGTTCGCTGGCGGAAGTTAACCACTGCATTGATCCTCAGCTCAAGTTTCTCCAGTAGTTTCTTCTCCATATTCTCCTCTTGATCTTCATTGGTTGAGTCTTCTTTTAGGGGTTTAGCAATCAAGATTGCCAGCTTATTAACTCTGTCCTGGAGGTCATCATACTTTCCATTAATATCTCTTATCTCTTCTAGAAGCCAGGTATTCAACTGCAGATCCATATCAACCCTTTCTCTAACAACTTGAATAAACTTGCAGAGGTCTTGGGTTTTGTTGTTCTCATTACCATGACTATCCTCCTTTTTATCTTTACCTTTTTAATTGTCCTCAGATCTCATAGCCTTATCTTCCCTGGAAGTCCTGCCCTCAAAAGACACAGATTCTGCATAATTCATCAGAACAGAGGTAGTGTCAGAAATACCCTTCTCTTTAGTCTTCGGGCTAGGCTCGCTGTAATTTTTAACAGGGGAATTAGGTTTTTCCACCTCCACGGTCATCCCTAGAGCTATTTTTATCCTAGCCCTCCATTTCCTTTTCATCAGAGCTGCCTTTACTGTCGTTTTCAGTCTCCTCAGAGGAATCTGTTAATTCCTGCTCAAGGGACTCTGTATCTTCCTCTGTTTCCATGCCCTTTTCCTCAGAAAGGAATTTAGAGGATTCCCCTTTTTCCTTTTTCACATCCTTCTCCTTAACCTCAGTTTCGCTGTCCGTGCACATGCCTTCCTCCTCCGTGAGGATCTTGACATACTCTTCACCACTAGTATTGGCTTTGCCCTTCTTTTTACTAGGTGTGTCACTTTCAGTAGTCATAGGTCTTTTACCTTTCTTACCTCTGTTCGAGTCTTCCTCCTTAGGGTTGCCCTGCATCTTAAATTTAGCATGCTCATAGATTAATAGTATAAGCCCATCATGGAGGATTGGCGACGCAGCATTCTTTCTGTTCTCCAAGATACTATTTTCTAGAGACTTAAGAAGAAAAAAGGAAAAGAGATTCTCCTATTGAAGCGAAAATGATTGACCAACATAAAATGGAAATTGTAAACCCTAGTATAACGACCCTCTAGGGTAAAATACAACATCATAGCTTTGACAACCTTAGCCCAAAAGAGCTTCATATGATCCCGCAGGAAGAAATCACCCGACTGTTTAACAAGAAGATCTCTTTCCACCTTAGTCTTAGGGTACATTCTAGCAGCATTTTTAGCCATGACAACACCTCTATAGTATTTCAAACTAGACAACTTAAGACCCGTGATTTTAGAGATAAGTTTTTCAGTCACACTAAAAGTTTTACCACACAGAGTTACCTGACCATTGTCCTAGCTGTCTGCAAATTTCTTGGAGATGTCCTTGTTATTTTCGTGGAGTCTCTCCATATAGTCTATTACCCCACCTTGCTTTGCTTGAGTCTCTTCTAGACCTCTTTTTCTTTCTTCCATTTACAGACTAACGGTTCTTCCCTTTTCAGCTTTCCTCCCATAATGCCAAAGAACCAGGGATCAAAATACGACAGAGCGAAAGTGAAATGAGGAGTTTGAGAATGAATGATGGTAAAATGCCACCTTTTAATAGAAATGATAACACTTTTCCCATAAGTATTATAATTAATGCACTTGATGTCATTCATGCAAAGCTCACAATTGAGGCAACTCTTAATACTAGCCTTTCTTGTCATCATTATTGGGAATATTTCCAGTTTTATGGCAGATTTGATCGTACATCACAAGATTAGCGATATCAATACTTAATCCTTGATTTCCATTCCAGTATCTGACATCATCACTAAAGGCACCCACATTTGCCAAGCTGTCCACCATGCAGTTGGACTCTTTGTAGGCATGACTGGCATAGGTGACGTCGAATCCTTCCATCAGAGTTTTAATTTCATCAAAGATATGACTAGTATTCTACAAGGGAGAATTAATATCTTTAATGCAATTTATTGTATTCAATGAATCTCCTTCCAGCCACAATTTAGAATAGTTTTGCATTTTAGCCAGTTTACAGGCATTGAGGGCCGCCATTGCTTCGACCATATGACTAGTTTGATATCCTAAAGGATGAGCCGAGGCCGCAATGCACTTTCCTTCATAATTTTTGGCTATGCTCCCACATCCTGCTCTGCTAGGGTTTCCTTTATCCGCTCCGTCAAAGTTCACTTTGAGCCATCCAGGAGGAGGAGAACTCCAAACCGCAGACTCCCGAGGAGAAAGAGGGGTTTTATATTTGGATGTGAAGTCCCAATTCTGAAGGATCTCCTTATCATTGATCCCTTCCAGAAGTTTAGGTTTTAATTCAATTGCAACTTTAGTGTTTTCATTAACACTGTTGATAATTTTAGATCCAATCAAGATAGGAGTAGATTTTTTGTCTCAGAATATCCTGTCATTCCTTTCTTTCCATATTCTCCATATGACATGAGGCCCTGTATAATCCCAAACAAGTTTTCCCAATTGGTGTTTGATAGGGGATCTCCATTGTTCCAGAAAATATTGAATAGTATTGGGGAGCACCCAACTAACTTTCCAGTGTTGTAACACCACCCTCCATATTTCCTCAGTGAACTGACAATGAAGAAGAAGGTGAGTAGCGGTCTCAGCATCTTTCATATAGAGATAATATCTATTAGGGATAATCCATCCTCTTTTCTTCAGATTATCAGTAGTTAGGATTTTGTCCTGTATAAACAGCCAATAAAAGAAATTAATTTTAGGGATCAGAGAAGGAAACCAAACCTTTGCTCTTTTAGGCTCCTCCTCCCTTGGGTTGATCATCAAATAAGCAGAGGCCACAAAAAATATACCATCAGGATTAGGGGCCCAGATTAACTCATCTTCTCTATTAACATTAATAACCCAAGGAGAAAGATCCAGGTTAATATTTTTCAGGATGGGATCAATATCATACAGGTTTAACCATTTATTTTCCCTCTAGTAGTCTACCACTTTACAACCAATTCTGAATTTACACATGGCCGCAATGTTATCCATTCTAGGGTACTGGATCAGAGGCTTATCTCTAAACCAAGGATCATCCCATAAATTAATATTCTACCCGTTGCCAACTTTCCATCGGGCCCCTTTAGCAGCTAGGGGTCTAGCCTTCAAAATGCTATTCCAATCACCGAGCCCTGAACAACATTAGGAGACGAGAGGAAATAATTAATAGGAGTGTCAAAAAAATACTTAGACTTAAGAATTTGGTTCCATCCTTTCTCTTCTTCAAAAGTTCTCCAGCACTGCTTAGCTAGGAGAGTAATATTGATGTCCTTAATTCTTCTGATACCCAGACCCCCAAGTTTGATCGGCTTACACACTTTTTCCCAAGCCACAAGGTGTATTCTGTATTTAACTTCAATTCCAAACCATAAAAATCTTTTCTGAATTTTCTCAATAGTATCTGCAAACTTAGAAGGAATTTTGAAAAGACTCAGGACATAAACTGGGAGATTTTGGAGGGAGCTCTTTAGCAGCAAAACTTTTCCAGCATTGCTGAGGAGGGATCCTTTCCACCCAACAAGTTTTTTGTTGAATTTCTCCACAATTGCCATCTAGAAAGAATCAGGAGGTTTACTTCCCAATGGCAGACCTAGGTAGCTTGAGGGGAGAACAGCAATAGAATAGCCTAGAATGGTCGCCATTCTCCTCTGTCGATCCAGGGGAGTGTTGATGAAGAAGAGGGAGCTTTTATCCCAGTTTATAAGCTGACCAGTAGTTGAAGAATAAGAGTCAAGAGCTTTCTTGATAGCTATAGCTTCTTTAATAGAGGAAGATCCCATAAGGATAGTGTCATCCACGAACTGCTCATGGGAGCTTGGAGGGCAGGAGGAAGAGGGGAGAATGCCAAGAATCTTCCCTTCCAAGACCCCTTTAGAGAACATTCTCCCAAGGCTTTCAGCCATGATAGAAAAAAGGATAGGGGAGATAGGGTCTCCTTGGCAGAGATCTCTTGAAGGAAAGAAGAGATTAGAGGCAGAACCATTCACCAACACCGAAATAGAAGGGGAGCCAATGAGTTGCTGGATAAGACCAATCACTTTCGCAGAGAAGCCAAAAGAAGATAGAACTTTACAGAGGAATTTCCAGTCCACTTTGTCATAAGCCTTAGACAGATCCACATTCATGAGGAATCTGTTCCTTTTCGAGGCCTCCAGCGAGTGAATGTTCTCATGAACTGAGATAATGGAATCCAGGATTTGCCTACCCAGAACAAAGCCATTTTGCTAGGGAGATATTAATTCTGGGAGGATCTTCAGGATACGGGTCATGAGGACCTTAGAAATAATCTTATAGAAAGTGTTAGATAAACTGATCGGTCTGAAACTATCAGCATTATCCGCTCCTGGCCTCTTAGGAATGAGGACAAAAAAGGTAGAATTAACTTCTCTCAGCAGAGAGCCAGATCCAAAGAACTCTTTAACTGCATCCAAGATGTCTTTCTCCACTATATGCTAGAAGGATTGGAAGAAGAAGGGAGGGAATCCATCTGGGCCTGGAGATTTTTCTCCTTCAAAAGAGAAAGCTTTCGTTCTTATTTCCAGAGTTGACGGTATTTTGTCCAGCATCTTATTATTCTCTCTTGACAGAATATAGGGGATCGTTTCTAGCAACAAATGTTGATTATCCTCAGAGAGGTCAGGGTCAGCTTTGAGAAGGGAAGCAAAATAACCAGTCATTTCTTTCTTAATATCCTCTTCCCTACTCAGTTTACCCTGATTTCCATTGATGTGATCTATTCTTTTAGCAGCCTTGTGCTTCTGGGCAATAAGGTGGAAGAACCTGGTATTTATATCACCCACACGGAGCCAAAGAGCTCTAGAATGTTGTCTCCAAAATACCTCCTCCTTAGAGATAATATTGTGGTAGTCAGCTTGAATTTTATTTTCCTTGACTTTGTTGTCCTCCGTCAGGCCCTCTAGGTCAATAATTCTTTGAATTTCTTCGAGTTCAGCTTGGACCAGACTTTTATTTTTAAAAATATCTCCAAATTCTTCTTTATTCCAAACCTTGACTCTACTTTTAATGTTTTTAAGTTTTTGAACCACTCTATACATCGCAGTTCCCTCCACTTGGATATTCCACCACTCTTCAAAAAGCTTAGCAATGTTAGGGTGTTACATCCACATTTTTTCGAATCGAAAAGGATAGTTCCTCTTCCCCGAAATAGAGTTCGCTTGAATAGATATAGGAGAATGGTCAAAGCCAACTCTAGGAAGTGAAGACAGTGAGCAGTCATAGAGAAGAATCTAGTCCATAGTCAAAAGGGACCTATCTCGTCAGACTTGAATCAAATTATCCCCAACTCTTCTATTAGACCAGGTAAAGCTGCTACCTCTAAGTTCAAGGTCCAAGAGGGCTTGGTTATTGATGAAATCCATGAGAGCTATTCCACTATCAATCTGAGAGGAGATACCACCCATTTTTTCAGAGTCTATCAGGGGAGTATTAAAGTCTCCAACCACCATCCTGTAATCATGCTTAAAGTTGCTTCTCTCCCCTTCCAATTTCCGCCAGAATCTATCCCTTCCAGTTTCTGAGTTGGAAGCATAAATGTTAGAGAGGACCTAAGAAAATCCGTCTCGAATATGGTTGAATCTTATTGAAGAGATATTGCCTTCCGATTTGATAAGATCCCCAGAGATTGTGTTCAGGTTCCAAAAGGCAGCAATTCCACTTGAAGCTCCCACTGAGCTACACCGAGTCGCTCCACAATTTTTAAATAGTTTTATCTTTCCCACTTTATCTCTTGTCATTTTAGTTTCTTGTATAAGAATGATATCTGGTTTCCAATCTCTGACTAAGTTTCTCAGTACATCCTGCTTGTGGGGGCTATTTAATCCCCTAATGTTCCATGAAATAATCTTCATTTATAACTTTTGGGAGCAATCCTAGATGGTCCTTTGTCGCCCATCCGCTATACTTTGTCTACTCTCCTGATCACGAGTGAAGTTGTTTTTAGGTCGGCCTCTCAGAATTTTTGGAGTACCCACATCCGCTTTCTTAGCCCTAGTTACCACTCCTCCTTGGGGCATCCCAGAAATGCTGCTGGTGTGTTTCTTCTTGCTGGTAGAAACCTCACTCCAAGGGTCCCCTCCATCTTCTAAAAAAGGGTTAGATTCTTCAATTGAGTCTGCCCAGCTAGGGTTTTTCTTAGGGGTTTGAGGGCTAGGGATATTGTCGGCCGATTTAGCACCTAGATCTATTATAACTTCTAAAGGAGAAAAGGAATTCTCAACACAAAGGGTTTCCATACCTTTTTGATCTTCAACAATTTCTCCTTCTTCGAAAAAGTCCTCTGGCTCAGTTGTCTTTGACAGGGGAGGATCCCCACAACATGTTGGGTTAGCATCCCCCAGTGAAGCATTCATCAGACTAGCAACATCATCTTTCTCTGTATATATCACTAGCTCTGTCGATGTAGGAACTGGGGGTTTAGTCAGAGGTTTTTCCTTCCAGATCTTTCTTGGTTCCTTCGGAGGGAGATTTTTTGCTTTCTGAGTCTTGAGAGGGCATTCTTTTTCCCTATGACCTGATTTCTTGTAGGTAAAGCACACAAAGGGGAGGGATTCAAACTCTACTTCTTGCGACCAAGATCCAAGCTTATATTTAATCACTATATTGTTTGGAAGATCTGTCGTCTGGAGGATGTTAACACAAATCCTGGCGTACACACTTCTCATTTTAGCCGCTGTCATAGGATCAATCGATAGGAGCTCTCTAAAGGAACTAGCCAATCCTCCCAGAACATCTTCATGCCAATATTCAAGGGGAAGCCCTTAGAATCTGACCCACACCGGAGCCGAGACAAAGAAAGCTAAATCATTTAGAACCAGATTACGGGACCATTTACGCAGGGCAAGGGAGAAGCGGCCTAGCATCCAAGGGCCCCCACAGAGAATATGAGAGAGATCTTCCATATTGGAGAACTCAAAGGAAAAGAATCCTTTAGCCATTGCAGTGATATTGACTTGCCCTTTCAGAAACCATTTCCTCTTAGCAAACAATCTGGCAGCTTCAATATTAGGTCTTCCTCCCGCAAACTTTCCTATCAGGGTCATTTCCATTGCCATAATGGAATGATCGATCAAAGGATCAGGGATAATAATAGAGAATTCTCTTTTTTTCGGGTTGGATATCACATTAACCGTAGGAAAGGTAGATTTACCTATTGGTTTAATACCAAACAGGCCCACCCACTTTCCCTTGGGAGCTGACACTCCAGTTTTGCAAGATTCTTGAGCATGTCGAGGACCTACAGACGGGCCCTCATTCGAAGTACTCTTGGGTACAGTAATCTTAGTTGACTTCAACCCATTTTGGTCAAAATCAACCTTGATGTCATTATGTTGGGGAGGGAGCCCACCCACCGGTAGAGAAGATTCCAGAGCAGGTATTGTACCTACAGAGCCTGCACCGCCATGGCCAGGGTTTGAAATTAGGTTCCTGCTCGAGGAATTCTCCAGAGGTTTCCCGCTCGAGGTTTCCGCCATTTTTGTATTAACTCAACATTGTTGACATGTTATAATTTGACCATGTTAATTCTACATGAAAAAATATTATAAACATTCTAATTTCAATTGTAAATTTTGAGCCCAAGCTAACTTACTGTAACTAATCATTGTTTATTGGCTTAAGCTTAAAATATTTTAGTTTATGTAAATTGTGGTGTTGTATTTAAGAGAACCCTAATTCATTTACATTCATATTAAAACTATTTAAGATCTATCTAAAACATAAAGAGTACAAAAAAGAATCAATTAGAGCATCATGCATTAGCACACTAGACATCACTACATGTTTATTTGATATCGTTGATCATTCCTACCAAGTCATTCAATCAATAACAAAGATTTGGCCAAAGGAGATCATCCTTTGCTTAGAAAATTCTTAAACAATGTGTATCAATATAGTTCCTTTTAAATAATATATTTCAAATATCAAGGCAAGTAGGTTCCAAACCTCAATTTTTGTGCAAATCCTTTATGCATGTAGGGTTCAATTTTTTTAGTGTAGTTCAACTATAAGGTGCGGAGATTAGTTTTGTAGGCATGAAACTAAACTAGAATAATAGACAAACAACTTTTTTTTACATAAATGGCCATTTTGTATCTTCTAGAGCACTAATCAAATAAGTCAATAAGTTAATTGACACTATTTATCAACAAGAATGTTCAACAAGTTTAAAGTTGAGTACAACATTGTTGATATTTATTTAAATCCATGTATTTAATTCAATATCATTATCAATCCCATCTCTTTCATATAGAGTAATTTTTTGTTTATTGTGTAATTGCATTTATTTAGCCTTTAGACAAACTAGAAAGGTTTTTTTAAAAAAAAAAAACTTTTCATTTCAAGCTTTTTTTTATTTATACATTATGGTGTACCCATTTGATCTTTAACCCCCTTAACCTTGGCTTTAGGATGTTAATTTTTATTTCTTTTGCAAACCTTAGACTTTTTAAATCTTTATATATCTCCTTTTCTTATTTAAATATTTGTGTCTTGTTTAAATTTTATGTATTGATTTATGCCAAAGTCCCCCCATCATCCCGCTATCAAAAATAAGATTAGGAGATCCTCAAGGAGCTCTCCTCAAAATTTGGGGTAGAACTAGGAGGACACTAGTGCCAAGCTTCAGTATCTAATGGTTTGTTGTTGTTCAAAGTTTAGAATTGTTTGTCAGTTCTTTATTTGTCTACCCATATCTTCTAATTGTCATCAATATTTACATCTAGACCTGCACAAACGAAAAAAGAGAGATCAATGGACAAAGTATTGGATCAAATAGAATCAACTATTAAAGAGTAGAGAGAATTTCACAAGGATGAACATTGATTCTTGACGAAAGAGGAACTTGGTTGGTTAAATGAGTGCAAAATATTAAGGTGGATTAAAGGTAATCAAAAGTAGACTATTCAACAATAACCTCTATGCTCTTAGCAATGCTTGAAAGATATATGGATTACATAAATTTTGATGGAGTGGCCAAAGGCAATACTAGGAAAGTAGGGGGTGGTGTAGCCTACATAAATAAGGATACCTCTTAGGGAATATTTAACTATGATTTTGATAGGGATAATAAAATACGGTTGAAGCCCAAAGCCCTTTTATGGAAAATGATAGCAATATAGAAAGTTTGGAAAAAATATGGGTAGGAGATTCAAAATTAGTAATACGAGTGATGAGGGGGGTAATAGCCAAAACTAGAGATTAGAGGTCATCCTATCTAAAGCTAAAATGAGGATGTAATGGTTTGAAGGCATTCAATTTTCTCACATTAGAATGAATAATAATATGGTTGCGCAAATTGGGCTACTCCAAAATGGGTTAACATAAAAATTAACAATAGTTCCTCCTCTGTCTATTGATGGAATATTTTTCCTGTAGAATTTTTCTTTTGTATTCCAAAGAATTTTACGAGTTCATTACTAGATAAATGATTTAAAATGATGATTGTAAGTACTAGAGTAATAATCAGGATGGTGTGTGAGAAGTAATGAGAATCATGACAAGAGTTGGTTCATTCATTTCAAGTATTGGAAGTTGAATTTTTATCTCTCTATTATAGGTTTCATGGCTAGTGCACACTATTTTGATGACATAATGTGAGGTGGTGCCCAAGGAAAGGAGAAATTGGATATTTAGGTTGTATGGGAGTGTCTTGGGAGAGGAGGCTACCATGTATTTTTTGGCTTTTGTGGATAATGATATCTTGGATACTACTGTTTGGTTATGGATGCTTGGGATTTGGGAATTAGCCATAAATATGGATGAAACTCCTAGTGTTTGTGTTCACTCAATGATGTTTGAGCTTTTATTAGACCCTAGGTATACACAAGGAAGGTGGAGTATCTCCAATGTTGCTTAATCCCTCTTTTTGTGTTTCTAAGATATCAATGATTCATAATTCAATTTTTTTGCATAATGATATAGTAATATGGTTTTTAGGTAAAGGTTCATTTTTACTACTTTCAAGGACATCTCCATAGAATTAAATGATACAAGACTTGTCTCAGGTTGTGGAGGAAATTACTCTACATATGAAGGTGACTTTTCTAGAGGATTATATTCCAGTGTTTTAAAAATCTTGTGATCAGGAGGATGTAGATGAAGGCATGACGAAGAAGGTTTTAGTTTTTAATGTTCCATATGTTTCTTGCAAGTTAATAAATAAGGGTTTTGCGAGGCTTGTGTAATTTTTCTCGGTCCCTCCTTTGACACTCAAACCTTTACATGCCAATTTTATCGTATACTATGAGAGAGGTGGTAAAAAATTATTATGAGATTTTAGCTTTTTTTTTTGTGGTTCCAACATGCATTAATATTTTGAATAGATAGTTCTTTTTGGTCTAATATCTCATTGGAGTTTTGGCTCTATATGTGCAACAACTTGATGACAGGGGGTCTCACTAAATTTTCATAGTTCCTAGATCATTAAACAAGTTTTTTTAGGTAATGAAAAAAAATATTAAGAAAGATGGCATATGTATGCCCCACAATATGACAATATATTAACAAAAATCATAAACCTAAATCAATAATTTCTTATGCATACTCTTACAACTTCATAGAATGATATGAAAATGATAATTAGATAATACTTGGATGTTCCTAAAGTGACATGCAAATGATAATTAGATAATAGAAAAACATAAGAAGTGATTGTGCAAAATGTACCAAATCAATTCATAACAACTAAGACAATAGGTTAGATTCACAATAAATTTGTATTTTAAGTTTTTTTTTTTAAAACTTTGGATCATTTTTTTGTGGTGTGATCATCTTGCATGTGATAGGATTTGCTTGGATCGTGATAGTGCTAACATTAAAGTCAGGATATGTGCATACATTATATACCTAAAATAGTATTATGTGCGAATATGGATACAAATAAGGTCAAAAATACATAAAGGAGTGAAATGAAAAAGAGTAATAGATTGATGAATTGACAAAAATTTGTAACAAGTCATTAAATCCAAATGTGCCCCCCCAAAAAACAAAAAATGAATGGCAATACAAATTTCACTACTACCCATGTATAACATGGACTACCAAACAACCTTTAATTTTTAACACTCAAATATTATAAATACACTCCATCATATAACAAATTATGTTAAAATTACTAGTCACCTAGCTACAGATTTTTCTCTCTCTCGCATCGTAAAGACGTTTCCACTTGGTGGAAGGATGCCAATGATGATCATTTGACTGTCCTGGCCGCCTCCAACTCCTCCACTGATAAATATTTACAAGTTGATGATGTTTCCCTCTAGGTTGGTGTTGATTCTATTCTAGTGGATTTGACTCCACCTCCTGCTATGGTTTCGGTCCCCTCTAGTAGTCTGGACCCTTCTCTGACGCCCCAGCCTTTGGTTGTTGAAGTTCAATATGTTGAGCTTTGTCATGTTTGTCATTGACGTAAAAAAGAAGGCCGATGATGTCAAAAGGTGCATGACAATACTAAGGTGTGAATTGCAGGGTTATGGTAATGAGTTGGATAATATGTCAGGAGCTTTATGCAGTAACTAAGATGTGTGAGATTTGGTATAAATGGAAAATGATTATATAATCAATGACTTGCATATCTATAGAAAGCAGAACAATGAATAAAGAAAACATTGGTGGGTTTGGAATTGTAAAATCATTAACTCAGATATTTAGAAGATTAATTATATAAAATGAGATACACTATCTATTTATTTCGAAAAGAAAATAAGATAAATTTCTTGATCAGCCCATAAATACATTTTAGTTAAAACTGATTCGGGTGAAAGACGATGATTATTTTTTGGAACAATTTGACTCAGATTTATGTGCAGCATTAAACATGTAGAAAATTAAACATGCTCTAAACAAAACCAACATTATGATTAGTCTTATTGAAAGAAATAATCAGTTTTGATTAAGATGAAAAATCTGATTTTTATTTTTTTATGGAAAACCTAGATATTGTTACAAGATGAGGGGAGTCAACTTTTCTTTTTAGAGACTACGGTTGATAAAACAAATTTGGAATTGGAGAATGATTTCAGTATGAAAATGTCAATCTTGAATTAGTTCTAAACCAAGATGGTCGGTTTTTCTTTTCATAACTAATGTATGGGGTACTTTGTCAGTAAAATAAGAATGGTTTACATTTTAGAAATCGGTTTTACTTAATGAAATGAGTTAAGAGGGAAAAAAAAAAAACCAATTCATTATGTTTTTGCATGATATTAGTTTCTTCTCAAAAAAATTTCATGTATGAGAAGGAATGAGTTCCTTCTTAAAACAAATTGAATTTAAAATACATTTTGAATGGATTGGTTGCTTATATGAATGGTGTCTCCATGTTTTAATCATCATTAACATTTGTTAAAGCTTGAATCATCTTTTTGGATCGATGCTGGAGAGATTAGAAATTAGATTAATATGATCAAGTTTTGAATGATATTTGACATCGTGGTTGAAATGATTTAAGCCAATTTTGGTTTGGTGCGAATGGAATTCCGTTAGTTTGACACTTATATTGGAAATTCAATCTTCTTAAAATCGACAAAACAAAGTGGGTAGAAATGTGAAGATTGTTGAAATACTTTTGATACAGATGAAATGAATAAGAATGCAGAGATATTGTGAATGATATACAAGTTGGAATATTGATTTTCTGAAATAAATGTGTCGATTCAGATGAAAATGAGACAATCAAATGAAAGACAACTTTATATGTGTGTGTACAATGATAGAAAGAAGAATTGATGGTTCAAAACAGAAGGTAAATATGATTTGTTATATCTGCAGATGTTTATGAAAAAAATTGGCTTTTTGACAGATTCATTAATTTGTCTCTTCAGATTTTGATTTTTTTTTATTATGTCTACTATATTTCTAAGATTCGAAGGTTGTTTTGTGAACATAATATTCAGTTGAAATCTATTGTTATAGGAAAGTCGTCTGCAGATTTAAGTATGAGAAGAAGTGATATGTGGCAGTATATTTGGTATCGTGTTTTGGTACAACAAATTGAAGTGTTTTTCGTGATTTGATTTTTGTAAAGTGACAATAATCCTCTGTTGATGATGAAATGCATATTTGGTTTACTACTTTCCTCTTGTTGGTGATCTCAAAGTTTTTATGTTACAAATCAAATGCAGAGATTAAGTTAAAGCACTTTGAATGATAAAGACTTTGGCTTCTTAACAATGCTTTGATTGTTTGATTAAGAATTAGATATTGCAGATGAAATCAGTGGGCATCAAGAAAATTAATCTTTACTTAGATTTGAGTTCATGTGCAAAATTATTTTTGGCTGGAACTTCAAAGGAGGTGTTGGTGTCATTGCTTTAAAATTGAATATGCATGTTTGAATACATGTGTTATGAGCAGATGTTTGACAGGGTTTTGGAAAAGATTTGAATATTTGTTATACATTTATATTTTGGCATGTTTGTCATGAATATTACAAGAATGATTGATTGCAATGAATATTTAAATCCACGTATTTAAATCAATTTCATTATCAATCCCAGCTCTTTCATTTAGAGTAATTTTTTTATTATTGTGTAATTGCATTTATTTAGCCTTTAGACAAACTAGAAAGGTTTTGTTTTTAAAAAAAAACCTTTTCATTTCAAGATTTTTTTATTTATACATTATGGTGTACCCATTTGATCTTTAACCCCCTTAACCTTGGCTTTAGGATGTTTTATTTCTTTTGCAAACCTTAGACTTTTTAAATCTTTATATATCTCCTTTTCTTATTTAAATATCCGTGTCTTGTTTAAAGTTTATGTATCGATTTATGCCAAAGTCCCCCCATCATCCTGCTATCAAAAATAAGATTAGGAGTTCCTCAAGGAGCTCTCCTCAAAATTTGGGGTAGAGCTAGGAGGACACTAGTGCCTAGCTTCAGTATCTAATGGTTTGTTGTTGTTCAAAGTTTAGAATTATTTGTCAATGCTTTATTTGTCTACCCATATCTTCTAATTGTCATCAATCTTTCCATCTAGACCTTCACACACACAAAAAGAGAGATCAATGGACAAAGTATGGGATCAAATAGAATCGACAATTAAAGAGTAGAGATAATTTCACAAGGATGAACATTGATTCTTGACGAAATAGGAACTTGGTTGGTTAAATGAGTGGAAAATATTAAGGTGGAGTAAAGGTAATCAAAAGTAGACTATTCAACAATAACCTATATGCCCTTAGAAATGCTTGAAAGATATATGGATTACATAAATTTTGATGGAGTGGCCAAAGGCAATACTAGGCAAGTAGGGGTGGTGTAGCCTACATAAATAAGGATACCTCTTAGGGAATATTTAACTATGATTTTGATAGGGATAATAAAATATGGTTGAAGCCCAAAGCCCTTTTATGGAAAATGATAGCAATATAGAAAGTTTGGAAAAAATATGGGTAGAAGGGGATTCAAAATTAGTAATATGAGTGATGAGGGGGGTAATAGCCAAAACTAGAGATTAGAGGTTATCCTATCTAAAGCTAAAATGAGGATTTAATGGTTTGAAGACATTAAATTTTCTCACATTAGAATGAATAATAATATGGTTGCAAATTGGGCTACTCCAAAATGGGTTAACATGAAAATTAACAATAGTTCCTCCTCTGTTTATTGATGGAATATTTTTCCTGTAGAATTTTTCTTTTGTATTCCAAAGAATTTTACAAGGTCATCACTAGATAAATGTTTTAAAATGATGATTGTAAGTACTAGAGTAATAATGAGGATGGTGTGTGAGAAGTAATGAGAATCATGACAAGAGTTGGTTCATTCATTTCAAGTATTGGAAGTTTAATTTTTATCTCTCTATTATAGGTTGCATGGCTAGTGCACACTATTTTGATGATAGAATGTGAGGTTCTGCCCAAGGAAAGGAGAAAGTGGAGATTTAGGTTGTATGGGAGTGTCTTGGGAGAGGAGGCTACCATGTATTTTCTGGCTTTTGTGGATAATGATATCTTGGATACTACTATTTGGTTATGGATGCTTTGGATTTGGGAATTAGCCATAAATATGGATGAAACTCCTAGTGTTTGTGTTCACTCAATGATGTTTGAGCTTTTATTAGACCCTAGGTATACACAAGGAAGGTGGAGTATCTCCAATGTTGCTTAATCCCTCCTTTTGTGCTTCTAAGATATCAATGATTCCTAATTCAATTTTTTTGCATAATGACATAGTAATATGGTTTTTAGGTAGAGGTTCATTTTTACTACTTTCAAGGACATCTCCATAGAATTAAATGATACAAGATTTGTCTCTAATAGGTTGTGGAGGAAATTACTCTACATATGAAGGTGACTTTTCTAGAGGATGTGATTCCAATGTTTTAAAAGTGTTGTGATCAGGAGGATGTAGATGAAGGCATGACGAAGAAGGTTTTAGTTTTTAATGTTCCATATGTTGCTTGCAAGTTCATAAATAAGGGTTTTTCGAGGCTTGTGTAATTTTTCCTTGTCCCTCCTTTGACACTCAAACCTTTACATGCCAATTTTATCATATACTATGACAGAGGTGGTAAAAAATTATTATGAGATTTTAGCCTTTTTTCTGGGGTTCCAACATGCATTAATATTTTGAATAGATAGTTCTTTTTGGTCTGATATCTCATTGGATTTTTGGCTCGATATGCGCAACAACTTGATGACAAGGGGTCTCACTAAATTTTCATAGTTCCTAGATCATTAAACTAGTTTTTTATGTAATGAAAAAAAATATTAAGAAAGATGTCATATGTATCCCCCACAATATGACAATATATTAGAAAAAATCATAAACCTAAATCAATAATTTCTTATGCATACTCTTACAACTTCATAGAATGATATGAAAATGATAATTAGATAATACTTGGATTTTCCTAAAGTGATATGCAAATGATAATTAGATAATAGTAAAAAATAAGAAGTGATTGTGCAAAATGTACCAAATCAATTCATAACAACTAAGACAATAGGTTAGATTCACAATAAATTTGTATTTTAAGTGTTTTTTTAATACTTTGGATCTATTTTTTGTGGTGTGATCATCTTGCATGTGATAGGATTGGCTTGGATCGTTATAGTGCTAACATTAAAGTCGGGATATGTGCATACATTATATACCTAAAATAGTATTATGTGAGAATATGGATACAAATAAGGTCAAATATACATAAAGGAGTGAAATGAAAAAGAGTAATAGATTGGTGAATTAACCAAAATTTGTAACAAGTCATTAAATCCAAATGTAACCCCCCCCCCCAAAAAAAAGAAAAAAAGAATGGAAATACAAATTTCACTACTACCCATTTATAACATGGACTACCAAACAACCTTTAATTTTTAACACTCAAATATTATAAATACACTCCATCATATAACAAATTATGTTAAAATTACTAGTCACCTAGCTATAGATTATTCTCTCCCTCGCATCGTAAAGACGTTTCCACTTGGTGGAAGGATGCAAATGATGCTCATTTGACTATCCTGGCCTCCAAATCCTCCACTGATAAATATTTACAAGTTGATGATGTTTCCCTCTAGGTTGGTGTTGATTCTATTCTAGTGGATCTGACTCGACCTCCTGCTACGGTTTCGGTCCCCTCTAGTAGTCTGGACCCTTCTCTGACACCCCAACCTTTGGTTGTTGAAGTTCAATTTGTTGACCTTTGTCATGTTTGTCATTGACGTAAAAAAAAAGGTCGATGATGTCAAAAGATGCATGACAATACTAAGGTGTGAATTGCAGGGTTATGGTAATGAGTTGGATAATATGTCAGGAGCTTTATGTGGTAACTAAGATGTGTGAGATTTGGTATATATGGAAAATGATAATATAATCAATGAATTGCATATCTACAAAAAGCAGAACACTAAATAAAGAAAACATTGGTGGGTTTGGAATTGTAAAATCATTAACTTGGGTATTTAGAAGATTAATTATATAAAATGAGATACACTATCTATTTGTTTCAAAAACAAAATAAGATAAATTTCTTGATCAACCCATAAATACATTTTATTTAAAACTGATTTGGGTGAAAGACAACGATTTTTTTTGGAACAATTTGACTTAGATTTATGTGCAGCATTAAACATGTAGAAAATTAAACATGCTCTAAACAAAACCAGCATTATGATTAGTCTTATTGAAAGAAATTATCAATTTTGATTAAGATGAAAAATCTGATTTTTATTTTTTTTATGGAAAACCAAGATATTGTTACAAGATGATGGGAATAAACTTTTCTTTTTAGAGACTACGGTTGATAAAATAGATTTTGAATTGGAGAATAATTTCAGTATGGAAATGTCATTCTTGAATTAGTTCTAAACCAAGCTGGTCAGTTTTTCTTTTCATAACTAATGTATGGGGTACTTTGTCAGTAAACTAAGAATGGTTTACATTTGAGAAATCGGTTTTACTTAATGAAATGAGTTCAAAGAAAAAAAACAAAACCAATTCATTATGTTTTTGCATGATATTAGTTTCTTCTCAAAACCAATTTATGTATGAGAAGGATTGAGTTCCTTCTTAAAACAAATTGAATTTAAAATACATTTTGAATGGATCGGTTGCTTATATGAATGGTGTCTCCATGTTTTAATTAGCATTAACATTTGTTAAAGCTTGAATCAGCTTTTTGGTTCGATGTTGGAGAGATTAGAAATTAGTTTAATATGATCACATTTTGAATGATATTTGACGTTGTGGTTGAAATGATTTAAACCGATTTTGGTTTGGTGCAAATGGAATTTTGTCAGTTTGACACATATTGGAAATTCAACCTTCTTAAAATTGACAAAACGGAGTGGGTAGAAATGTGAAGATTTTTGAAATACTTTTAATATAGATGAAATGAATAAGAATGCAGAGATATTGTGAATGATATACAAGTTGGAATATTGATTTTCTGAAATGAATGTGTCGAGTCAGATGAAAACGAGACAATCAAATGAAAGACAAATTTATGTGTGTGGACAATGACAGAAAGAAGAATTGATGGTTCAAAACAGAAGGTAAATATGATTTGTTATATCTACAGATGTTTATGAAAAAATTGGCTTTTCGCCAATTACATTAATTCATCTTTTCAGATTTTGATTTTTTGTATTATGTCTACTATCTTTCTAAGAATTGAAGGTTGTTTTGTGAACATAAGATTCAGTTAAAGTCTATTGTTATAGGAAAGTAGTCTGCGGATTTAAGTATGACAAGAAGTGATATGCGACAGTATATTTGGTATCATGATTTGGTACAACAACTTGAAGTGTTTTTTGTGATTTGATTTTTTTAAAGTGACAGGAATCCTCTGTTGATGATGAAATGCATATTTGGTTTACTACTTTCCTCTTGTTGGTGATCTCAAAGTTTTTATGTTACAAATCAAATGCAGAGATTAAGTTAAAGCATGTTGAATGATAAAGGTGTTGGCTTCTTAACAATGCTTTGATTGTTTGATTAAGAATCAGATATTGCAGATGTGATTAGTGGGCATTAAGAAGATTAATATTTACTTAGATTTGAGTTCGTGTGCAAAAATATTTTTGGTTGGAACTTCAAAAGAGGTGTTGGTTGCATTGCTTTAAAATTGAATATGCATGTTTGAATACATGTGTTATGAGCAGATGTTTGATAGGGTTTGGGAACAGATTTGAATATTTGTTATACATTTATATTTTGGCATGTTTGTCATGAATATTACAAGAATGATTGATTGCAACGAATATTTAATGAAAGACATCATTTTGAATATTCTTTATGAGAACAGATTGTGAAAGGGGACAATTTTTTTGTAATAAGTGAAATGTATAGAAACAAAGTAACTCTCTGAATTTTGTTTCTCAAATATGTATAGAGGAACTTGCTGCTTCTAGTTATTGTGAAGTGGGTGCTTCTTTCTATTATGAAGTGGGTGCTTCAAGAGATAGGGATGGGTGTTCCTTGGAGTTGTAGCTCCTAAATGTATAAGGGAGTTGGTGCTTCCTAGAGTTAAAGCTCTGAAATTGATTGCCTCACTAGTACATTTTGGCAAATATATGACTACATGACTAAAAATTTTAGTCACACCACTAAAATTTTTAGTCAGGTGACTAGAATTGATCATATTCTACTAATTTACAAGTATAGATGACTAAATAAGTGACTAATTTAGTCACCAGGTAAAATCACAAGGTCGACCAAATAAAAGTGACTAAATAAACTACCAAACAAATGACTAAATAAAAGTGACTAAATAAACTATTAAATAAAGTACCAAATAAACTACTAAATAAATGACTAAATAAACTACCAAATAAATGACTAAATACAAGTGACTAAATAAATGACTAAATAAACTACCAAATAAATGACTAAATAACCAGTCACCTTAACAAAAATGACTAAATAAAGGACCAAATAAATGACTAAATAGTTAGTCACTAATAATCCCATTTCATGCTAGGCCTAGTGCACTATCTATCTCTAAAAATTAAATGAGATGGGTGTATAAGCCACCCAATACTGAATTCTACTCAAGATCAATGTCTATTATTTTACTTTAAAGACTCCAATAGGTTTTATCTTGTAGGAATTATTTCTCCATTTTGATAAAGTGATTAAAA
>MU225217.1:2901997-2918909 GCA_018584345.1 Thuja plicata | reverse complement strand
AGGGTGGAGTTTCCCCACCATATTGTGAAGAAGATGGGAAAGAAATTCAAGTTTCATTCACTGCACAATATTTCTTCTGGTCTCAGGACAGTATTGCCTTACTTTGGGCAACTAAAACTCTATTTTGCAAACATATCGTTAATTAATAAACATCTTCATATTATTTTGTCTAATCAAAAACTATGTCCTAGCCTCAACAACCCTCATTTATAAGTTTTGAAAATGCTCATATGATATCGCTTACAGCGATATAGTTCTGTTTCTGATTTGTCTTTGTAAAACTTGCAGCGATGGTGCTCTTCATGATATTGAATTTGATATATATGCAACGGTTTGACACTAGGCCAATTGCCCAATAGAGTATATAATAATATATCATTGTTATTATAACAATTGGTTTGTCTAATCGTTGTTATCACAATCGCTGCTTAGCATTAATCATTCCATTTGCTGTCTTACTATTGGTTATGACTAATCATTTGATTATTCAACTTCTTCCTTAATTGATATACTTTGGTTACTTAATCATTCTTGGTCGATCCTTAATATGTACCGATACTTGATCTAAGGTAAGTTGATGTATTTTATTTAATATGTTTTAATCATATTTTGATCATGTATATTAATGCATATTGTAATATTATACATATTATTTTTATATTTATATTTTGATGTATATAAATAATTTTGATATATATTATTATATTTTATTATTTCATTATATATTATGTTATTATATTTATGATATAATATATAATAATATATCATTGCTATTATAATATTTATTTTATTTACATTTGAGATATCATTATTTATTATTATCATTTATTTATTTATAATTTATAATTATTATACGAAAAATATATTATATTATTATATCATTGTTTCAATATATTATCATATTTATATATAATTATATTTATATTTACTAGTTATTATTATTTGATTATTAAATCTTATTTCAAAGCGGGGACATCACAAAGTGGTCCTTGATCTCAATGTGCTTTGACTTGTCATGAAACACTGGATTCTCAAAGAGTTTGATATAACTTTGATTATCACATTAAATGCATGGTGGATCTAGCTCCTGATAAAAAAACCCAACTAGAAAGATAGTCTCACATGTAGCCATATTGGTTGCCATATACTCGGCCTCTGCAGAACTCAATGCAATTGTCTTATGTTTCCTACTGTACCAAGAGATTGTTCTTGATCGTAAATTGAAACTACACCCTAAAGTGCTTTTCCTATCAGTTGTACTACCTGCCAAATCTGCATCGGTGAACCCTTTGAGCTTCACTCCATCCTACTGAATATACCTCAGCCCATAATCAATTGTGCCTTAGAGATACCTCAAAACATGCTTTGTAGCTACCTAGTGCACTCGCTTAGGCTCTACCGTAAATTGACTAAGTGAGTTTACTACAAAACAAATATCTAGCATGGTGTTGACTAGATACATAAGAGAGTCAATCAACTGTCTGTATAAAGTTTGGTCCACTGCTTCTGATCTAGCGGCATCGATCTTCTTCTAGTTGGTCACAAGTGGTGTGGACATGGGCTTATAGTCCTCCATTGTGAATCGCTTCAAGATCTTAACTATGTAATTTCCTTGTCCAAGGAAGATCTCTCCCTCTTTTTGCTACAACTCCAATCCCAACAAGTAATGTATCAACCCCAAGTCCTTCATCTCAAACTCTCTTGCAAGATCCTTCTTGCAGTGTGCTATGAGCTCCTCAAACCCTGTGAGAAACAAGTCATCAATATACAACACCAATATGAGAGGCTCACACTTCACCTGAATGTAGTACAAGTTTAGATCTGCCTCACTCTTAATTAAGCTCAAGCTCTACAAGTAACTATCAATACATGCATACCATGTCCTAGGAGCCTAATTGAGCCCATACAATGCTCTCCTCAACCTGCATACATGGGAATACCTCTCATGTACCTCAAAACCCTCTGGCTTCTCTATGTAGACCTCTTCCTCAATTACCTTGTTGAGGAAGGTCGTCTTCACATCCATTTGGTGAAAATTCCAACCCATTTGTGTTGCTACAGAAATGATAGACCTGATAGATGAGTACTTGGATACCAAAGCGAAGGTTTTATCATAGTCAATCCCTTCCTTCTGCAAGAACCCCTTGGCCACAAAAAGGCTTTGAACTTTTCCACTCTCCCATCTACATCAAGCTTAATCTTATACAATCATCTCGAGCCCACCACTGACTTGCCTTTTGGTTGTGGCACTACCTCCCATTTGTTATTCTTAATAATGAAAGATTGCTCTTCTACCATGGGATCTTTGCATACCTTGTGCTTGGATGCCTCTTGAAAGCTAGAAGGCTCCACCTCAATCAATTCAGTCACAAGTGCCATATACTCATAATACCATATTAGGAGCCTTTCTCTATCAGACTCAATACTCTAGAGCACCAACAGGCTCCTTGGCATCTCTTAGTTTTTTTCTCAGATGCCTTATTCCTCCTCCTCCCTATAATAGGAGACTAAGGCTAAGGAATCCTCTATTCCTCCTCTTGATCCCTTTTCTTTTCTTTCCTACTCTTCTCTCCAACTTGCATGACTAAACTCTAAAGAATCTGATTTTCCTTATCCTTGGGTCTGTGCTCCTCCTCCAAAACCTCCATCAAGCTACCAGAATTATGAAGAGCCCTCTTCTCCTCGAACTTCACATCCCTATGTATAATTGTGTTCCTTAGGGGGGGAATGTAAACTTGATAGGCCTTGGATTTTTTACTATACCCAACAAGGATACCCTTCTCTACAGTTCATTTCAACTTGGTTCTCTTCTCTACGAGAATATGCAAATACACAAGGCATCCAAAGAGGTGAATGTGCTCCAAATTTGATTTCTTCCCACTAAACGCATCCTCCAGTGTCAACTTGTTGAACACCTTGTGTGGGCTCCTAAAATGAAAGTATATGAAAATATTGCAAGCCTCTACCCATAAAAACCAAGGCAAATCCTAATCTTGGATCATGGCCTTAGCTGCTCCAACTATAGTCCTATTTTTTCATTCAGCAACCCCATTATGCTGAGGGTTGTACAAAATTGTCACCTCTTTCTTGATACCTTCTCAAGTAAAGAAATCCTTGAATGAATTTGAGGTATTATCACCTTCATTATCCAACCTCAGTGTCTTGATCCTCCACCCTATTTGGTTCTCCACAAGAGCCTTAAACTCTTTGAACCTACTGAAGACCTCATATTTATTAATCAAAAAATATATCTATGTCTTCTTAAATAAATTATTAATGAAGGTAACATAATACTCGTACCCATTCAAGGATACTATAGATATGGGCCCACACACATTAGAGTGTACTAGATCCAAAATCCCTTCTAAACTAATATCATTGCTTGGAAAATTGGTATTGGCATATTTCCCTAGTGTGCAACCCATGCACATCTCACGCTTCTTGACCTTCATCTCAGGAAGCCACGTAACTATTTCCTTGAGCACATTAAGTGCTCCATAGTGAATATGTGTCATCCTCTTATGCTACAATTATCCTAGGCTTCTATTCCTACTTACCAATGCATGTCCTGACTCAAACTATAACCAAAACAAGTTGGCATGCTTGACACCAATCACTTTTGCTACCTTGGTATCCTTGGGACAAATGTAGACTTTTCCCCCCTCAAAGATCACGATGTAATCCTTTTCCTCCAAAGTATATACAATATCAAATTATTTTTCATGCTTGGGACATACAACACATCCTTCGCCAATAGAGGTTTGTTGGAATTCCTCTAAAACTTGACTATGCCAACATTTGTTGCATGGTATTTGGCATTATCTCCAAGCTCAATATAGAAATCCAACTCCTTCTCCTCCAACTTGGTGAAATACTCTAGACTCTCTTCATGTGGCAAGAAGCCCCATTATCAATATACCACACATTGTTGGAAACTAAACTTGAGAAATAGGCAATGAGTGAAAACCCATTCTCAAACCATGTTGCAAACTAGTCCACGTCTACAGTAGCTACAACTTGCTTCTTCTATGTTGCCTTGTTTTTCTTATTTGTGCACTGATTGGCATAGTGACCCAATTAATGGAAACAAAAACACTTCACTTTACTCAGATCTTTCTGCATCCCACTCTTAGAAGAAGACCCTTTACTCGGCCCTTTCTTAGCCTTTTTCTTACCCTTTCTTACAATAGTAAGATTCTCTTCATCTTCAACCTTCTTCATTTGATTTCCTCAATGAGAACTTCTCATATCTTCTCTTGGAAAAAATCATCCTAAAGCCTCACCTAACCAGGTAGGTGATCTTAGCTGAGAACACACTTGACAAACGCATCCCAATGTTTCAAAAAACTATTCAAGACTATACTCACCAGCTCATCATCAACAATTGTCTCTCCAACAATTCCCAACTCGTCCTTAACCTATGTCATCTTGGACAAGTAAGATGTCACACTCTCATTCTTGGACATCTTGGTATTGTGCAATGTGTCTCTAAGAATTATCTTAAGGCTTTGATAGTTTCTCTGATATAGTTTCATGAACATATCCCACATCTCCTTAGTAGTGTGTTTCCCTAACAAATGAGGAATCAAGTGATCTCTTACCCTATCAATCATAGTCCTTTGTGCCTTATCCTCCTTCACTTCATGTGCATCTAGGACAATGAGATCATTCACTGATGGAGTCAATATTTTACTAGCATAGGCCCACAACCTATTATCCTTGAGAACTAATGTAATATGAAACTTCCACTGAAAGTAGTTTTAGGTGCCCTCAAGTATATCCTCATATCAAACACTCATTACCATTTTCAAATGAAACCCTTGAAGAAATTAAAAACTAAAATCTGATTTATTTATTTTTTTAAATCTATGATACAAAACTTGGCTTCATATTCAGAGTTTAGAGTTCTAACACCAAGTTAAATTTTATAACCCAATCATAGATTAGCTGCTCAACCAATTTCTTTGAACAAAAAAATAATTTTGATCTATTTAATTTATAACAGCCAATACTCTAAGTTATTTAACAACAAGGAATAACGGAAGAAAATTCACATGAAACCAATAATGAATGACACAAATATACCCAAGAAACCCCAGAGTGGGGAAAACCTACAAACACATGTTTATTTAGTTTCAAGAGAGAAAATTCATATAGCAGTGTACTATCCTAAATTGTAAACACTCAATTAGTGTACTATTTTTGGATTTATTTAGCACCCACCTTAGTGTGTTTTCATAGTAGGACTTCATATGGCGCTTAATGGACACCTAAATTCAAATATAGGTCCTCTTTCATTTCAATCTTTCTTGAAGTCGAGGTAAGCCCTTATCTCTAAGTGTCCTATTTATTTTCTCTAATCACACAATTCATTTCATCCTCTTTATGTTTCAATTTTTGGCCTTATGTGTTCTACCCCGATCTCAGAACTAGTTGTACTCTTTTATTTGGCATCCCATAATTGTCTAGGATTTATGGTCCCGATATGAGCTCGAATTAGTTGAAACATAATTCCTAGGGTGTTTTGTTCCTAGGAACATAATACCCAAGCTCTTTTGTTCCCCAAGGATCATGCCCAAATTGGATTTGGGGTCCCGTCTCAGAGGTTTAGTGGGATATTTTGATCTACAATTGATCTATTTGTGTTTTAACCTCCAAGATGTTGTGAGAGGTATATAAACAACTTATCTCTCCTTATTTTTGTATCCATTTCCATCCATTGTTGAGCATTTACATTCACAAATCAAACATTCAAGATCAAGCAATCAAGGAAAGCATTCAAGCATTAAAGACCTAGACTTCTTCTCAAGTATTCAAGGTGTTCTTCTCTATGGATCAAGCTTCTTTCCCTCATTAAAGGTCATGTAAATGATTTGACCACCAAGGAAGGAGATACACCCACATCCATATCTTCTTTCTTCTTCTTCTCAAATAAGCATTGTGGAAATTACAACATCCATTTACATAAGGTTTTGTCTTTTCATGATTTCCTTTTGGTTTTTGTGTTAAGTCAAAGCTATTGCATCAACATACTTGATCACATTAAAAGAAGTATATGGATTATCAAGGTATGATACATTATATTTTTCATATCTAGTTTCTACTATGTGACGAAACACTTTCATTTCTTTCATTTCATTTCAAGGTTGATTCCAGACAGGGGTTTGTTTGAGGCAAACCCCTTTATCAAACCTTCTTCCTTGTTTTTCTATGTGTAGGTATAGGTAGCGTGGTTTTGGAGACTTGATCTGGCAATTACAAGATCTACTAAGAAGACTATAATTGAATTCAGGAAAAAGACCGAGGAACAAAATGCCCCATGCATTTTTTTCTTGACATAATAGCTTCAAATTTGGTGTAAAGGTCAGTACAATTTTTGACTTTCTATTTTTAGTAATTGCAACTTCTTGTCTATTTTTTTTAGTCTATATTTTCTCAAAACTACACAATTTAGCTTATTTAAATAATTTATCTTGTATCATTAGATAATTTCCCCAAATTCATTTCATTTCTTAATCATAATAGTGAAGGATCATTGCACTCATTTTGCGCTTAAGTCCTACTTGAGCCTATTGGGCCATCTTCCTTCCGATTGTGCATTAAGGAAAGGTGGACATACCTCTTGTGTATCTTGCCTACCTTTTCCTTGTGTACATTTTGGTGATGATCACCTGTGCTCTTTTAATAGATTTCAGAATATGATGCTAGTGGATGGGATATTTTTTATCGAGGTCTCTTCAACTAGTTGATTTGAAGTTTTGTTTTTAGTACTAATGCCCTTTGTTTGTGTCTTTTGTGTTTT
This sequence comes from Thuja plicata, assembly GCA_018584345.1. NCBI lineage: Eukaryota > Viridiplantae > Streptophyta > Pinopsida > Cupressales > Cupressaceae > Thuja > Thuja plicata. The sequence goes on along the minus strand of MU225217.1, from coordinate 2,912,107 downwards.
GTATTTATTTTTTTTGTATTTTTTCTTTTGTTATCTGCCCTTGTGCATGGATTTGTAAGTTGAGATCCTTTTTTGGGGGGCTTGTGTCCTTAAACTTGGTGATATCTTATCTCTTCGGGATTTATCCATGATCATCTCTTTCTCTCTCTTCCTCTTTTCTTCTCTCTTATTTCCTTTATCGTGAGCATGAGTTTGTCTCATACTCCCACTAAAGTGGCAGCTAAATTTACCATCCTAAATTATAAGCACTCAATTAGTGTACAATTTTTGGATTTATTTAGCACCCACCTTAGTGTATTTTCATGGTAGGAATTCCAATGACACAATATGGACACCTAAATTCAAATATGGGTCTTCTTTCATTTCAATCTTGCTTAAATTTGAGGTAAGCCCTTATATCTAAGTGTGCTCCTCTTTCTTTCCTCCAATCACATAATTTGTTTCATCACCTAGGCCCTATGTTACCATTTATTGCCTTCGAGTTTTGTCATGATCTTAGAACCGATTGTATTTTGTTATTTGGCATCCCCTGATTTTCTAGGATCCGTGGTCCCAATCTATTCTTTGAATTGTGGGAACATAACACCTAGGGTGTTTTGTTCCTGGGAATGTAATGCCTAGGGCATTTTTTTTTTGGGAACGTAATACCTAGGGAATTTTGTTCCTGGGAAGGTAATGCCTAGGGTGTTTTGTTCCCCGAGCATTAGGCCCAAATTAGATTCAAGGTCCTGTCTCAGAGGTTTAGTTGGATATTTTGATCTACAGTCGGCATGCTTGTGTTTTAACCCCCAAGATGTTGTGAGAGGATATAAATAGCTTATCTCTCCTCATTTTGGTATCTATTAGCATCAATTATCAAGAAATCATGATCAAGATTATTAATCATTGGCATTCACAAATCAAACATTCAAGATCAAGCAAGCATTTAAGCATTCAAAACCTGGACTTCTTCTCAAGCTTTCAGGATGTTCTTCTCTATGGATCAAGCTTACTTTCCTCATTGAAGGACAAGTAAAGGAGTTGACTATCAAGGAAGGAGATGCACCCACATCCATATATTCTTTTTTCTTCTCAAATAAGGATTGTGGAAAATTACAACATCAATTTACATAATGTTTTGTCTTTTCGTGATTTCCTTTTGGCTTTTTCACAAACATACTTGATCACATTCAAAGAAGCATTTGCATTATCAAGGTATGATACAATCTATTTTTCAGATCTAGCCTCTACTATATAACAGAATGCTTTCATTTCTTTCATTTCATTTCACAGTTGATTCCAGACAAAGGTTTGATTGAGTAAAACTCATCTATCCAACCTTCTTCATTGTTTTATGTGTGCAAGTACAAGTAGCGTAGTTATCAAGACTTAATATGGCAAGTGCAGGTTCTCTTGAGAAGACTGCAATTGAAACTATGCAAAAACCCTAGGAAAAAATGCCCCACACATTTTATTCCTGATAGAACAACTTAAAATTTGGTGTATAGGTCAGTACAGTTTCCAGCTTTTTTATTTCTAGTAATTGTAGGTTCCTATCTATTTATGTCGATATGTATTTTTCTGAAATTGCTTAATATAGCTTATTTTAATCATTTGTCTTCTATCATTACATCATTTCTCCAAATCTATTTCATTTCTTAATCATAACAGTGGAGGATCATTGCACTCACTTAGCACTTAAGACCTACTTGAGCCTATCGGTTCATCTTGTTGGAGATTGTTGGGATATCATGCATATATGTGTTGACATTGATGTTTTTTCATTGATGTCAATATATTTCTAGTGTTGGTGATAGTGTTCCTGGTATATTTAGTGAGAATATTATTTTGGTATGGCTACTATATTGAAGATCAGATGTTGTGAAGGTATATATGGTTTGAGGGATGTCTTTAGTTGATCTATGTTGATTTATAGAGATTTGCATGTTGATTTGAGTAAGCTATGAATGATTTATCAAAGACTGGTATCTTGGTTTTTCAAAAAAAGATAGTGGTGCATTTCTTGGATCGGTTATGCAAAATTTTTGGTTGCTAACTTGGTGGTGAGTTTAGGACATGGATGTGTATCCTCAACTTGATTGGTTCATGATTTGGATGTTGGCAAGATATTGTTCTTAAGTGTCAGAGGTTACTGATTGGTGTTCTTGATGAACAATGCAGAGATAATTGTGAATTTTGAAATAGAATTGCTTTTGTTGTTGTTGTTGTTGTATTTAATGTTGCTTGTCTATGTTTCTAGATCATGTCTTATTTGTGTTGTTGGATTGCATTGGGTTATGTGATCGAATTTGGTGATTTTCTTGTGGCGTGTTGGTATTCTTATGTTTTTGGTCGACATGATGGTGTAGTGTGTTGTGATGGATCATGGTGTGATTTTTGGATATGGAGTGTGTTTGAGGATGAATATCTGGATCCTAGCTATGTCTTTGCTGACATGTTTTGGATCACATTAAAGATTGTATTATATTTTTGTAATTGAGGTATTAAGGTGATTTCAACTTTGTTTATATTTTGAAGGTTGATGAAATATATATATAAAGATGTAATTAATTATAAGTGTGAAGGTGTGAGTGTATGCGAGTATAATATATTGATGACTATACGAAGAGGTATGAGTGGAATCTACAATTGAGGCATATATTTGATGTAATTCATTGGAATTATATTGGCATGACAGAGATGCTATCAGTTAGTTCATATTTAGTGGATTGTTGTCCACAGTGGATTGTAGTCCATTCAAGATTTTAGCCCTCATTGTATTCCTCATGGTTGTAGCCCTCATTTGTATTTGAGCAGTGAGCTCTAGCAAGTGTGTCTAAATGCATTTGCATTCCATTTTTAATACTCCTAATGGGGTATAGTGCTTTTAATGAAGTACATCATCTTGTGGGTTTTATCCTCATCATGGGTTTTCCCTTAACCGGGTTTCCACGTCAAAAATATTGGTGTTATGTATTAATTGATATGTTTTGATCTTGCATTAATGTTTATTATTCAGATCTTAGATTAATCCTAAAGTGTTGGATAAATTTTTTATTTTTGGGACACAACTGATTCACCCCCCCCCTCTCAGCTGTGTGTGATACCTTATTTATAACAATTGGTATCAGAGATAAGTCCTCTTTTGAAAGGTTGGTTGCTTGAGGAGATCCAAGATGGCATCTTTTAAGAAGGATAGTTTGAGATTTGAAGGTACTAATTATTCCATATGGAAGGGTCAAATGATGATACACTTGAGATGCATTGGGGAATATTACTGGGAAGTCACTGAGAATTCTTACAATCCTCCTATTGATCTTTCTGCTACTACTTCAGATGAGAAGAAAAAATTTGAGTACAATATGAGAGTAAAAGAAGATTTGTTGAGTGCTTTGTCAGATGCAGAATATACAAATGTCATGGAATTAGAGACTGCACATGAGATAAGGAAAAAAATAGAGATTCTACATGAAGGAGATGCATGTGTGAAGAAATACAAGCTCTAGAGTTTGAAAGGAAAATATGAAGCATTTAAGATGACCAAGGATGAAAACATTACTTCTTATAAGCAGAAGGTGACCGAGCTTGTTTGTGGAATCCAATGCACTGGTGGAATATTGGAGGAAAATGAAATTGTTTCTAAGATACTAAGATCCTTGATTCCTTCTTACAATCAAAAGGTTTTTGTTATTGAAGAGATTAGAAGCAAAGAACCTATAAAAAGAGACACATTGGTTGGTAAGTTATCTGCTTTTGAAATGACATAATTTTGTGATAGTTTTCTAAAGTTGAATTTGCATTTAAAGCTACTATTTCTAAAGATAAGCAAAGATATGACCCTGGAGAAAGTTCATCTAAGTATGGATCCAGTTATTCTAAGGAATGAGAAGATATTGAGGAAGAAGAAAGATAGCTTAAATAACTTGAAGCCCTAATTGAAAAGAGACTTCCTAAGGGAGCTAGTATGTATCAAGGAAAGTTACCTCTGAAATACTTTTCATGTAATGAGATTGGTCATTTCACTTCAAGATGTCTGGATAGAGAGCCTAAGTACAATCCTAATAAATTCAGGTCTAAATATTCATAAGTGTTATTATGTTACTGATGAAGGTGTAACTGATGATGAATCTGAAAAGACTGAAGATGATATTGTGTTTATTGCTATCAAAGATGAGAATCATGGTTTCTTTAATAAGGAAAGATCTTTGGTTTCACATGTGGATGAGAAAAATGAATGGTTTATTTACAGTGGTTGTTCACATCACATGACTGGAGATAAACACAAATTTGTGAAGTTGGAGAAGTATGATGGCAGTGTTCTCAAATTCAGTGATAATACTCCTTGTATGATCAGTGGTAGAGGTTTCATTACACTTGATGGTAAGAATAACACTAATGGTACCTTATATATTGAAGGTTTCAGGCATAACCTTTTGAGTATTGGACATCTAGTTGATAAGGTTACAATTTACAATTCAAGGATGGATTGTGCAAAATCAATGGAAGATTTGGAGTTGAGTTTGAATCAGGTACAAAGACCAAAGGTAATGTGTTCCATTTGAATAATTCAAAGAATAGATTTCTAATTGCTAAGATTGATGACAGTTGGTTATGGCACAAAAGATTTTATCATGTAAACTTTGATAACATTGTGAAGATAAGCACTACAAGGGCAGTGAGAGATTTACCTAAATTGTTGAAACATGCTTATGTGATGTGTAAGGAATGTCAATTGGGTAAGATACCTAAATCTAATTTCAAAAGTTAGACTTATTCTTTAAGTGGATTGTTAGATTTGGTACATATCAATTTATGTGGCCCTGCAAGAACTAGAAGCTCGTATGGAGACAAATATTTTATTTTATTCATTAATGATTATTTAAGAATGATGTGGGCTACATTTTTGAAGGAGAAATCTGAAGCCTTTGAAAAATTTAAGATCTTTGAAGCTATGGTTGACACTAAGATGGGTATGAATTTGAAATGTCTGAAATCTGATAGAGGTGGTGAGTTTACATCTAGTGAATTTAATGCATTTTGTGAAGAACATGGGATAAAAAGGAAAATGTGTGCTCCATAGACCCCACAACAGAATGGTATTGCAGACAGAAAAAACAAAACAATACTTGACACTGCAAGGACTATGATTGTTGAAGAAAATGTACCATAGATCTATTGGAGAGAAGTGGTTAGCACTGCAGTCTATACATTGAACTGAGTTCAAATCAAGCATGGAACTTGTAAGACCCCTTATAAGCTTTGGTATGGTTATGTCCCTACAGAGAAATACTTTAGAATTTTTGGAAGCAAATGTTATATCAAGAGAGATGAAGATTTAGGAAAATTTGATCCTAGATGTGATGAAGGAATCTTTCGTGGTTATTCTACAAAGAGAAAAGTATACAAATGTTATAAAAATAGGTTGAGAAAGATAATGGAGAGTGCTTATGTCAAAGTGGGTGAAAGTTATCAAAAAAAGATAAATCTTGTAGTAATGAATTAGATGATGAGGTAGACAATTAGGTAATGGAATCACAAATCATAATCATAATGGTTCAGTAGATCAAGATGGAGAAGTTGCAAATGGGGAAGATGTGGAAACAAAAGAGTTGGCTACAAATGAAGATCTGAAGACTCCAAGGTATGTAAGGCTAAATCATTTAGAAAATTAGATTATTGGTGATAGCAATCAAGATGTTCAGACTAGAGGAAGAATCACTAGAAATGAATTTTTTTTTTTTTCTAAGATTAAACCTAAGGAATTTGATGAAGCAAACAAAGATTAAAGTTGCTTTAAATTTATGAAAGAAGAGTTGGAATAGATTGAGAAAAGAAAGATATGGATTCTAGTTCCCAGACCTATAAACAAGAATGTGATCGGTACTAAATGGGTATTCAGAAACACATTGAACGAAGATGGTGACAGGAAAAAGCCAAACTTGTTTGTAAGGGATACTCACATATGGAAGATATTGATTTTGAAGAAGAACCATTTCTCTTGTTGTTAGAATTGAAGCTGTTAGGATGTTTCTTTCATATGTTACTTACAAATATTTTAAGGTATATTAGATGGATGTTAAGTTTGCATTTTCTAATGGAGAGTTCGAAGAGGAAGTATATGTTGAGAATTTTGATGGATTTACTATGATTGATTAAGATGACATGGTTTTCCAATTGAAGAAAGAACTATATGGATTGAAACAAGCCCCTAGAACCTAGTATGCAAGGTTGGATATGTATTTATTGAAACTTGGTTTCAATAAAGGTACTACGGAAAGTAACTTGTACTTAAAAGTTGATCATGATAATGTTTTAATTGTTGAAGTCTTTGTAGTTGATATCATTTTTGGTGGTAGTGACAAGTTGAGTAAATAATGTGTTGATGATATGCAGAAAGAGTTTGAGATGGCCATGATAGGTGAGATGAAATTATTTCTTGGTCTGCAAATTACACAATCAGGTAAAGGTATTTTTATATCTTCGTCCAAGTATGTGAAAGAATTGTTGAAGAAATTTGGTATGGATGATTCAAAAATTGTTTGTACTCTTATGGTTATTGGCTGCAAATTGACAAAGGATGATGATTCACCTAAAGAAAATCAAACAATATAGAGACTAATGATTGGTGTATTATCGTACTTAACACATACCAGACTCAGCATTATGAATGTAGTTTGCATTGTTGCAATATATCACATGGTGTTGATGTTAAAATAATATTCAGATACTTGGCTTATGGTATGGTAAGGATGATGATTTCACATTGAGTACTTTTATTGATGTGAATTGGGAAAGTAATGTGGATGACATAAAAAGTATAAGTGGCAGAGAATTTTTCTTGGGTAAGAGGTTAGTTTTATGGTCAAGTAAAAACAAAAATTGTATTTTACAATATATTGTTGAAGTTGAGTATGTTGTTGCTACTATTAATTGTACACAAGTGATATGGATGAAGAAAATGTTGAAAGATATCATAGTAAGTATTGATGAGCATATTTCTATCTATTATGACAACTCAAATGCTATAAATATTTCAAATAATCATGTGTTCCATTCAAACACAAAGCATATATCTATCAAATATGATTTCTTGAGAGATAAGATTAGTAAAAAGGAAGTCAGATTGGAGTATGTATCTACTACAGAGCAGATTGTAAATATCTTCATGAAGCCTTTGCCAAAGGATACTTTTGATTATCTATGAGGTAAGCCTGGGTTGATTTCCTCTCCTAATTAGAGATAGAGATACATTGATTTTCATTAGTTCAGTGTACTTATAGAGATCACCATTATTCTGGATTGATTTTTTGGTGGCTACTACTCAGGAGGAGTAGTCAGCTTGATAAGTTAGTTGTTCATATTTGGGGGAGAGATTCTTTTTGATATTTTTGGCTTCTATTACTTAGTGCATATATGTTCCTTTATCATTGATGTCAAAGGGGGAGATATGGTCATGTGAAAAAAAAGTGTGATACTAAGGTGGAGAGATTGTTCTCTAGTTGAGAAGGTTTGTTAGAGAGACTCTTAAGGATATATTATGGATATTATTGATAGTATTGCTGATGTGATTTCTTTGTGCGTTGATTTAGTTTTTAACATTGTATGTTTCCATCAATGCCAAAGGGGGATATTTTTGGGATATCATACATATATTTGCTGACATTCATGTTTTATCATTGATGTCAACATATTTGTAGTATTGGTGACAGTGTTTCTAGTATGTTCAGTAAGAAGATTGTTTTTGTATGGATATTGTATTGAAGATAATATGTTGTGAAGGTACATAAGGTTTCATGGATTTCTTTAGTTGATCTATGTCAATTTATAAAGGTTCACGTGTTGATTTGAGTAAGCCATGAATGATTTATTAGAGACTGGTATTTTGGTTGTTCAGGCATAGATAGTATTGCAGTTCCTGGATTAGTGGGGATTGGTTATGAAATATTTTTGGTTGCTAACGTGGTGGTGATTTTAGGATATGGATTTTTTTCCTCAACTCGAGTGGTTTATGATTCGGATGCTAGCAAGATATTTTTCTTAAGTGACAGAGGTTACTGATTGATGTTCCTAATGAACAGTGCAGAGATAATTGTAAATTCTCAAACATAGTTTTTTTTTTGTTGTCATAGAATTTCATGTTTCTTGTTGATGTTTCTAGATTGTGTCATATTTGTGTTGCTGGATCGCATTGGGTTATGTGATCAGATTTGGTGATTTTTTTATGGTGTGTTAGTGTTCTTATTATTCTTGGTTGACATGATGGTGTAGCATGTTGTGATGGATCGTGGTGTGATATATGGATCCAGAGTGTGTTTGAGGATGAAGATTTGGATCCTAGCCATGTCTTTGTCAACATGTTTTGGTTTGCATTAAATATTGTTTTGTATTTTTGTAATTGAGGTATTAAGGTTGATGTTGACCTTGTTTATCTTTTCAAGGTTGATGAAATATATATAAAGATGTAATTCTTTATAAGTTCTAAGGTGTGAGTGCATGTGAGTATGATGTATTGATGACTATGCAAAGAGGTGTGAGTGGAATATGTAATTGAGGAAGAGATTTGATGTACTTCATTGGAACTATATTGACATGAAAAAGATGTTATCAATTAGGTCATAATTAGTGTATTGTTGTCCATAGTGGATTGTAGTCCATTCAGGATTGTAGCCCTCACTGTATTCCTTAGGGTTGTAGCCCTTATTTTTATTTGAGCAATGAGATCTAGGCAATGTTCCTGAATGTATGTGCATTCCCTTTGTAATACTCCTAATAGGATATAGTTCTTTTAACTGAGTACATCATCTTGTGGGTTTGATCCCCCACCATGGTTTTTCCCTTAACTAGGCTTCCCTGTCAAAAATATTGGTGTTATGTGTTGATTGATGTCATGCCCAAAACTAGGGCAAAACACACACACAATTTTTTTTTTTTGAAACACATAGGTACATACAACTAACAGAGGGAGAGTTGGAAGTATAATAGAAAAGTATAGTTAACCTCTGCATAACAAGGTACAAGTGCAGACAGAATAAGGGTCAAGCCACAACAGATGCAAAATTGGGCATCAACTTATTCCACGGTTATCTGAATCCTCAACTTGGTTTTACCTAAGTCTGATTCCTCATTAAAAACCATGATGGTAGTTAGTGGTTCAGGAACATATGTTGATCTGGGTTGCCCTTACTTAACCTTATATCTAGATTATAACTTAATTCATCCAAGTTTAATTCTAGTTAACATAAGACAATGAGATATTGACAAGTTTGCACGATTGAATAACATTTTCACCTATATAAATGTACTATTAATTAAAATCCAATTCTATAATCAATTCTGATTTCATAACCTACTAAACATCATTAATATAATTAGTCTCCTATGACCAAACAACATGCTTTTCCAATCCATCGATTCTAATGTACGACTTTAATTTAACCTTTTCATTTAGACATTAGAAATATCTCCTAATCCAACATTTAAACTTTCTTTTAAATACAATCGAGTATAAACCTTAATCCCCTTAATACAAGAGCAATATATTCCCCCTCTTTATTTTGATAATAAATTAAAATTACACATGAACTATACAATTTAATCAACTGAGCAAATCGCCCCTTTAAATGACTAAACAATACTTTAGACAAAAATTTTGATCTATTAAACTCACGAATTTGACCATTATAAATTAATCTAAACAATAATGCTAGGTTCCCATTTAAAATGATTTACTATAATATTGATAAATAATTCCAACACCAATTAAAATTAAAACCGCGTTTGATACCCTAAATGATTCCAATGCCAATAGAAATGAAAACACGTTTAATACACAAAATATCAATTAAAAATTAAAACATATTTAATACATTAAAAGTTTCCAATACCAATTAAAATTAACACATTAAAGTTATATACATGCTACATCATTAATATAATGTGCAAGGGAAAGTGCTATTAAAAAGGAATTTAAAAACCAATATAAGAAACAAAACCTAATTAACTAACTTAGCCATCAACTGAAACCTATACATCTTTCATGTCACTAAAATTATTAATCTAACAATTAATGTTACATCTTTAAATCAAATACATACATAAACTACTACTCATTAAAACAGATTAAAATTAAAC
>MU225217.1:2883555-2899082 GCA_018584345.1 Thuja plicata | reverse complement strand
AGTGGGCATTTTGGAGAGTCATAATGGTGACCTAGGTTTCTCCCATAGGTGAAAACTAACCCTAACCCAAGGTACCCGCTTAGGGTTAACTAATTTTGGTCAAAAATACACTCTAGGGTCACTTTTAACCCCTCCAAAGTACCCCTAAGGTTCAAATACGAGTTTCAACATGATAGGATTCCTACAAGGCATCTATATGTAAGTGATTAATATGATGTCAATTAGATTAAGTGATTCTTTCCCAAGCCCTAATTGACATGTCACTATCCATATGGACAACACAAGTGTCAAGTGACACCAACAAAAATACACATCACATTCACAATGACATATCTCAATAACAACATAAATTAAAACTATTAACACACATTAGATTAATTTTACAACAAGGGTCACATTACAACAAGGTTTCAACCCCTTATTGGATTAAACCTTGGCTTACTCAATTTACATGTGTTTAGCCCTATTTCTCTGAAAATTCCATGGTTCCCTTTCCTGCACACTAAACTTCGAGCATCAGTAGTCCAAGATGATAAAATTGCATGTAATATACATTTTCAAATTCATAATTAACAACATTAATCAACAAGCAGAATTAAGTCCCTAATTCAAATTTTCATACATAAGTGTTTAAAACATAAGAATTCCTTAATCACCATGACATAACATTCATAAAATAGTCAAGTCAAATCATAATTTAGTCTTCTTCATCAATTCACTATTCTAAACATTTATAATCAATGTCAACCACCTGTTCTAGGTCTAATCCATGACAAAATGTAATCCACACAATATAATCATCATCACATCATAACATCATGAGTCCTTGTCGAGATAACAAAAAGTGTATCAATGTATCGAAACATAAAATGTCAAAGTGTGATCAAACAAAATAAAGCTATGATGGGTCGGGGTGAGGCCTCACAATTGACATATTGTGATATTGCATTAATGTTTATTATACAAATCTGAGATTAAGCCTAAAGTGTTGGATAATTTTTTTAGTTTTGGGACGCAACTGATTCACCCACCCGCTCTTAGTTGTGTGTGTTACCTTATTTCTAACACATCTTCCTTCTTATTGGGCATTAAGGAAAGGTGGACATATCCCTTGTGTATCTTTCCTACCTTTCTACATTGTACAAGAAGATTATAATATTATTACAACAATTATACAAAGATAGTTTCAGCCCCACAATCCTCTTTCTCTGTGCAAACACTCGCTCTCACTGAATCACCAACTCATGCTAATAAAAAATCATGTCCTATCCTCAACCCATGGGATCCATTTATAATTTTTGACTCCAAGAGCACTTTTTGAGTTTCACTCTTATATTTAGACAATAATTCTATATTTAGATGGCGTAGTTTTATATTGAGAAGTCTTGCATGAATTGTGCCTAGTACAAAGAAACTATGACTTCTACCTAAAATTAGGGAAAAGTAAACTAAAGTTTGAACTTCCACATTCATAAAAGACTCAACATGAAAACACCTTTAAAGCTACATGATTCAATATTCTAAGTTAAGGTCAAGTCAAACTCAAATAAGATAGAAGAAATCCCTTGTGAAATTCCACAAATGCTTTCTCGGGAAGACAACAGTGGTCCATTTAATTTTGGTTTCTTTGTACAAAACAAAGTGAAGTCAACTCCTTATTTCTTCTGAAGGAAACATTAGGGTCGAACTAATTAAATAAGGGGGCTCATTACATTTAAATAATAAAAAATACCACTATAGTGAAGTTTGAACTTTGATGGAAAGAACCACAATACCACAACTTAAACATCACACCATACCACTACCAACAAAACTAATCTAAAATTTTAAAAACTTAAGGATATAAATTTATTTTGAATCTGACCTATTGTGTTCATTGTTGTGAGTAGATTTGGTACATTTTGGACAATTACTTTCTATGCTTTGGTATTTAAAGGCATTCAATGTGCATCAATATAGATCAATTTAGGAACATTCAAGTACTATCTAATTATCATTTACATATTATTTTATGAAGCATTTGATTTGGAGCAATACAACAAATTTAATCCTACATGACCATTTTAAGACATTTGCATAATTAAAGAGTGTTATCTTCAACCATTTCTACAACTACAAAGCTAGTTAGTGAAAGAGCAATTTAGGAGATGCAAAACCATTATAATCCATTGATTTTCCCAAAGCATTTTAAAATTTTGCTAGTTTTGCAATGTGTAGGATCAATTTATTAGGTCTTGGATTGTGATGGGTAAGTGAAATCAATTTCAACAAATTTAAGATTATTCTAATTTCAAAGAAAAATGCAAACAAAAAGAATTCATTGTCAAAGTTGAAAATAAATTAAAAAATTTATATAATAGTACATCTATTCATCACCTTTAATCATTAAACCAAATATATTTATGCATTATATTTAGTTTTTTAAAACATTTTATCATTATTAACTTCCATTTTAATTAATCTTGTAAGAATTTGCATATAGCAATGGACCATCCAAAGATCTAGAGGCCAATAAATAGCTCAAGAAAGACAAAATAGAAGAGATGCAAAATATTCTATTGAATTGCAATAGATAAAAATATAAGAGATATTGAAATTACATTACAATATAGATGTGCCTGCTTATATAGGCATGGCATTATAACTAGGATATATGAAAGAGATAACTTATCACCCACATAAGGTGTAAGCACATGTCCACCAAATGTGGATCATCCTCTATTAGACAATGAAGTATGTGAAACATGTGGAGGATGATAATGTGACAAGTGTTAAATAGACAAAATAACCGAGAGGGGGATAAATCAGTTATTCCCACACAACTTATCAAACTTTTCCTCTATCGGTAAACTCACATACAACACTATTAACAAATTTATATTTGTCAGTTAAGCACATCAAACATCCCCATAAAATGTAAGAATTAAGAATACATAACCATCGACACAGATAACACCAAATTTTTATGTGGAAACCCATAGTGGGAAAAACCATGGAGAACCTAATTCTCATGAAATGTAAAACACCTATTAAGGTGACACTGGTATGGTGATTTTTACTAAGGCTCGCTATCATATGTTCTCACTGCAATTAGGCTCATTATCGATACACTAAGTTTGACTACCAGTACACTGATTCTCACTGTCAATAGACCAATAATCACTATCGATACAACAAGGCTCACTGCTAATCAGGCTAGTTTTCCTTATACAAAGGTAGATATCTAAATAGAATCATGAACTATACAAGTTGCATCTAAACATGCATGAACAATTCCATGGTTAAGATCTATCACCGTAGCTACCACTATAACACCAAAGGATTGATCTACTGCTTTCGGTATGCAAGCATCGATAGGATCTTCCATCTATCACAATGGATTTCATTTTTAAAGATGAGAAAAAACACCAAATAGACAGTCTAAAGAAAAAATAATCATAGAAATAGATTCCTTGCATCTTTCTGATAAATCAAAAAAAACATTGTTGACAAAGATATGAGTAATTAAATTTTAAAATAAGGGATGATTTTGAGTGTGTGAACCTATTTTTTGGATACAAAACTAAAAAAGTGGCTTAAATCATTAAGTAGAGAGTGAAGTCAAATTTCTAACACATTTTAAAAATTAAAAATTTAATTTGTTTTGTAAATGTTACATCTATTTTCATGAGAAAACTATTTTATGAGTTTGCAAGGAAGAGGAGGGCTCAACTTAAGCCCCTAGGCACCTAGATTTGGTCCCCCATGTGACCAAAAGATAAAGACTAGTTGAATGTTTCGATAATACTCAAATGTGGTGCACAACCATAAGAAATCACATTACTAATTCCTTCAATTGTATTATGAGTAGATGCAAATAATAAATTTGCCTATCTCAACATAAAATTTGTAGAATTTTGTTGTTAATTTAGCTACCCTAGTATAACTATGTGACATGTTGTTGTTCTTCGAACCCATATTTAAAATTAGATGAGATGTTATTAAGGAGTTGCTATTCATTTAGGTCATCCTACTTAGAGCTAGATGAAATTTTTAGTTATTTTACCAGCTATTTAAATCTATGTGATAAACCTAATATTCTTGCACTGCCTAATTAGCACTAACAAATTGATAACAAATGTGTTAGAAATTCGATCAAATGCATTATAAATTAGAACAAAGGTAGTATAAATAGTAAAAAATGCATTATAAATTACAACAATTATGTTAAAAACCCTTGCAATTGAGTTAGATATTCAATCAATTATGTCACATCTCTAGACAATTGCATCGCCCTTAACCTGTAGAAATAAAAATCTAAAATTTGATCAAATTTCAAGTGTATTTCATGTCAAGTTCACCAAAATGTCGACTAGGAAATTAGAGAGGAACTTAAGTTATTAATGGAAACCACAAAACCTTGGAATTATTTAGATTCCTAATATACTAATGGAGAAAATAAAATCAAATGCAAAACATAATTAATATGCAAACCAATGATGTGGCATCCATTTCATGTGCCCTCTACTGTTGTTATTCTTCTTCAAATTGGCTCTTAGATATTTAGTGTGTGCAATTGCATATTGAAAGCATGATATTGATACATGAAAAAAGAAGAAATAAAAGTTTTATGGTTTCAAGATAATGGTTCTTGTTCTCAGTTCATGGTTTTTGATTTCGTTGTTAGCCAAAAATGGGTAGTGGAAGAGATAAAAGGATAAGGCAATTGGACAAAGGGAGAAATAGGGAGTGGAAAAGGTAAGTGGGATTAATTAATAAATAAAATTTATTAATTATCTTCACAAGGGAAGTGTGAAGAGGCAAGTGGGGATAATTAATGTATAAAATTTATTAATTATCCTCACATGAGAAGGAAGTGGAAGAGACAAGTGGGGTTAATTAATTAGCCGATAGGCTATGTTATATTAGGTTTTCACTGAAACCTATCTCACACCTGAAACCATCTTTGTCTTTGATAAAGTGGGTTTCCAATCCATCTTGTTAACCTGCCTAGGGGAAATTACCCAGTAGCCGTTAGGGGTTCCAATAATTATGACTTTTTTTGTCATGTTGACCCTCAATTACTAATACTAAAGGAGCCCCAAAAGTAAAAAAACACATGTACCAATAGTCGATCACACATGTATAGATAATCTATTGGAATTAATGGGAAGTGTGTACTAAGAGGGGAGGGGTGAATCAGTACCTCTAAAACATTTTTATTCTTTAGTCAATTAACCTTAGTGTAATCAATTGTTTATCCAACCATCTGATCTATATTATCTTGATGTAAGATATATCAATTCATAAACTTAACATACATGTGAACATTCATAGAAACATTCATGAAAGTAATTGACACATGACACAAGATATGATATTGTAGAAAACTCCTGTTAGGAAGTAAAAACTACGGTGGGGATGGCACCCACAAAATCTTCACTATCTGTAGATTGGAAGGGGTCAGTTAAGGCTTACAATTTGATCACTCCTGATGATCTACTCGGTTAAGAGCATCTGTGGAGACCTGTTAAATTCTACTCTGTTAAGAGCTTTTTCAATACTGTTGAGTGTGCACTCGGTTAAGAGATTTATAGTTGGACTGTTAAATCCACCTTCCTTGAAAGGATTTTTACGCTTTGCTTCACTAGTTAGAATGATAGAAAATTACAATTTGACCTGGTGTATGAAATCTCCTATTTATAATTTCAGATCCAATTAAGTTTACATAAAAATATATATCACCTAATGTGATTGAATAATACCTCTGATTCTCGGTAGCCTCTGTTCTTGGTTCTAATAACCAAATTCACCTTTTGTTGTTCTGGTTCTTGAAAATTTCAATATGATCCATAAATGTGCTCATAGGCTTCATTCATCCTCTCTTCTATATTCACACATGTATAATGAATGATTGCATCATTTATTTATAAGATGGATTGACTTCATTAAGTTTCACGAAAAACAATGTTAACTCTAAGATTAGGTTTACAACTTTTTACCTTGATCTCCTAGTCTATGTTTTTTAAATCAATTAGACTGATTAAAGCGATTACATTCTTGTTTCTTGTCTCTAAAGAAATGGTTTTAAAAACAAATCAAGATTCTATAAATAGAATAAGATGGTTTTATTTGACGTGGCAGCCAGATCCACTTTTTGCGAGCTTCAACTGACTTTCAGTTTCTGACGATCAGTTATGCTCTGAAGTCAGTTGATTGTCTCTCGGGTTGCACTATATCCTGCACGTTGGGTTCCTATATATCCTTTCCACTTTACAATTTTGGGTTACACACAAAATTGTGTCATCAGTTTTCTTTGTACTTAGTAATTTTTGGTGATCTCTTGTATCTTCATTTTTTGGTTTTCTCTTTGTCCTGTCTTTCGATGTATGCTTACGGAAAGTGTTGTTTGTATACTAATTGAAAAATAATGTCATCAATCTCCCCCTTTGACATTAGTATCAAAAAATGATATGTGAAAAATACTAACAAAATGTTAAGTAACAAAATATTAAGTATATACAACATATATAATCCTTAGTCATTACATGACTCCCCCTATGTATATGTCGGTATATCATTATTTTCCATCTATAAACTGTATAGTTGCCTATCTATATGTATCATTATCTTTCCCCCTTTTCAATACATATCATTTTCCCCCTTTTTTGATATTAAGGGCAAAGGTCTATACCTTATAGCTTATCAAAAATGTGAGAGTGTGAAGACTTCACATCTTCCATCATTTTCTCCCATTGTTCCTTCAAGTTCTCAAGAGCCATGTGCTTGAGTGTGATCTTGGAATTCATATCGTAGATTTTGTCTACTACAGACATCTCAGGGGTGGCTATTAGTTGCTTAGCTAAACTGTTATGTTGTTAAAGTAGTGTCAGATTTAGTAGAAGTTGAGCTTGGAGCTCGATGACTTCTTCCCTGAATTGTGTTTCTGCTTCCCATAGTTCTTACCTTAACCTTTTGATCTCAATAATCTTTTCATAATGCAACTTAATTGCATTGTCTCCATCGGTTAAGCTCTTAGAAATATCAGCTAGATTGGAATCTAACTTTGTTATGTTGTCACTTTGCTCCTTAGTGAACTTTTCCAATGTGCTTAGTTGTTGAATCAAGGAAATAGCTTCAGCAATAATAGGATCCAATTCACTAATGAATTCTAAAAGCTTTACCTTGTTAACTACCACTTCTTGGCTGATGTTCTCAATAAGTTTTTTCTGGTAATTCTGCTCTTCTCTCTCTTCAATTTCCTTCTCTACATCAATATTCCATGTTGTAATTGCTTCTGTGAGAGTGGCTAGTTGATCAAGTATGGGTTTATTTTGATCAACATCAACACCGGGTAGAATTTGGTGCAAGATGTCCCTTATTGTTTCCAGTACCATGGAGTCTCGGTGCTGCTTCCTCGGCTTCTCCTGTAATGCCTTTCTCTGGCATATTTCACTGTATTCTTTCAATGCTTCATAATCAAGTGTAGTTGGGTCACATTTGAGGATCTCAATGATTTCATCTAATGTGACTTCCAAATTACTCTTTTTGGATTTCTTCTTCTTCCTTTCAGTTACACTTGAATGTAAAACCATTGCCAATTTATTAGCTTTGTCTGTTGTGCTTGATGAAGTAACTTGTGGTGTTGCATCTTTTTGCTGCTTAGTTTTGGTGTTAGCTTGTAGGTTTCCAGTAGAAGTTTCCACATCAACCTTTACATTATCGGTATCAACTTTGTCAGTTTCCTCAGGAGTGCCATATTTAGGTATATCTCCTTCATCGGTGTCCTTAGCTTCATCTGTCTTTGTCTGCGCATCCTTCTTGGTTTTGTCTTCATCAGTTTGATTTGTATCTCATTTTGTAACCTTGTCAGTTTCGGTTACAATATGAGTATCTCTGATGTCCTTATGATCATCGGTGTTGTGTTTCTTTCCTTCTTCCCCTGCATCTTTGGGAATGCTTGAATATTTTTTAGGTGATTTGTCTTTTTCTTGCAGTATATTGATGGCTTGCATAAATATTTGCATGTTTCCTGGTATGTTCACTTGTGAAGTATCAATCTCGGTGTCCTATTCGTCGGTTGTGTCCTTGATAATAGTGACATATTCATCATTTTGTACTTCTTCTGCTAGATCATTGGTTATGTCAATGATTGTGTTATCCACTATGTTGTCCTTTGTAGTGTCAGGCCATGTCTCATCTGCAACTTCCACAGTATTGTTGCCAGTTGTGTTCATTTCTTCTTTATCTAACTCAACTGGTGTATCATCTTCTGCATCTTTGATGATTATGTGTTCTTGAGTTACTTGAGTATCATCTTTTTGTTGTAGGTCTTTGTCAGGGCTAGCTTCCTCGATAGGTCTACTGAGTATTTTACTCCATTTCTTGTGGCTTTCTTGTTCAAGCTCTATAAGTCTCCCTTCAAGAAATTTGTAGGCTCTCAACTTGGGTGAGAACTCCTTTTTATGGTTCTCCATCATCTCGTCAATTTATTCCTTCTTGGATTCAAAGGGCATAAGAGAAACAAGTAATCTTTCCCTTATCTCTTTCTCATTCTTTAATGCAAATGACCATCTAGCATATAATCTGTCCAGGAGTTCCTTTGGTACTAAACTACTCAAATTGAATTGGTAAGTATTTGAACTTGTACATTTTTGCAATGATGGCATCTTCAACTTTGTTTTGATCTTCTGGATCTAGTTTTAACCATCTTCTAATATTAGAATCTGTGATAGATCCTGAATTTTCAATAGATTTACATACCTCATCAATGCTTTCTGGAACCTTGGTCTTTTCTACTTGTACACCTTCATCTTGTTCGGTGTCCTCAATATCTTCCCTTGTCCTAATCAGCTTCCTTATTCTTTTGTTTGGCCCTCTTTTCGGTGTGGCCAATTTCCTCTTGTAGGTTCTAACTTTTCCTTTCTTCAAGGGTGAAGGAGTTGAGTCCTTTTTTGTTTGGCTTCTTGTCCTAGAATTAGTTGTTGTTCTTTGCTTCTTTGCTAATGGAGGAGGTGGTGAATCTAACTCTGTGGCTTCAGAGTCATTCTTTTTTGTAGCTTCACCGATGGGTGACTGGTCTTCGATTTCTTCCTCCTTGTCAGCATCTTCTTCCTATTTGGTGACAATGTGACATTTTAGGGTGGTTGTTTATCTCTTTTCTTTTACCAACAGGTTTCGGTGTTGTGTGCAAGATGACTCATTCAACTTTCTTGTTACCGACGAGTCTTGGTTTACATTGGAAACTTGTTTTTACATGTTGACCAATGCTTCTCGGTAAGTATAGGCAGTTTCAGCTTTGAGCATATACCGATGGATTTTGGTATGTATTACCCGATAGCATAGTTATCACTGATTTTAACAAGTAAAATTATGATGCATCTTTACTTATGCTAATTTTACATTTCATCAACATATTATGGAACTGATGTAAAATGATAACTTGGGGTAGTGCAGTTCCATACTTACTTGTTCTACTTGGGTGGGGGTGGTGATGTCACCGGATCCATTAGATGGGGTGTCACCATTTCATTGCTTGCTCCAGCTTCATCATTGTTTGAAGCTTTCCTCCACATTTTGTCTCCTTCACTCCGGATGTCTTCAATGGTATTTCCATTGTGATATGTGATGGTCCCTATCATTCGGTCTCTACAGTCTTTCTTGAGATGACCAACTTTATGATAGTGTAAGCATGCCATTCTAGGGTTAGTCCAGCTTCTAGAATTTCTAGTCCACTGTCCCATACAGTTTGCAGCAATGTGACAAAATCTTCTACATGCTGTACAATTTTTCCAAGTGTTGTAGTCCCATACATACTAGTTACCGGCTCTTTTTGGTTGATAGGGAGTTTCTTGACCTTTAGGCTTCCATGCTTGCCTTTTCTTTTTCCAACATTCAAGAGTAGTGTGCCCATTTATTTTGCAAGTAGGACAATATTTGTCCATATAGGTTTCCTTGTTTTGTTGTTTCATCTCAGACTTACATTCATATGCTTTATGTCCTTTCTTGTTACATTTATAACAAAATCCTATGAATGAAGATGTAGATTTAGGAATACCTTTCATTTTGCCTCTGCATACATATGATGTGTGGCCTTTCTTTCCACAATGATTGTATGTCAGCTTTCTTGGTCTTGAATTTTCATAGACATTCTTTGGATTAGCTTAATTTGATGATTCTCCATTCTCGGTAAAGCCTAGACTGGTGTTGTTGTTGACTCTTCATTGTCCTTCAAGAAAAACATTCATTCTTTTATTGCTCTCTTCAACTTTCTTGATAATTTCATTATGTTGCTGCTGAATTCTTATTTCATGTTTCCACTTTTTATTTTCATCCCTTAGCTCACAGATAGCTTCTATTCTTTCAACAAGTTCAACATTTATTATGTTTGCCTCTTGAATCATAAGAATAATCTGATTTGTAATCTCATGGTGATGCTCTATAAGTTTCTATATTTCAGACTCTTTCTCTTGTAGCTTTTCTGTAATCTTCCTTCTATCATCAATAGCTAGTGTTCTTTCTTGTTCAACTTGTCTAGCATTGTTCATGACATCAATCATTCTTACCATCTATGTCTCTTGACCGATTTGGAGAGATTTCACTTGTCCAGCCAAATGTTGATTGATTTCAGTTAAGCTTGTGATGCTTTCTTCTGATGTATCTGAGGCTTTGCTTTTAGTTGATCCTGATGACTCAAAGAAATATGGTATCTCTTCCTCATGATAATATATCTCATTACAGCGAGATGCCATGATCTTTCTTTCATCTAACAGTTGTCTCATATTGATTCTAGCTTCTTTATACTGCTCATAAAATATCTGAATTTCTAGCTTCTTATTTTCAATACTCTTGTCAAGTCTGTACTTCTCCATTGTGTGATCTTTTCTCTTAAGCCTTTATTATTTTCCAAAGAAGAGATTTAGCTCTAATACCAATTGTTGGAATTAATGGGAAGTGTGTACGGAAAGGGGAGGGGTGAATCAGTACCTCTAAAACATTTTTATTCTTTAATCAATTAACCTTAGTGTAATCAATTGTTTATCCAACCATTTGATCTATACTATCTTGATGTAAGATATATCAATTCATAAACTTAACATACATGTGAACATTCATAGAAACATTCATGAAAGTAATTGACACATAACAGAAGATATGATATCGTAGAAAAATCCTGTTAGGAAGTAAAAACTGTGGTGGGGATGACATCCAAAAAATCTTCACTATCTACAGATTGGAAGGGGTTGGTTAAGGCTTACAATTTGATCACTTCTGATGATCTACCCAATTAAGAGTATCTATGGAGACCTGTTAAAGTCTACTCTTGTAAGATCTTTTGCAACACTATTGAGTGTGCATTCGGTTAAGAGATTTATAGTTGGACTGTTAAATCCACCTTCCTTGAAAGGATTTTTACACTTTGCTTTGTGTGTGTGATTTTTGTACCTGTTAAGAGACACAACACTTCAATAAATCATTGCATTAGTGAAAACAAGGGTTTAGAAAATATAGCAATCACCAAAATCGATCTATTGCTTCATATCTAGGAGTATGAAAAATGATATAACAGCCCTCAGATTATGCATATTCCAGTGACAAATGCAACCTAAGAATGGAAGATTCAAATGAAAAGTAATCTAAATGATTTAAAAACATGCATTCTAGCTCTAGAAATGAAGAGTATAACAATATGACTAAGAAATAAGCTAGAAAGTACTATGAAAATCCTTAAAACATGAGCAACATAAGATTGCTTCTTCAATTCTCCAAATATGGGCAGCATAAGGATGCTTTCAACATTTCAAAATTAGGAGCATTACAACAATATATTTCATAAAATCAAGGGCCATTTGAGCTCAAAATCCATCTTATTTATAGGAGAAATGGAGGAAGGGGAGAAGACTCTAGACGGGCTGCCATTAATGAGGAGTGGTGGAAGGAATATGTAAGAGCCGTTAATGCTTCATTTATGAAATCATTAATGAGGTATGGGTGAGGGTTTAAGAAGCATAGGTGAGGGTTTAGAGTCAAGCCTGACAACTTTAACTTTAGGGGGAGGGTTGAATTCCTAATCACACCTTAATGGAATGTGACAAGCTTAAGGGTAGCTTAGGATTAGGTTTAAGGCTTAAGGGATGTGATTAAGGAGATAGAGATGGGAGGAGAGAGAATTATTGGAGGGGGGATTAGCTAATTAGGGTTAATTAGCTAATTAAGAAGAATTAGCATGTTAGAAGGGGTTGGGATGAGTTTGAACTCATGGTTGGGTAGTTGAGATTGGTTAGGTTTGAGGGAATATTAATAAAATGAATTGTTGTAATAACATATTCACTCAATAATAGGGATTTTAATTAATCACCTAAGCTTTTTATTACTTAGTAGTAATTAATTAGGACTATAGCCAAATTGAATCAATTTAGGCTAGGGGATTGATTTTGCAAGTGATGAGGTATAATTAGGATCTCATTAATTCCTTTTAAATTAATTACCTTAGCCAGGTATGATTTGAATTGATTCATATTGGATTGAATTGATTTGATTGGCTAATGTGATTAATGTAAATTAGTGATTAGATCACTTAGGAGATTAAATCTGATTCGAATGAATTATGCCAAGAAGTAACAAGGCCATTTGAACATAATTGTGGGTATGATCACACTTAGGAAAAATAGGGTCTATAGTTGGAGCAGACCAAATCCAGGTGGTTACATTTGCCCCTCTTTGAATTGATGTGCAAGTAGCACATTGATTCAAAGAAAGTTTTTGATGTTGACTTCAGCAAGATTGAGAATTTCTCTCATGATCAAATGAAATGCCTGATGAGATTAGTCTCGCACTTGATCTAACTAAACTGATAGTATTGATTTTGAACTTGGTTTTCATCCAAAGATCAATAAAAGATCTTAAAGATACCAATTCTGAACTTGGTTGTCGTCCAAATATTGATAATACTGATTCCGAACTTGGTTGTCATCCAAAAGTCAGTATGAAGTTGCCAGGAGCTTAGTAAGAATATTTTAAAATGAGGAAACACAAGATATCCAGCTTATGAGAACCAAAGTTTTCTATCCAACAGTCCTAACTTAGTCAAGAAAAATGTCATGCCCCTAGTTTGTTTGATAATGAAGTCATTTTTAATGTTGTTTTGAGAAAAAATTTGATTGATAATAGTGTGATCATGCCCCCTCAGGAATGAAATCGAAGGAAAGAAAATAAAATCCCTCTATTGAAAGAACGTATCACTTGCATGGAATGGTTAGATTAAGAAAGAATGGATTAGAAGAAGTGAAGAAATTGGGGTGTGTTTTTGAGAAAACACAGGTTTTACCAAGTTAATCACATTTAAAATGTGAGTTCAATTTCATTCTCGATAGATCAAAGACTTCGGGAAGCATGGATGTGTAAATATCTTGGATTTTAGACAAAGAAAATAGAAAGGAGTTTGAGCTCAAATCCTTATGTTGTACTTTAAAAAATGCATCATGCAATCTCTAAATGTAGCTACATGAAGACTCCTAGGACTTGTCATTGATTTGCAGATATTGTAGCATTTTATCATCATTGGGCACTTTTGGAACGGATGCCACCTGATAGTACAACAATCACTAATGCCCACTGATATTATGAAAATATGAATACTATGTTTATTCGGATGTAATTTCGGAAATAGACTTAGGCATCAAGGCATAGAAGCCAGGATGACAAGATAGTCACCTTCCTTTTACTATCTCAGAATCTTTGTAAGGCAAGATATTGGACCCGCAATGACCTTGAAAATTCGTATCCTTGTGTACATTATGCTTTGTATACCTTAGTGAGAATCTGAGTTAGAAAATAGACAAGGAAATCATTTCAAACTCACCGTAGTTTACACATAACAAAGATCGAGATATATGTGGCTATCCACCCATAGTGGCAGCTCTTACCATAAACATCCAAGTTAGGTGAAATGTATAGGATAATTTGGAATAATTACCATACATAGAAAACCAAGAAAACATTATGCCACCATCCTTGCGACTCTTTGTTTTTGCGCAGACGTCATGGAGTAACTCAGAAGACATAACAACTATCAATCATGAATCAATCAAAGAAAACTCATAACTACTTAGATGCCCCCAGTGAAAACATCATGGGTACATAAAAGAGTAATAATCAAACCAAGATCAAATTGTGTTTAAGTAGTATTGAGAAATACTATTGATTCATTTTTCAAGCGCAGTAGAGATTCAACAATCAAAAATTTAGAATTCAAGAAAATATGTGTTCCATGTCTGTGTACATCGTTATTCCTATTTTCAATCCCATGGAGGTCTTTGGAACACCATTCATGTTAATGCAATGTTTGTGTCACCTTTGTTTCATGAAAGTGATAGTTTAGTGCAAGCATCGAGAAGCATCGTATCATGAGACAAACCATCTATGACGACCTAGTAGACACAACCTATCAGAATGGAAAAGATTCCCCCAGTGCAGAATGGCTTGATCCTAAGATAGAAATGTAGACAAATCCCAAGCAAGGATAAGATAGTTGTGTAGGAAATAAAGTCAACGTTTTAGCACAGGTGTAATCGTGAAGGCACAGTATTAGCAATGCATTGATAGATGGAGCACATAATACAAGTGACACATGTTTTCTAGTGTGTAGAAGATTTGCAAAGGATTACCAATTCTCAAGAATGATCTCATTTGTGTGCCCCCAATGTCTAGAAAGATGTAGGGTGTTACAGATGGATTGATAGATCAGAAGTGGAGCGGAAAAAGTGGACAAGGTAGGTGAATGTCACCCTCAAAGAGAGTCTCCTCAAGATTACTCAAGTTAGGGAAAAATAATATAGCAATGTAGGCTCATACAATGGTGCTAAATGTCAGATAGGATAATGACCCGATGTCATGAAAAGTATGTAGGATATCATGTAGTCCCAAAAGAGTGGACATGTCAAGAGAGTTCTTAGAACCTTTTTTTTTTCATTTTATTTTGTTCTTCCTTTTGATCAAGACCAAGGGGTCAACTGATAGGACAACATCATCAAGATAAGGCATAGTATAGTGAGTTTTGGCTTGGAATAAGAAAGATCATGATAATGTGCAATAGATAAGAGCAAGTGATTAAGATTATAGATGTCAACATGTAATTTGTTCATGGATAGGCTCAATCTTGTCAAGATCACCGAACGGAAAACGGATGGAAGATGTGATGCAAGGAAATTGCCCCCAAGTGAAGAGTTCAAGTAGGAGGAATTACGTGTAACGTTTGTTTGTCAGGTTTTCATCATGGTACTTATCCAAGGTGCCACAAGAAGTGGTTTTCACCATAGGATGAATCTTTTTCTCTTTACTTTTTCTTTTTTTCTCTTTTTTCTGATTTTAAGGAGGAACTTATGCATCATTCTCTTTGGATAGTGCTCCTTTGAAGGATATTCTATGATAGGCCAAGAAAACTGAAAGTATGCTCAAAGATGTTGATAGGGTGATGAAATGGAGAATAAGGAAGATGGAAGCCAAGATTTTATGCAATGGACTGGATGAGAGAAAAAGAAGGAATGTAA
>MU225217.1:2861428-2879043 GCA_018584345.1 Thuja plicata | reverse complement strand
CATTATTTAAATAACAAAAAGAAATTAAATTAGTTACAAGAAATAACCTTTCTCAACTATCCTTGAAAACCACTTAATCATATATAATAAAATAACCACTAATATGAAGACCAATTAAATTCTACCCCTTTTTTTTAAAGAACATACATGGAACATTTACCACTTATCATAATTAAAAATTTAATAACAAACTAACTATACTAAAAACAATTACTAATTAAAACAAATGATCAAAATCTAATCTAATAATTAAACTATACCATTTAAATAAAAAGTATATCTATAAAAGAACTTTACAATTTAAAATAAAACAATAAAGTACATTTAATTAACTAACTTAAACTAATTTAATACCCACTAACTATCCTACTAACTACCTACTAACCATCCTACTCATCTACCCTACCCTACCCTACCCTACCCTACCCCTATCCCATCACCCTCTCCCCTCCTTGGCTCACGTGCCAAGTGGGTGAGGGGGACAAAACAAAAGTCAAGGCTACAAATAAGAAAAGGTCGAAAGGAAGAAGTGCAAATTTATATTGACATAAGTTTCTGGGCCCACCAAATTATTTAAACTTAAGCTATGAGCATGGGAAATTTTGAATAGAAAGGGAAGAGGATGGGCTCCCTATCAAATCAACCATCCATGTCACTTCCTGTGAAAACCAAGGAGGTATAAAGGTAAGGTAAAATAAGGTGTGGGGCCCACGAGTTGGGTGTAACATTATGCCCTTCCCCATTTATTTAAAAAACATGGGTTAGCACTAAAGGGTTAATTAGGAGAATATGAAAGGAATATTCTCTGTGTAAAAAATGAATTAAATTCCTCTCCATACATTTTCCAGAGAGCCTTTTTGGCTCTCTAAAACCTGGAAAGTGCTATTTTTTTTTTGTTTAGATTTCCTTGTAATATTTGTTTTTTTCATTTGTAGAGTTAAATGTATATGTCAAGTTTTATTTTTTTGTTTTGTTTATGCATTCAAATAATGGAATGTTTATAGGGTAACGAAACTAGGTAGTTCATTTTTTTTAGTGTTACAATTTGATTGGTAATCCATTGTTATCAAGAATTCCTCAAGAAAATTTTAAGATGCCATATGATTTAGAGGTATAATACTTTGTTCACATTGTTATACAAATTCAGATTTAAAAGAAAGAAGAAGATAGTATCACACCTTGAAATTTTATAAGCAATACATTTGAGATATAATTTGCATTTCAATATAATCTCGAACACATAACTTTCAATAACTAAATTTATATTTACAACATTGGAGTCCCCACATTTTGACTCATTCCTTTACAAGATTTATCTTCAACTTAAACACAAGATAATGGGTGATGCAACAAAGGAGAAGTATCCTATATCAAGGCAACAAGAACACCATCCAAGCTCCAACTCCAAATATCTCCAACACAAGGTTCTTCCAAAAATCTGCAAATGACAACATGAAACTAACCATGGAGAGCTCACCTCCCATCCTAAGTCTCAAGGAGACCACCCCCGAGCTAGGACAATCGGTGACCAATGGGAGACAATCACATCATTTCCACAATACAAAACACAACAAGAAAACTCCCATCCAAGGTTAGCACAATAGGATTCACCTTGAACCCATAACAAGGGGTGAAGGTGGATTTCCATGTAGGAGATTGCCAATGATATATATATAAAATCATTCCTTTCCAAGGCCATAAACCACATACACTCTTCTATACATTCTCCTCCTTATCTACCCAAAATCAAGATCAATAACCCTCATTAGAATGCAAGGGCCCATACACCTTGCATATTTTCCCTCTTCTCTCCATGAGAAGAGACTCTACACTTCCATGGAATCCAACTAACCCCTTCCCCCATACATGGCCACTTTTTCCCTATCCAAGGGTGAGTAGTGGCATTACACCCTTCACAAAACTCCCTCATTCAAACAAAAAAAAAACCATAAGCATGAAATCAAACCAAAATCCCATCCCTTACATCACAATAACACAACAATACATAGAATCCAAATACAAAAGAATGAAATGCATACTACTCTAACTTAAAAAAAATAAGAAAACTTCCATGGCAATGGTGGAGACCAACCTTCACAAGTGTTATGGAAAAAATGATGTTTGAGAAGAGCCCAATCCCTTTTGCTTCCTTCAATCCAAAACCCTAATGTCTCTAAAAGTAGAGAGTGGGTGAACACCCTCTAACTCTCCCAAGGGCCTCTAAAAAGATCTCCAAATCTTACCCACCCAACAACATTAATTTCAGATCTGACTCCTGAGTCCTTTGGCTGTCCTATGTCTCCTATCATAAATGCAAGATTGGAAAGGAGTGTGGGTTTGGGTAAAAGGTCAAGACTTACTCCATTTTCGCAACATGTGAGTAATAGGTTAATAAGAGGGTCACCAAGGCCACTAGTGGGTTCTAGAAGTGTTATAAATATTCCTAACCCATACCCCTATCACTAAGGTACTTTGATTTTTCTAAAATTAACCCTTAGGACCTCCTTTTGGCCTATAGAAGTGACTAGAACAAAATTTAAGTTTAAACAATTTAATTTGGTTCTATTGCCAACCTTAGTAGACATGTCATCACATAAACACATAACAAGTGTCAAGTGACACTGTAAAATAACATAACACAACATTGACATGCCACTAATTGCACAGAGAAAACACCTAATACATTCATACAATTTACGGTCACAAATAAAAATCACTTAACAACGAGGTTCGAATCTCTTTATTAGATTCAATCTTGGCTTTACAGTTTGTACATAGGGTTGGTTACTGATTCTCTTGATAATTTCCATGGTAATTTTCCTGCACACTAAATTAAACATTAGTAGCTCAATAAAATCACATGCATATACATACATTTAAATCAAATTGCATAATTAATTGACTAAACATTCTACATTTTCACTTAATAACCTTTTTATGTTTTATGTACCTGATAACCATAACCGATTACATAATCAAAATATCATAACATGTTTTTCCATTTAAATTTAAAATACTAAGATAATCATCATAATGCATGAGTATACCTAAAGCATCATAAGCATCATCGATAAAGTATACAGAAGAAATCATCACATGGCATAAATATACTAATAATGTCTAGTCCATCAGATATAATGTCCCAAAATATCAAATCATAATGTATCAAAATAAGTGTATCAGTTGAGCTATGATGGGTCAGGGTGAGGCCTCACAAAGTTGTTAATTTATCCCACAAATTTAGTGCTTTGATTTTTCAATTTCTGATTCCAAACGAATTAAATGATTGAACTTGTTCATTTATCCCACAAATTTAGTGCTTTGATTATTCAATTTTTTATTCCAAGTGAATTAAACAATGTGAGTTTTCTTGTTTATTTACCCCCTAGAT
Source organism: Thuja plicata (assembly GCA_018584345.1). Lineage (NCBI taxonomy): Eukaryota > Viridiplantae > Streptophyta > Pinopsida > Cupressales > Cupressaceae > Thuja > Thuja plicata. The sequence goes on along the minus strand of MU225217.1, from coordinate 2,875,652 downwards.
TCTTTCACAAGTGTTAAAACAATGTCTGATTTTCCTTAAAAAAGGAAAAGAGCATAGTAATCTAGTTGTTTTAAGACATGTTTGAGAAAATGGTATTTAAGTGTGAAAGCTTTTGAAAAAGGGTTAGTATCAAAATTAGTCTAAAATCCCTGCAACCACACACGTTTAGTATTGTCTTCTTATTTCCTTTTTTTAGAAACCTGCAAGCACTTAGTTAGGCTGTCAAAAATAGGATCACCATCACGAAAACAACCTTGTTAGCAAGTTAGAAATCAAATTTGCAAATGACAGCACTGTATTTTTTCCCTCTGGACGACAGACAATCTTTCAGAGACCCAAAATGATAAACCCCAAAAATGATAAAAGATTGACCCCAAATGATAATATTTACCCAGGATGATATTCCTTTTACCCTAAATGATAACACGTACCAAAAATGAAAATTTAGCTACCAGAAATGATTTTAAGGCTAAATTTTACCTTCCAGAAGTGCAACGACAAATGATATTAAAACTCCCAAAAATGATAAGTTGCTCCCGAAAATGATAAAAGATTTACCGAAAATGATAAGTTGCTCCCAAAAATGATAAAAGAATGACCTAAAATGATAAGTTGCTCCCGAAAAAGCAAAACTGCTTGCAAATTTTGAAAATGTCAAGGGCAGAGAGTGAAATTTGGTGAAATTTCGAGCAATCGAGCCCCACGGTGGGCGCCAGAGATGTGTGTGTGATTTTTGTACCTGTTAAGAGACGCAACACTTCAATAAATCATTGCATTAGTGAAAACAAGGGGTTAGAAAACATAACAATCACCAAAATCGATCTATTGGTTCCTATCTAGGAGTATGAAAAATGACATAATAGCCCTCAGATTATGCATTCTCCAGTGACAAATACAACCTAAGAACGGAAGATTCAAATGAAAAGTAATCTAAATAATTTAAAAACATGCATTCTAGCTCTAGAAATGAAGAGTATAACAATATGACTAAGAAATAAGCTAGAAAGCACTATGAAAATCCTTAAAACATGAGCAACATAAGATTGCTTCTTCAATTATCCAAATATGGGAAGCATAAGGATGCTTTAAACATTTTGAAATTAGGAGCATTACAACAATATATTTCATAAAATCAAGGGCCATTTGAGCTCAAAATCCATCCTATTTATAGGAGAAATGAACGAAGGGGAGAAGACTCTAGAAGGGCTTTCATTAATGAGAGTGTAAGACTCATTAATGAGGAGTGGTGGAAGGAATATGTAAGAGCTATTAATGCTTCATTTATGAAAGCATTAATGAGGTATGGGTGAGGGTTTAAGAAGCATGGGTGAAGGTTTAGAGTCAAGCCTGACAACTTTGACTTTAGGGGGAGGGTTGAATTCCTAATCACACCTTAATGGAATGTGACAAACTTAAGGGTAGCTTAGGATTAGGTTTAAGGCTTAAGGGATGTGATTAAGGAGATAGAGATGGGAGGAGAGAGAATGATTGGAGGGGGATTAGCTAATTAGGGTTAATTAGCTAATTAAGAAGAATTAGCATATGAGAAGGGTTTGGGATGAGTTTGAACTCATGGTTGGGTAGTCGAGATTGGTTAGGTTTGAGGGAATATTAATAAAATGAATTGTTATAATAACATATTCACTCAATAATAGGGATTTTAATTAATCACCTAAGCTTTTGATTAATTAGTAGTAATTAATTAGGACTATAGCCAAATTGAATCAATTTAGGCTAGGGGATTGATTTTGCAAGTGATGAGGTATAATTAGGATCTCATTAATTCCTTTTAAATTAATTACCTTAGCCAGGTATGATTTGAATTGATTGATATTGGATTGAATTGATTTGATTGGCTAAAGTGATTAATGTAAATTAGTGATTAGATCACTTAGGAGATTAAATATGTTTCGAATGAATTATGCCAAGCAGTAACAGGGTCATTTGAACATAATTGGGGGTACTGTCACACTTAGGGAAAATAGGGTCTATAGTCAGAGCAGACCAAATTCAGGTGGTTACATGCTTCACTTGTTAGAACGATAGCAAATTACAATTTGACCTGGTGTATGAAATCTCCTATTTCTGATTTCAGATCCAATTAAGTTTACATAAAAAGATATATCACCTAATGTGATTGAATAATACCTCTAATTCTTGGTAGCCTCTGTTCTTGGTTCTGATAACCAAATTCACCTTTTGTTGTTATGGTTCTTGAAAATTTCAAACTGATCCATAGATGTGCTCATAGGCTTCATTCATCCTCTCTTCTATATTCACACATGTATAATGAATGATTGCATCATCTATTTATAAGATGGATTGACTTCATTAAGTTTCACGAAAAACAATGTTAACTCTAAGATCAGGTTTACAAATGTTTACCTTGATCTCCTAGTCTATGTGTTTTAAATAAGTTAGACTAATTAAAGCACTTACATTATTGTTTCTTGTCCCTAAAGAAATGGTTTTAAAAACAAATCAAGATTCTATAAATAGAATAAGACTGTTTTATCTGACGTGGCAGTCAGATCCACTTTTTGCGGTCTTCAACTAACTTTTGGTTTCTGACGGTCGGTTATGCTATGAAGTCAGTTGACTGTCTCTCAGGTTGCACTATATCCTGCACGTTAGGCTCCTCTGTCGGGTTCCTCTATATCATTTCCACTTTGTAATTTCGGGTTACACACAAAATTGTGTCATCGGTTTTCTTTGTACTTAGCAGTTTTTGGTGATCTCTTGTATCTTCATTTTCGGTTTTCTCTTTGTCCTGTCTTTCGGTGTATGCTTACCGAAAGTGTTGTTTTTATACTAATGGCAAAATAATGTCATCATAATCAATCATTTTTTAGCTTTTTTGGCTGGTAATTGGCCCATTTGTGCACCACTATTGGAACATTTTATAACGACTACTAGGACATTTGGCCACAAGTACTGGCATTTTTTAGTAAATGACTATTGGTGCAAGAACAAGCAGGTATCAGGCGACACTTTTAAAAGGTAATTTTTTTACCACTTTGTGTTTGACGGTCTCTACAAAGAGATCCCTGAGTACCCAAAAGCTAAAACCTTATCTTTAAGCTCTTAATGCATACGGAACTACACCAAAAAAATTGTCAAAATCTGACTTATAGTTTAGGAGTTCTAGGTGCACAAAGTTAGCCTCAGCGGCTAGTAGGTACTTTCCCCTATATACAATCTTTTGTGGGATGCAATATCAGCTAGAATGTTCATGCCATCAAATCTTATCCTCCAAAATCATATCATATCTTAAAGAATCAAATCATATCCTCCAAAATCAAATTGTGATTATATCAAAACTTACCATTACATGGATACCTCTTGCTTTATGTCTCTCATCATAATATCTACATTCTATTTTCTTTTTATCCATTGCTGTCGCTATTGAACTACTGTAAACATATTAATTCTATTTTCATTTTGTGCACTTGGAGTCTATTTTCCTTTTATGCACCATCATTGAACCACTACAAAAACATCATAGTTTCTAATATTTATTTTATTCACCATGTCCATTGTCTAAAGAATGTCATTATTCCAAACATATTTCTCCATATTCAGGCACCTTGCTTTATAGGATCTGCTACAAATTCTCCCCATAACCACAACCTCACTCCCCTATAGTGTGACATAAGATTCATCTTTGAATCCCCCCATCTCTTTCACATGTTTGCGATTATTAAAAATTCTCTAGTAGACATGCACGAAAAAATTGGAAGCATCCACAAGCCATGTGAATTGCTTGACCTACCAACTGTCTCATCGAAAAGAATTTAGAAGCTTTCAACAAATTGCAATTATAACGCTAGAATCTGCAATTTTATCTAGCATGCTCCCTACCTACACCAAAATAGGAGCTTAGGAACAGGTTACGGATATCATCAACAATCCAAAATATGCAGACATGTATGCACAATATGCAAGCGTAGGCAAGTCACGTGGATTGTTTGACATCATTTGCATGAATGCAGGGGAACCATGAAGGCAAGTCCCTACCTAGACCTAATGATGGGGTGAAAGGGGACCCATCCATCCTTTCCCAGCTGCTTCCCTTGCTCATCATTCTCTTGAAGCACTGAAATTTGGTAGCCATGAAGAGGAGCTTGCAGATTCACATCCTAGGGCATTGGGTGAATGAAAGAGGAACTGTTAGATTGGGCATAGAAAAAGATGTCATCTCATGGAATGCCATGATTGCAGGGTATGCAAGATGTAGAAGCATAAACAAGGGACATAAGTATATTAGCAAAGAAATGTAGTTTGGTATTATCTCAGCTGACATTCTTAAGGTTACATTTACATGTTGTGCCCCTCTCACAGATTGAGTGCCTTGCTCAGTTCGTTTTGGCAGCAGAATTTTTTTAATTGAAAGGTACTTTGTTCTTGCCAACATACCAACACATATATTGTTTCACTTTTTAACTTGCAACTTAGTCAGTAGTTTCGATTTATCATTGCAAGAAGGTGTGACCAGAAGAGATTGGGTGGCCACAAAGAATAGTAAAGTGTGAGCTAACATTCCTTCTATCAATTGCATCATTCTCAATCTCCATTCAAGGGTGTTTTGAGGCCTCCTTTCATCTTGCAGCCAACATTTTCTGTGACTCTCATGTTCCATTATTGGCACCATCAGTAATTGGGTTTGTTGTATTTCATTGAGCACTTGGGAAGAATACCCATAACAATATCATGCTGAATAATATCTATTTATATTCATGGGTCTGTTGTATTCATGGCATACATGGATACACATGGAGAGTTTCAAATCTGTTTTGACTATAAAACCTAATGTTCAACAATACCATAGCACCTATGCCATGGTTGTTGACAACACAACATGAAATTTGGCTCACAGTTCATATTTCCAACCAGGTTATGTACCATGTGCTTTCCATTTGAAGACACATCCCTCTCTCCTGCAACATCCTCCCAAATTCCACGTAGCCTACAAAGGCATTTGGATTGGTCAATAGTCTCCAACAAAGGAAACTCTCCCACTAGTGCCTAGTCAAAAAGTTCTTTTCTACTTTATATGCTTTGTTTGTATTAATTACTCTGGTAGGAATCATATTGCAAGTTAAATGTGCAAATATTATATTGGATAGTACTATTTTCCCCCTTATTATGCCACAATCCCCAATAGTCAGATTCTTATAAGAGTCTGGGTAAACATTTTCATTATAACTATTAATAGTTCCTAGCATTACCAGAAAAAGGTGTAAGAATTATGCTGATAGAAAAATATATCTAATCTAATATATTAGAGAGTACAATTATATTTGAAATATGATTATTTTATTTTCTAATTTTGGAAGAAATGGTGACATTATTGACATAAATACATCTTATATATGGATAGATGATTCAAAATTCTCAATGTCTTTGACTTAAAAATAAATATCAAATGACATTCATAGAATACATTAAAAAATAATAATTTGTAAATTGAAATAACAAATCTATTACAATAATAAGAATAAACTTCATCATTTGTAGCATGTGACTTAAAATCCTTCAATAGTTTCAACTGCATTTTGTATATATGTTGTTGTTTGTAATTTGTATATTACTATGTCAAGTACTTACTAATTCCTTTCCTTGCATAAAAAACATTCATATTTCTGCATTTGTTACCTTTTATATACGACCATTCATAAGTTCCTTATAAAAATTCACTAACTTCTTGTTTCATCTTGTAGGAATCAAATCAGAGAAACAAAAAACCCTTCAAATCAATATGGTCAAATGTGTGATATTGTTATCAAGAATAGTCAAACTCATAATATGTAATAAATATTTTTTTATGCTTCAAAAGATTGTATGTAAATGCTTCAAATATTTACTTCAAAAATATTCTATTCTATGGGTACACCAATATAATCATCTTCATTTTCAATGTTTATCCTCCTATTGCATTGCTTTTACTTTTATTTTACAATTCTTATATATTTTTACTTAGATGATCAACAATTACAAATATTCACAAAATATGAACACAATAGACAATATACATCTAACTTATAATAAGCTACAAATATTTCCCTATCGGTGTATCTCTTGCACTTCCTTCAGGTGTAAGTGCTAGTAAATACAACATATTAATTAGCCTCACATGAGAAGGAGGTGGAAGAGACGAGTGAGGTTAATTAATAAATACAATTTATTGATTACCTTCACACGAGAAGGAAGTGGAAGAAAAAAGTGGGGTGAATTAAAAAATACAATTTATTAATTACCCTCACATGAGAAGGCATTAGAGTTTTATAAATTTATAAATTATTTAATTAAGGGGGGTGAAAGAGGGTCAATTTAATTAAACTAATTATTTGACCTTGGAGAATAATTAGACAATGGCGATGAAATAATTGAAGTAATTATATAATCTAGAAGGGGGAATTAGGGAAATTAGACAAGGAAAAGGGATTAATTAAATAAATAATTAGTTAATCGAGGAAGGATAAATGTCAACTTGGGATGATTAGATGATATAAAATATTTGACTTAGAAGACATAATTAAATTGTTAGAGTAAAAAGGTATTTCTATGTTCACTTATTAATTAAATCATTATTGATTTAATTGTTTAAGTCACCTTTTTATCTCTTGTTCACTTAAGCTAAACCGTAGGCATGCAATAATTAATTCTTTATTAATTATTCATGCAACCTAGGTTTCTCCACCTTCTTGGTGTTCGATTTCCTTTATAAGGATTGATCTCTTTGTATTTTATCATTCCCTCTCTGAATTAATATTTTGTCTTTTAGAACATTCTTGTCTCCAAATTTTGCTTTTGTAACAGGCTATTTTGCATGCAGTGGATCTTCGTGGTTGAATTCTATGAATTCTAACATGGTATCAGAGCCTTGCTGCTGCAACCTGTTCTTGAGTTTTTGAAATTTTTGAAACTTTGAGGATTTTAAGTTCTTTTCAGCATTTTATGTGTGGATCTAGGGGAAATGTGTTTTTGGAGCACTTTGAGCACAAACCGACCTTACGGTTGATCTCAAAACGCTCAAAAACCCTTATTTCCATCTAAGGCATGACCCTTTTGGCCAAAGTTGCATTCTGAGGCAAAAACAAATTGCCTATTCTACCCTGGCATGAAATCAATCAAAAAATATAAAAATATATTTTAAAAAATCAAATTTTTATTGATTTTTAGTGTTAAAAATAATGCGCCCAGTGCAAATAAAAGGTGGCCATTGTTGTGCCACCGTGTGGGCACTACAGTCCCACCTCGGATGCTCCGCTGGCACCTCCGGCCCTGCCACCACCACTGCTCTCCGCCGGCACCTCCGGCACCGCCACCACCACCAAGCAGGATCTTAAGCCCCCGCGGGCCTTCAAAGCCCCCGACTCACCAGTTGTGGTCACATAAGTGACCAGAGGCTTGGCATTCAGCCCCCTGCATGTGCCACACGCCCAGGGGCCATTATTTTTAAAGCCCTGGGGGATAAAACATTTTTTGGAGCCCTTTTTCTACCTCCATGTGGTTTTTTGGCTCTATCTGGAGCAAACGGAGGCTGATTTTTCACTTCCATATACAAACGGAAAGCTCTTTTTGAGGCAGAAGTTTTTGTGGAGATTAGATTATCTCATTTTAATGTCTGACTAGCCTTTTTCCCATTCAAAGAGGGGACTTATTTTCAGCACTTTCAGGCCTCTATAATGAGCATACAGACTCCATTTTTTGCTCAAGAACAAGCGTCGGAAAGCTCTTCATGAGCTCTCTTTAGATATGAGATTTGTTTGGGGAGAATTTGACCAGGTATCTTACCCATTTATTCTATAGCCTTAATTGCACCGTTTCTTCTTCTAGCTTCTCAGTTGAACTGGGGTATGGTTTCTCTCTCTGTGGGGGTGTTTCTTTCTAGTTTTTTGTCATTTATCTCAGCAAAATTGAACACTCCAAAAAATAAATAAAAAACCCTTCTGCATCTTCTTTCTAGTTCTGAAAGAAAACATAATAAAATAGGCATAAGGTATGACATGGCAGATTCAACATTAGTTGAACTTCTCACTCAACATAATTATCATTTGTGGAAATCCCGTATGACTAGGCTTCTCTGGTCATGTGGGTTATTGTCTTGTTTGGATCTTATTCAGCCAGTTTTGACTCGTCCTTACGAGGTCATGCAACACATAAACAAGATGGATGAGGCCATGGGTGTTATTTATTTGCATGTTTCAGATAGTTTTCTTTTTCACCTTGATAGTTGTGATAATCCTATTGAGATATGGGAGAAGTTTCAGACTCTCTTTGGCACAGTAAATGAGTATCGAGTACTTCATATTGAAGTAGAATTGACATCCATGGCTCTTGAGACATTCTCCTCTATTCAAGATTTCTTGACGAAATTCAAATCTATGAGGTCTCTCTTACATGGTTGTGAAAAGAATAAGACATATATAGAGTGTATTTATCTGATACTTTCCAAGCTTCGTGGTTCTTTTCAGAAATTCTCTTCTACATTCCATTCTTCCATGGATGCTTTGGGTCTAAGATTTACCATGCCTACTTTTGATGTGTTTTGTGATTGCTTGAATCATGAGAAGACCAAGCTCTCTCAGCTTGATTCTCTCTGTATATCTTAGAACCAAGCCTTGGTTGCCCACCCATCTAAGGCAAATCAGAAGCCAAAACCAAAGCCAAAGAAGGATTCAACAGGAAGTGAGAGTTCCTCCAAGCCACCTCCTAAGTCTTATTCAAAACCCCATCCTAAGTATGGGAAATCTTCAAAGTCTGGCAAGTCTTCCTCCAAGACTTCAAAGTCCACCAGTGAGCCTTGCAATTTTTGTGGCAAGGAAGGACATCTAGTTTTCAGGTGTTGGAAATGCTTAGAGGCTTTAGAGGAAGCTATGCATCAGAATCATATCTCATCGCCTCAGCCATCTTACTCTTCCATAGGGAAGGGACATGTTTTTTCTTCACAAGCTTTGTCTTATGGCGCCACTTGAATTATTGATTCAGATGCTTCTCACCACATGTCTCACTCTCAGCAGCTAGTCACCAATCTTTCCCATAGTGATACTTCACATATTGTCATTGGTGACTCTACACAGCTTGTAGTTATAGGTTCTGGTACTATCTCATTCCCCAGAGGTTTTCTATGAGATGTACTTCTTGTTCCTAATATTTTGACAAACCTCCTTTCAATTTTTTAAATTTGTCATTCTAGCTCTGGGAAGATAGTTGATTTCTCCCCACATGATGTGGTTATTTGAGACCTCCATGATCCTGATTTGATTGTGGCCATTGGCAGTGTACATCCTTAGTCTCGCATATATAAATTTGATGGCTTCAAGAGTTCAGATGCTTCTAGGGTCTGTCTTGTGGCACATGCAAATTTAGCGAGCAGACTTTGGCATGAGTGTTGTGGCCATGTCAATTATAGATACTAATAGCAGGTGAGTACACAGGCACTTGTGAGTGGGCTTCCTTTGATTTCATGTACTGATGGTGTATGTCAAGGTTGTGCTCTTGGAAAACATCACAAGGATCCTTTTCCTACATGTTGTTCCACTTGTACTAAGGCACCTTTGGATCTAGTACACAATGATGTCATTTCATTTATGAATCCTTTTTGAGGGGCTCACTATTTGCTTACTTTTATTGATGACTTCTACAAATGTACTTGGGTATATTTTCTCAAGTACAAATATAATGTCTTTGATACCTTTTGTGATTTCAAGACATTTGGGGAGAAGCAATCTGGTCATTCTATCAGGAGGATACACACCGACAATGGGGGAGTATGTGAATCGGGCTTTTAGATATTTTTGCACTGAGCATGGTTTACAACATCAGTTGATAGTTCCACTCACCCCTCAGGAGAATAGTGTTTCTAAGAGAAAGAACAGAACTTTATGGGAGATGGAAAATTGTATGCTTCAGTCATGGGCTATGTAGCCTTCTTATTGGGATGAGGCAATCAATTGTTCCAACTATATTCAAAATTGAATGCCTCATAAGGCATTACGACATCTGAATCCTGAGGAGGCTTGGTCTAAGATCAAGCCTGATGTTTCCACATTCTAATTATTTGGTAGTGCGGCTTGGGAATTTATTCCAGATTCTCAAAGGAAATCCATGGAGAGGAAAAGCCAACCACTCATATTTTTTTTTCTACTATGAGGATGTCAAGGCGTACAGGTTGTTTGATCTTGATTCTAGAGAGGTTTTGTTTTGACGGGATGTCCAGTTTGATGAGTGCTATCCTATGATGGATTCTCCATCACTACCTTCTCCCTCACTATCTTCTCCTCCTTCATCTCTTGAGGACTCTTTTTCTCTTGATGATGATGATGATGATCCACCATCACCACCACCTACTCTAGTTATTCCCCAGTGGGCCCATTTTATAGTTGATGTAGCAAGTTCTTTGGCTGGTGATCCTACAGCTAGACATCGTACTCGAGCTCAGAGATCTGGTTCTAGCCTTTTGAGTCATGCCATTTCGGATGACCCTTAGAAGTTTTGAAAGGTGATAGGTCACATAGAGTGGGATATGGCTATGGATGAGGAGTATTCTTCTTTGATGAAGAATCATACTTGGGATTTGTGTTCTCTTCCGAAAGGGAGAAAGTTGGTTCGGTGCAGGTGGTTGTACCGTACCAAGTATGTTATTGATGGTTCTATTGAAAAGTATAAGGATCGTCTTGTTGCAAAGGGGTTTTCTCAGGTGGAGGGTATTGATTACTCTGAGACCTTTTCTCCTATTTCCAAGATGAATTCTATTCGCCTTGTACTTTCACTTGTAGCTTCACAGGGATGGACAATTTTTTAGATGGATGTGCAGAGTGCTTTCTTGCATGGAGACCTCTAGGAGGAGATCTATATGGAGCAGCCCTCGAGGGTTGTGCAGGACTTTTCCTTAGTTTGTAGGCTTCGAAGTTCATTATATGGTCTCAAAGAAGCCCCTCGGGCTTGGTATGAGAAGATGGACTCTTTCTTGCTATCTATACAGTATACACATTGCCACTCTAACCACACAGTGTATCTTCAGCGTCAGGGGATTGATATTGTCATACTTGTGCTCTATGTTGATGATCTTCTCATCACAGGTAGCTCTTCCTCCATGACTCGTGATATACAATAAGCATTGATGGAGTAGTTTCAGATGATCGATCTTGGTCTTCTGCATAAATTTTTGGGCCTACAGATTATACAATCTTCTGATGGGATTTCACTCCTTCAGTAAAAGTATTCTCTTGATATGCTTCACAGATTTGATATTATTGATTGCAAGCCTGCACCTACACCATTTCAGTCAGGTTTTGTGTTGTCTTCCACATGTCCTACACCTTCAGTGGATTCCACTTTGTACCAATAGTTGATTGGCAGCTTGTTTTATTTGACACACACCCATCCTGATCTTTCCTTTGCAGTTGGACTTGTCTCTAGGTTCTCCCATGATCCTCATGAGAGCCATTGACAAGCTGCCAAATGTATTTTGTGGTATCTTTGAGGCACTACACATTTTGGCATTCAATACACATCAGGGTCACCACACATCATTGGCTTCACTGACTCAAATTGGGCTGGTGATACTAATAATCAGAGGTCTACTTATGGCTTTGTGTTTTGCCTTGCTTTTGGTCCTATCACATGGTCATGCAAGAAGCAGACTACTACTTCATTATCATCTACAGAGGTTGAGTACTGAGCAATGGTGTTAGCGATTCATGAGATTTTATGGCTTTGACATTCTATGACTGAGTTTGGGTTTCCTCCTGAGAGTCCCACTATTCTTTGGTGTGACAATCAGAAAGCTATACACATTTCCCACAACCAGTGGAGCATCAACACACCAAACACATTGAGATCCACATGCACTTCATCAGACAGTTGATTCAGGATGGTGCCCTCACCTTGGAGCACATACCTATAGAGGAGAAGGTTGCAGACATCTTCACTAAACCTTTGGCCTCTCCGCACTATCTCTAGTTGCGTTCTATGCTATGGGTGAAGGAAGTTTTCCTTGGGGGTCTCAGTGAGGAGAGGCCTTCCTTCCTTCATGTTTTTTTTAGCATGCTTTTTTCCATCTCTTTTTGGAGTAGAGTTTTTCCCATGTGGTTTTCTCTATTTCTCCACTTTACAAAGATTTGGTTGTGATTGGGTACTTGATTAGGCCTTGCTGTTGGGACCCAAATTTACTACTTTTAGTAGTTGTTTCTAGGATTTATGTTCTCCCTAATTTTATCTTAAGGGGGGTGTTAGAGTAAAAAGGTATTTCTATGTGCATTTATTAATTAAATCATTATTTATTTAATTGTTTAAGTCACATTTTATCTCTTGTTCACTTAAGCTGAACTTTAGGCATGCAATAATTAATTCTTTATTAATTATTCATGCACCCTAGGTTTCTCCACCTTCTTGGTGTTCAATCTCCTTTATAAGGATTGATCTCTTTGTATTTTATCAGTCCCTCTTTGAATGAATATTTTGTCTTTCAGAACATTAGATTGTCTCTAAGATTTGCTTGTGTAACAGGTTATTTTGCATGCAATGGATCTTAGTGGTTGAATTCTATGAATTCTAACATAAACATAAATTAAATGATTAAAATTATTAAATTAAGAGATAAGAGAATGATGCAAAAATTGTTTGAACAATAAATATCATTAAATTAATGCAAAATAAAATTTAGTGAAAAGTGTCATCATGAGCCTTGGATATTTTTACTATCTATGGAAGGGTTCTAATATAGAATTGTCAAGCAAGGTTTAAGATTGTGGTTTTTTATGAATCAAGTGATTGTTTTAACATTATTATTTTTATATTAAAAGCAACAAAACAAGGGTTTTGTCCCTTACACAATAAAAACCTGAAGGCGTTTAAACCACAAACCAAAATAATTAATTTCAATAAGATTAAAGAATACCATTGACAACACACTAGCAACACAACTAGTAACTTGCATCAAGAGTGGGTACACAACTCACCTCCAACAAGCAGAGGAGAATGAGAGTCTGTAGAGTGAATTTTCCTTTATTGTTGGACAAACGTCCAGGTGATACTGTCAGAGGTGTCCCAACCACAAGAGGAGGGTGGAGGAATCCCCAAAGAGAGAGAATAAACAACAACACCAATAAAAGAAATCCCCAAAGAGAGAGAATAAACAACAACACCAATAAAAGAGTGTTGGTAATATTGAACTTCAATAACCAAAGGATTGGGTGGCAGAGAAGGGTCCAGACTACTAGAGGGGACTGAAACCATAGTAGGAGGTGGAGTCAGATCCACCGGGATAGAATCAACACCACCCTAGAGGGAAAAATCATCAAATTTTAATGATTTATCAGTGGAGGAGTTGGAGGCCAGGACAGTCAAATGATCATCAGGACAGTCAAATTATCATCATTTGCATCCTTCCACTAAGTGGAAACACCTTTATGATGCGAGAGAGAACAATATGTAGCTAGATGACTAATATTTTTAACATAATTTTTTATATGATGGAGTGTATTTATAATATTTGAGTGTTAAAAATTAAAGTTTCTTTAGTAGTCCATGTTATACATGTGTAGTAGTGAAATTTGTATTTCCATTCATTTTTTATTTTTTGGGGGGTACATTTGGATTCAATGATTTGTTACAAATTTTGGTTAATTCATCAATCTATTACTCTATTTTATTCCACTCCTTTATTTATATTTGACCTTATTTGTATCCATATTGGCACATAATACTATTTTAGGTATATAATGTATGCACATATTCCCACTTTAATGTTAGCACTATCACAATCCAAGTCAATCCTATCACATGCAAGATGATCATGTTGGAATTATATTGAGATGATGTACTAAGAGGGGAGAGGTGAATCAGTACCTCTAAAACTTTTCTTTGGTTAGCCCATTAACCCTTAATCATCAGTTTGTAAATTATCTTATCTAACTATTCATCTTTCGTTATGCATATGCAATCATATCATAAATTCTTTAGTATGTAACCATAACAGAAACATTCATGAAAATAGATAACACATAACACAAGATATGATATCGCAGAAAACTCCTGTTAGGAAGTAATAATTGCGGTGGGGATTGTTACCCACAAGACTTCACTATCTGTAGATAAGAAGGGGCCGGTTAAGGCTTACATTTGGTCACTTCTGATGACCTACCCTATTAGGAGTATTACAGTGGAGACCTGTTAAGATCTACTTCGTTTGAAGCTTTAGCAACACTGTTAAGTGTGC
>MU225217.1:2808886-2853818 GCA_018584345.1 Thuja plicata | reverse complement strand
TTGCTGATAACAGATCCTATAAAGCTTCATACATATTAGTAATCATCCTTCCATGATTGAATAATACCTTTATCTGCTTATCGGTAGCCTCTGTGTGTTCTTGATAACTGATGTATTCTATTTCTGATCTTTGCATGAATTATGCCTTCTGCTCCTTAGATGCTCTTGGCGGCTATCAACAACAATGAATTCATGTACTCACAATTGAGTTTGAACATCTATTTATACTAAATTAGGCTCAATTCTTGATTCATGCATTGCAAGTTAACTCTAGATCCAAGGTTTACAACTTGACCTTGATCTTTAGTTAGATATGTTTTAGATCNNTTAGGATGCATTAAAACATTTACATAAAGCTTGCTTGACCCTCAAGTTATGATTTAAAACAAATAAAAACTCTATAAATAGAATTACATTGCTTTATCCGTCATGTAAAAATCAGATCCACAATTTGCGGGTTCTTTAACTGACTGTTGATTCTGACGGTCGGTTTTCTTGATCGTCGGTGCTCCTTTCTTGAACTTGTCATCGGGTATGCCTTTTCTGTTCCTGTCGGGTTAGTTCTGAAAACTGTGTCGCCGGTGAAGCTTGTGGTCGCCGGTGATGCTTGTTGATTCTATACTTAGCATTTTTCTTGTGACCTTTGTATTCTGTAGGGTATGCTAGCTGTTTGCCGGTGATGCTTGTAATCTGTCGGTGATGCTTGTAGTCTGGCGATAATGCTTTAGTCTGCCGGTGATCTCTGTCAATGTTTTTCACTGAGTGTACTAATGGCAAAATAATGTCATCATTTCACACTACAAAAAATTGATCCTATGTTTTTTTAAAAACTTAAAATACAAATTTGTTGTGAATCTAACCTATTGTCTTAGTTATTATGAATTGATTTGGTACATTTTGCATAATAACTTCTTATGTTTTTCTATTATCTATAATTATCATTTGCATATCACTTTAGTAACATCCAAGTATTATCTAATTATCATTATCATATCATTCTATGAGGTTGTAAGAGTATGCTTAAGATTATTGATTTAGGTTTATAATTTTTTTTAACATTTTGTCATATTGTGGGGCATACATATGACATCTTTCTTAATAATTTTTTAAATTAAATTAAAAACTTGTTTTACGATCTAGGAACTATGAAAATTTAGTGAGACCCCCTGTCATCAATTTGTTGCACATATAGAGCCAAAAATCCAATGAGATAATAGACCAAAAATAAATATCTATTTAAAATATTAATGCATGTTGGAACCCCGCAAAAAGGCTAAAATCTCATAATATTTTTTTACCACATCGCTCGTAGTATACGATAAAACTGGCATATAAAGGTTTGAGTGTCAAAGAAGGAACCAAGAAAAATTACACAAGCCTCACAAAACCCTTATTTATTAACTTGCAAGCAACATATAGAACATTAAAAACTAAAACCTTCTTCTTCATGCCTTCCTCTACATCATCCTCATCACAACACTTTTAAAACATTGAAATTGTATCCTCTAGCAAAGTCACCTTCATATGTAGAGTAATTTCCTCTGCAACCCATTAGAGAAAAATCTTTTATATCATTTAATTCTATGGAGATGTACTCGAAAGTAGTCAAAATGATCCATTACCTAAAAACCACATTACTATATCATTGTGCAAAAAAATTGAATTAGGAGTCATTGATATCTTAGAAGCACAAAAGAGGAATTAAGCAACATTGGAGATACTCCACCTTTCTTATGTATACCTAGGGTCTAATAAAAGCTCAAACATCATTAAGTGAACATAAACACTAGGATCTTCATCCATATTTATGACTAATTCCCAAATCCCAAGCATCCATAACCAAATAGTAGTGTCCAAGATATCATTATCCACAAAAGCCATAAAATCCATGGTAACCTCCTCTCCAAAGGTACTCCCATACAATCTGAATCTTCACTTTCTCCTTTCCCTAGGTACCACCTCACATTCTAGCATCCAAATAGTGTCCACTATCTATGAATCCTATAATACATAGCTAAAAATTCAACTTCCAATACTTGAAATGAATTAACCAACTCTTGCCGTGATTCTCAGTACTTCTCACACACCGTCCTCATTATTACTCTAGTACGTGCAATCATCGTTCTAAAACATTTATCCAATGATGACCTCGTAAAATTCTTTGGAATTCAAAATAAAAAAATCTACAAGAAAAATATTCCTTCAATAGATAGAGGAGGAACTATTGTTAATTTTCATGTTAACCCATTTTGGAGTAGCCCAATTTGCAACCATATTATTATTCATTGTAATCTGGGAAAATTGAATATCTTGAAACCATTACATCCTCATTTTAGCTAGATAGGATAGCCTCTAATCTCTAGTTTTGGCTATTACCTCCCTCATCACTTGTATTACCAATTTTGAATCACCTTCTACCCATATTTATTCCAAACTTTCTATCTTGCTATCATTTTCCATAAAAGGGCTTTAGGATTCAACTATATTTATTATCCCTATCAAAATCATAAGTAAATATTCCCTAAGAGGTATCCTTGTTTCTATAGGCTACACTACCACCTACTTTCCTAGTATTGACTTTGGCTACTCCATCAAAATTTATGTAACACATATATATTTCAAGCATTACTAAGAGCGTAGAGGTTATTATTGAATAGTCTACTTTAGGTTACCTTTAATCCACCTTAATCTTTCCACTCATTTAACCAACCAACTTCCTCTTTCATCAAGAATCAGTGTTCATCCTTGTTAAGTTCTCTCTACTCTTTAATAGTTGATTCTATTTGATCCCATAGTTTTTCATTGATCTCTCTTTTTTTGTGTGCGGGTCTAGATGCAAAGATTAATGATGATAAGAAGATATGAGTAGACCTATAAAAACAAAACATTGACAAGCAATTCTAAACTTTGAACAACGACAAACCATGATATACTAAAGCGAGGCACTAGTGTTCTTCTAGTTCTACCCTAAATTTTGAGGAGAGCTCTTGAGGACCTCCTAATCTTATTTTTGATAGCAAGATGATAAGGGGACTTTGGCATAAACCAATACACAAATTTAAAACAAGATAAAGATAATTAAATAAGAAAAGGAGATATATAAAGATTAAATAAGTCTAAGGTTTGTAAAAGAAATAAAAATTAACATCCTAAAGCCAAGGTTAAGGGGGTTTAAGATCAAATGAGTACACCATAATGTATAAATAAAAAACTTGAAATGAAAAGAATTTATTTTATTTTTTTTTAAAAAAATCCTCTAAATGAAAGAGTTGGGATTGATAATGCTATTGAATTAAAAAATTGAATTTAAATAAATATCAACAATGTTGTACTCAACTTTAAACTTGGTGAACATTCCTCTTGATAAATAGTGTCAATTAATTTATTGACTTATTTGATTAGTGCTCAAGAAGCTACAAAATGATCATTTATGTAACAACAAGTTGTCTATTTATTATTCTACTTTAGTTTCATGCCTACATAACTTTAATCTCCATACCTTATAGCTAAACTACACAAAAAATTGAACCCTACATGCATAAAGGATTTGCACAAAAATTGTTGTTTGGAACCTACTTGCCCTGATGTTTGAAATCTATTATATAAAAGGAATTATATTGATACACATTGGTGAGGAATTTTCTAAGCAAAGAATGATCTCCTTTGGCCAATTATTTGTTATTGATTGAATGACTTGGTAGGAATGATCAAAGATATCAAATAAACATGTTGTGATGTCTAGTGTGCTAATGCATGATGCTCCAATTAATTCTTTTTGGTGCTATTTATGTTTTTGATAGATCTTCAATGGTTTTAATATGGATGTAAATGAATTAGGGTTATCTTAAATACAATACATAAATAATAATAAAAATTCATTTAGAATTAACATGTTCAAATATGTAACTTAAGACAATGAATAGATAAATTGATGATTTTAAATTTAATTTGTAGAAATATATGTATATGAAATATAATTTTACCAATTTTAATATTGAATTTTAAAAAAAAAAAATATAAAAGCCAAAACAAAACAACTCAAGTTATGTAATTTCACATTACAATGTTGATGTAATTTCACAGTACAACTCAAGTTGATGTAATTTCACATTACAATGTTGATGTAATTTCACATTACAATGTTGATGTAATGTGAGGATTGTTCCCATTGAATGAAACAAATGGGATTTCTTTCAGATTTTAGTTTCCCTCAAACATCGTAACCTTAAAAAAAACGTGGGACATTTGTTGAGCTTTGATAAGACAGATTTGGAGTTGAAACCAACAATGTGCGGAACTGGAAAACGATTCCTTCGGAGTGCATGGAATTGGTGGAGAAATACATGATGGGTGGTCAGTATGCCCTCGATTCCAGCATTGTGGCCAATGAATCCATAGCCTATGCAACTCCCTTCATCTCTCTAACAATGGGAAAGACGCCTGGGTTTTTGATGCGGATGAGACACTGCTCAACAATTCGCCCTATTACCAGACCTTTCAATTTGGGTAAGCAAAAAAGATTTTTTTTTGTTTTACTAAACTTAAAATTAGGAAGACGTTTGATATCAATCACTTCAGGGTCTGCAATCAATATTATTTTTAATTCAAAAAACCTACATTCCTTTAAGTGTAAACGCTTACATTACCTGCCATTTTGGAAGGATTTGGACATCTGTCTAGACATTTCATGTTGATGTTTTAGGGGAGCAAATTTTGATTGTGAAAACTTGGGAAAAGATTGAATTCAGATAATCAATGTATTCCAACAACGTATTCCTTTTCCTCATTAATGATTTTGTGAGTGAATGCTCACGGACAATGGTTTCATTTGATGTCTCTGAGTTTGAATTTTTTTGGATGTGTCTTAAAGAAATCATTAATGAAGGTAATATAATATTCGTACCCATTCAAGATTATTCTAGACATGGACCCACACACATTAGAGTTTACTAGATCCAAAATCACTTCAGAACCAGTAACACTGCTTGGAAAATTAGTATTGGCCTATTTCACTAGTGCGCAACCCTTGCACATCTCATGCTTCTTGACCTTCATCTAAGGCAATCTTGTAACTATTTCTTTGAGCACATTAAGTGCTCCATGGTGAAGATGTGTCATCCTCCTATGCCACAATTCTCCTAGCCTGCTATTGCTACTTACCAATGCATGTTCTGGCTAAAACTGTAACCAAAATGAGTTGTCATGCTTGACACCAATCACTTTTGCTACCTTGGAATCCTTGGGACGGATGTAGTCTTTGCCCCCCTCAAAGATCACAATGTAATCCTTATCCTCCAAAGTATATACAAATATCAAATTAGTTTTCTTGCTTGGGACATATGACACATCCTTCGCCAATAGAGGTTTGTTGGACTCCCTCTAAAACTTGACTATGCCATTATTGGTTCCATGGAATTTGGCATTATCTCCAAGCTCAATATAGAAATCCAACTCCTCCTCCAACTTGATGAAACACTTTGGACTCTCGTCATGTGGCAAGAAACCCCACTGTCAATATACCACACATTGTTGGCAACTAAAATTGAGAAATAGGCAATGAGTGAAAACTCATTCTCAAACCATGTTGCAAACTAGTCCACCTCTATAGTAGCTATAACCTGCTTCTTGTACTTGCCCTTGTTTTTCTTATTTGGGAAGTTATTGGCATAGTGATCCAATTGATGGAAATAAAAACACTTCACTTTACTCATATCTTTCTTCATCCAATTCTTAGAAGAAGACCCTTTACTTGGCCCTTTCTTAGTGTTTTTCTTACTTTTTCTTACAAGAGTAATATTCTCTTCATCTTCAACCTTATTCATTTGATTTCCTCAATGTTAAATTCTCATATCTCCTCTTGGAAAAAATCATTCTAAAGCCTCGCCTAATCAGGTAGGCGGTCTTAGCCGAGAACACACTTGACAAATGCATCCCAATGTTTCAAAAAACCATTCAGGACTATGCACACCATCTCATCATCAACAATTGTCTCTCCAACAGTTACCAACTTGTCCCTGACTTGTGTCAGCTTGGACAAGTAAGATGTCACATTCTCTCCCTTGGACATATTGGTATTGTGCAACTTGTCTCTAAGCATCATCTTAAGGCTCTGCTAGTTGCTCTGATATAGTTTCATGAGCATATCCCACATTTCCTTAGTAGTGTCTTTCCTTGAAAAATGAGGAATCAAGTGCTCTATTACCCTGTCAAGGATAATCCTTTGTGCCTTAGCCTCCTTGACTTCATGTGCATCTAGGACAATGGGATCATTCACTAGTGGAGTCAATATTTTACTAACATGGGCCCACAACCTATTCACCTTGAGAACTAATGTAATATGAACTTTCCACTGCAAGTAATTTGAGGTGTCATCAAGCATGTCCTCATATCGAACACTAGTTTCCATTGTCAAATGAAACCCTTGAAGAAATTGAAAATTGAAATCTGATTTATTTAATTTTTGAAATCTATGACACAAAACTTGGCTTCATACTCAAAGTTTAGAGCTCTAATACCATATTAAATTCTATGACCCAATTATAGATTAGTTGCTCAACAAATTTCTCGAAACAAAAAAAATAATTTTGATCTATTTGATTTGTAACAACCAATACTCTAAGTTGTTTAACAACAATGAACAATAGAAGAAAATTCACATTAAACCAATAATGAATAACACAAATATACCCAAGAAACCCCGGAGTGGAGAAAACCTACAAACACGTGTTTATTTAGCTGCCATGGAAAAAAATTCATATAGTAGTGTACCATCCTAAATTGTAAGCACTCAATTAGTGTACAATTTCTAGATTTATTTAGCACCCACCTTAGCGTATTTTCATAGTAGGACTTCATATGGCACTTAATGGACACCTAAATTCAAATATGGGTCCTCTTTCATTTCAATCTTTCTTAAAGTTGAGGTAAGCCCTTATCTCTAAGTCTCCTCCTCTTTCTTTTCTCCAATCACATAATTCATTTCATCACCTAGGTCCTATGTTACAATTTGTCACCTTTGTGTTCTACCTCGATCTCGAAACTAGTTGTACTCTTTTATCTGGCATCCCCTGATTGTTTGGGATCTATGGTCCTGATATGAGCTTGGATTGGATGGAACATAATGCCTAGGGTGTTTTATTCCTAGTAACATAACCCCTAGGGTGTTTTGTTCCTGGGAACATAATGCCCAAGGTGTTTAGTTCCTCGAGGATCATGCCCAAATTGGATTTGAAGTCCCATCTTGGAGGTTTAGTGGGATATTTTTATCTACAATCGACCTGTTTGTGTTTTAACCCCCGAGATGTTGTGAGAGGTATATAAACACCTTATCTCTCCTCATTTTGGTATCCATTACCATCCATTATTAAGCATTGGCATTCACAAATCAACATTCAAGATCAAGAAATAAAGGCAAGCATTCAAGCATTCAAGACCTAGACTTCTTCTCAAACATTCAAGGTATTCTTCTCTATGGATCAAGATTATTTCTCTCATTCAAGGTCAAGTAAAGGATTTGACTATCAAGGAAGGAGATACACCTACATCCCTATTTTCTTTCGTCTTCTCAAATAAGCATCGTGGAAAATTACAACATCAATTTATATAAGGTTTTGTCTTTTCATAATTTCCTTTTCATTTTTGTTTTAGGTAAAAGCTATTGCATCAACATACTTGATCACATTCAAAGAAGCATATGCATTATCAAGGTATGATGCATTCAATTTTTTAGATCTAGCCTCTACTATGTGACAACACGTTTTCATTTGTTTCATTCATTTCAAGGTTGATTCTAGACAAGGGTTTGTCTGAGGCAAACCCCTCTATCAAACCTTTTTCCTTTTTTTTATATGTGCAGGTATAGGTAGCGTGGTTGTTGAGACTTGATCTGGAAATTACAGGCTCTACCGAGAAGACTGCAACTAAAATCGAAAAAAAAAACCCTACGAACAAAATGCGCCACTATTTTTTTTCCTGATGTAATAGCTTCAGATTTGGTGTACATGTTAGTATAGTTTTAGACTTTCTATTTCTGATAATTGGAAGTTCCTGTATGTTATTGTCAATCTATATTTTCCCAAAACTACTTAATTTATCTTATTTTAATCATTTATCTTGTATCATTAGATTATTTCCCAAAATTCATTTCATTTCTTAATCATAAAAATGAAGGATCATTACACTCATTTAGCGCTTAAGTCCTACTTGAGCCTATTGGGTCATCTTCCTTCTGATTGTGCATTTAGGAAAGGTGGACATACCCCTTGTGTATATTTCCTACCTTTTCCTACTTTACATTTTGGTGATGATCACTTGTGCTCTTGTAATAGATTTTTGAACATGATGCTAGTAGATGGGATATTTTTGATCGAAGTCTCTTCAACTAGTTGATTTGGAGTTTTGTTTTTAGTACTAACGCCTTTTGTTTGTGTGTTTTGTCTTTTGTTATTTTTTTTTTCTCTTTTGTTTTGTGTCCTTGTGCACAGATGTCTAATTAGAGATCATTTGTTTGGGGGCTTGTTTCATTAAACTTAGTGATGTCATCTCTTCATGATTTACCCATGATCATCTCTTTCTCTCTCTTCCTCTTTTCTTCTCTCTCATTTCCTTTACCGTGAGTATAAGTTTGTCTCATACTCCCGCTAAAGTGGGGCCTAAATGTACCATCCTAAATTTAAGTACTCAATTAGAGTACATTTTTTGGACTTATTTAGCACCCACCTTAGTGTATTTTCATGGTAGGACTTCATATGGTACTTAATGGACACCTAAATTCAAATGTGAGTCTTCTTTAATTTCAATCATGCTTAAAGTTGAGGTAAGCCCTTATCTCTAAGTGTTCTCATATTTCTTTCCTCCAATCACATAATTCATTTCATCACCTAGGCCCTATGTTACCATTTGTGGCCTTTGTGCTTTGTCCTGATCTCAGAATCAGATGTACTTTGTTATTTAGCATCTCTTGATTTTTTGGGACTTGTTGTCCTGATCTAATCTCTTATTTGCTAGAACATAATTGCTAGGGCATTTTGTTCTTGGGAACGTAATGCCTAGAGTTTTTTTTCATACAAACATAATTCCTAGGACATTTTGTTCCCCAGTCATTAAGCCCAAATTTGATTCAGGGTCCCGTCTCAGAGATTTAGTGGGATATTTTGATCTACAGTTAGTTTGCTTATGTTTTAACCCCCAAGATGTTGCAAGAGGATATAAAAAACTTATCTCTCTTTATTTTAGTATCCATTAGAATCCATTAGCAAAAAATCAGGATCAAGATTATCAAGCATTGGCATTTACAAATCAAACATTCAAGATCAAGCAAGCAAGGCAATCTTTCAAGCATTCAAAACCTATACTTCTTCTCAAGCATTTTGGGCATTCTTCTCTATGGATCAAGCTTATTCCCCTCATTTAAGGACAATTAAAGGAGTTGACTATCAAGGAAGGACATACGCCCACATCCATGTCTTTGTTCTTCTTCTCAAATAAGCATTATGGTGAATTACAACATCCGTTTACATAAGGTTTTGTCTTTTCATGATTTCCTTTTGGGTTTTCTATTAAGTCAAAGCTATTGCATCAACATACTTGATCACATTCAAAGAAATATTTGCATTATTAAGGTATGATACAATCTATTTTTTTAGATCTATCCTCTGCTATATAATATAACACTTTCATTTCTTTCATTTCATTTCAAGGCTGATTCTAGACAAGGGTTTGGCTGAGGTAAACCCCTCTATCCAACCTTCTTCCTTATTTTTGTGTGTGCAAGTATAGGTAACATGACTATCAGGAAAAACCTTAGGAAAAAAATGCCCCGCGCATTTTTCTCTTGATAGAACAACTTCAAATTTGGTGTACAAGTCAATAAAATTTCATACTTTTTATTTCTGGTAATTGCAGGTTCTTATCTATTTTTGTCGATATGTATTTTCTTGAAACTGCTTAATTTAGCTTATTTTAATAATTT
Organism: Thuja plicata; assembly: GCA_018584345.1. Taxonomy (NCBI): domain Eukaryota; kingdom Viridiplantae; phylum Streptophyta; class Pinopsida; order Cupressales; family Cupressaceae; genus Thuja; species Thuja plicata. The sequence continues at coordinate 2,843,848 of MU225217.1, read as the reverse complement.
ATCTTCTATTATTAGATCATTTCTCCAAATCCATATCATTTTTTAATCATAAAAGTGAAGGATCATTGCACTCACTTAGCACTTAAGTCCTACTTGAGCCTATCAGGTCATCTTGTTGGGGATTGTTGGGATATCATGCATATATGTGCTAACATTGTTGTTTTTCCATTGATGCCAACATATTTCTGTTGTTGGTGATTGTTCCTGGTATGTTCAATTAAAAGATTATTTTGGTATGGCTATTGTATTGAAGATCAGATGTTGCGAAGGTACAAATGATTTCATAGATGTCTTTAGTTGATCATGTTGATTTATAGAGGTTCGAATATTGATTTGAGTAGGCTATGAATAATTCATTACAGACTAGTATTTTGGTTGTTCAAATAGAGAAAATGTTAAAATTCTTGGATCAATTATGCAATATTTTTGGTTGCTAATCTAGTGGTGAGTTTAGGACATGGATGTGTGTCCTCAACTCGATTGGTTCATGATTTGGATGTTATCAATCTATTTTTATTAAGTGATAGAGGTTACTAATTGGTGTTCTTGATGAATAGTGTAGAGATTATTGTGAATTCTGAAACAGAGTTGTTTTTGTTATTGTTGTGGAATTTCATGTTGCTTGCTGATGTTTATAGTTCGTATCATATTCATGTTGTTGGATCACATTGGGTTATATAATCGAATTTAGTGATTTTCTTGTGGCACATTGGTGTTCTTATTGTTCTTGGTTGACATGATGGTGTAGCGTGTTGTGATGGATCATGGTGTGATTTATGGTTCTAGAGCGTGTTCGAGGATGAATATTTGGATCCTAACTATGTCTTTGTTAACATGTCTTGGATTGTATTAAAGATTATATTGGATTTTTGTAATTGAGGTGTTTAGGTTGATGTCGACCTTGTTTATCTTTTCAAGGTTGATGAAATATATATAAAGATGTAATTATTTGTAAGTGTGAATGTGTGAGTGTATGCAGGTATGATGTATTGATGACTATGCGAAGAGGTATGAGTTGAATTTACAATTGAGGTAGAGATTTTATGTACTTGATTGGAATTGTATTGGCATGACATAAATGCTATCATTCAGTTCATAATTAGTGGATTGTTGTCCATAGTGGATTGTAGTCCATTCGGGGTTGTAGCCCTCATTGTATTCCTCGGGGTTGTAGCCCATATTTGTATATGAGCAATGAGCTCTAGGAAGTGTGCCTGAATGCATGTGCATTCTCTTTGTAATACTCCTAACATGTTATAGTTCTTTTAACCAAGTACATCATCTTGTGGGTTTGATCCCCATTGTATTTGTTCCCTTAATCGGGTTTCCATGTCAAAATATTGTGTTAATGTGTTGATTGATATGTTGTGATCTTGCATTAATGTTTATTATTCAAATATAAGATTAAGCCTAAAATTTTGGATAAAGTTTTATTTTTTGGGATACAACATCTTCACCCCCCGCCCCCTCAGTTGTGTGTTATGCCTTGTTTCTAACAATTGGTATCAAAGCTAAGTCCTCTTTTGGAAGCTTGACCTCTTGAGGAGATCCTGGATGGAAGCTTTTAAAAACGATAGTCTGAGATTTGAAGGTACTAATTATTCCATATGGGAGGTTCGAATGATTACACACTTGAGATGTAGTGGAGAAGATTACTGGGAAGTCACTAAGAAGTCTTACAATCCTCCTCCTAATCTTTCTACTACCACTCTTGATGAGAAGAAGCAATTTGAGTACAATATGAGAGAAAAAGAAGCTTTGTTGAGTGCTTTGTCACTTGTAGAATATACAAATATCATGGAATTAGAGACTGCACATGAGATATGGACAAAATTAGAGATTCTACATGAAGGAGATACATGTGTGAAGAAATCCAAGTTGCAGAGTTTGAAAGAAAAATATGAAGCATTGAAGATGAGCGAGGATGAAAACATTACTTCCTATGTGTAGAAGGTGATTGAGCTTGTTTGTGGAATCAGATGCGCTAGTTGAATATTGGAGGAAAATGAAATTGTTTCTAAGATACTATTATCCTTGCCTCCTGCTTGCAATCATAAGTTTTTTATTGAAGAGATCATAACAATAACACATGTAACAAGAGACACATTGGTTGGTAAGTTATTTGCTTTTGAAATGAGAGAATTTGGTGATAGTCTTTCTAAATTTGAATCTTCATTTAAAGCTACTATTTCTAAAGATAAGAAAAGATATGACCCTAGATAAATTTCATCTAAGAATGGATCTAGATATGCTAAGGAATGGAATAATATTGAGGAAGAAAGAAAGCTTGAAGAACTTGAAGCCCTAGTTGCAAAGAGACTACCTAAGGGAGTTGGTAAGTATCAAGGAAAGTTACCATTTGAAATGTTTTTCATGTAATAAGAATGGTCATTTCACTTCAAGATGTCTGGATAGAGAGCCTAAGTACAAGCCAAAGAAATTCAGGTCTAAATATCAGAAGAAGTATTATTATAATGATAATCAAGGTGTAACTGATGATGAATCTGAAAAGAGTGAAGATGAGATTGTGTTTATTGCTATCAAAGATAAGAATCCTAGTTTCTTGAACAAGGAAAGAGATTCGGTTTCACATGTGGATGATAAAAATGAATGGGTTATTGACAGTGGTTGTTCACATCACATGACCAGAGATAAAAGATAATTTGTGAAGTTGGAGAAGTATGATGGTGGTGGTGTCAGATTCGGTGAGAATGCTCCTTGTATGATTAGTGGTAGAGGTTCCATTACACTTCATGGTAAGAATAACATTGATGGTGTCTTATGTGTTGAAGGTTTGAGGCATAGTCTTTGAGTGTTGGACATTTAGTTGATAAAGGTTACAATTTACAATTCAAGGATAGAATGTGCAAAATCATTATAAGCTTTGGAGTTGAGATTGCATCAAGTACAAAGACTAAAGGTAATGTATTTCATTTGAATAATGCAAATAATAGATGTTTGATTGCTAAGATTGATGACAATTGGTTATGACACAAAATATTTTTTCATGTAAACTTTGATAACATTGTGAAGATAAGCACTACAAGGGCAGTGAGAGATTTACCTAAATTAATGAATCCTGCTAATGTGATGTGTAAGGAATTTCATTTGGGTAAGCTAACTAAATCTAATTTCAAAAGTAAGACATATTATTCAAGTCGATTGTCAGATTTGGTACATACTAATTTATGTGCTCCTGCTAGAACAAGAAGTTATTATGGAGACAAATATTTCATTTTATTCATTGATGATTATTCAAGAATGACGTAGGTTACATTTTTCAAAGAGAAATCTGAAGCCTTTGACAAATTTAAGATCTTCAAAGCTATGGTTGAGCCTGAGACAGGTATGAAGCTAAAATGTCTGAGATCTGACAGAGATGGTGAGTTTACATCTAGTGAATTTAATGCATTTTGTTAAGAACATGGGATAAAAAGGAAAATATCTTCTTTATGGACCCCACAATAGAATGGTATTACAAAGAGAAGAAATAGAACAATCCTTGAAACTGCAAGGACTATGAAGATTGAAGGAAATGTACCATAGATCTATTGGAGAGAAGCAGTTAGCACTACATTCTATACATTGAACCAAGTTCAAATCAAGCATGGCACTAGTAAGACCCCTTATGAGATTTTTTATGGTCATGTCCCTACAATGAAATACTTTAGAATTTTTTAAAGAAAATGTTATATCAAGAGAGATGAATATTTAGGGAAATTTGATCCTAGATGTGATGAAAGAATCTTTCTTGGTAAGTCTACAAAGAGTATAGCATACAAATGTTAGAACAATAGGTTGAGAAAGATAATTGAGAGTGCTAATGTCAAATTGGATGAAATTTATCAGAAATAAGCTAGATCTTGCAGTTATGAATTAGATGATGAGGTAGACAATAGGTAATGGAAGCACAAAATAAAAAATGGTTTGGTATATCAAGATGGAGAAGTTGCAAATGAGGAAGAGGTGGGAACACAAGAGTCAGCTACAAATCCAAATCTTAAAACTCCAAGGTATGTAAGGATAAATCATTCAGAAAATTAGATTATTAGTGATAGGAATCAAGGTATTCAGACTAAAGGAAGAATCTCTAGAAATGAAATTTGCTTCATTTCTAAGATTGAACCTAAGGATGTTGATGAAGCATGGAAATATGAAAGTTGGGTTAAAACTATGAAAGAAGAGTTGGAATAGATTGAGAAGAGAAAGATATGGATTCTAGTTCCCAGGCCTATAAACAAGAATGTGATCAGTATTATATGGTTATTCAGAAACAAATTGAATGAAGATGGTGAAGTGATTCAGAACAAAGCTAGCCTTGTTTGTAAGGGATACTCACAGGTGGAAGTTATTGATTTTGAGTATACCTTTGCTCATATTGCTAGAAATAAAGTTGTTAGGATATTTTTTGTATATGATACTTATAAATATTTTAAAGTATATCATATGGATGTTAAGTATACATTTTTTAATGGAGAGTTGGAAGAGGTAGTCTATATTGAGCAACATGATGGATTTACTTTGACTGGTCAAGGTGACATGTTTTCTGATTGAACAAAGTGTTATACGGATTGAAACAAGCCTCTAGAGCCTGGTATTCAAGGTTGGATAAATATTTATTCAAACTTGGTTTCAATAAAGGTACCGTGGATAGTAACATGTACTTCAAAGTTGATCATAATAATGTTTTAATTGTTGAAGTCTTTTTGGATGATATCATTTTTGGTGGTAATGACAAGTTGAGTAAATAATTTGTTGATGAGATGCAGAAAGAGTTTGAGATGTCCATGATAGGTGAGGTGAAATTATTTCTTGGTGTGCAAATTACACAATCAAATAAAGGTATTTTCATATCTCACTCCAAGTATGTGAAATAATTGTTGAATAAATTTGGTATGGATGATTCAAAACCTATTTCTACTCCTATGGTTACTAGTTGAAATTTTGACAAAGGATGATGATTACCCTAAAGCAAATCAAAAAAGATACAAATTAATGATCAGTGGATTATTGTACTTAACACATACCAAGCCTGAAATTATTAATGTAGTTTGAATTGTTGCAAGATTTCAAAAATAACCAAAGGAATCACATGTTATTGTTAAAAGGGTATTCATATACTTGAAATGAATAATTGATTATGGCTTATGGTATGGTAAGGATGATGATTTTGCATTGAGTGTTTTTAATGATGTGGATTGGGCAGGTAATTTGGATGATAGAAAAAGTAAAAGTGGTGGAGCATTCTTCTTGGGTAAGATGTTAGTTTTATGGTCAACTAAAAATAAAAATTGTATTTCACAATCTACTGGTGAAGTTGAGTATGTTGTTGTTGCTATTAACTATACACAAGTAATATGGATGAAGCAAATGTTCAAAGCTATCAGAGTAAGTATTGATGAGTATATTTCTATCTATTATGACAACTCAAGTGATATCAATATTTCAAAGAATCTTGTGTGACATTCAAATACAAAATATATATTTATCAAATATCATTTATTGAGAGATAAGGTTAGTTAAAAGTAATTCAGATTGGAGTATGTATCTACTACATATAATATTGTAGATTGCTTCATGAAACCCTTTCCAAAGGATTCTTTTATGTATCTCTAAGGTAATCTTGGGGTGATTGCCTCTCCTAATCAAAGATAAAGATGCATATATTTTCATCAGTCTAGTGTACTTACAAAGATCGTCTTTTTTCTGGATTGATATTTTGGTGGTTAATACTCAGGGGGAGTAGTAATCTTGATGAGTCAGTTGTTCAAATTTTGGGGAGAGATGCTTGTTCATATTTTTGGCTTCTATGACTTAGTACATATGTGTGCCTTTTGCAATGATGTCAAAGGGGGAGAGATATTCATGTGAAAAAAAAGTGTGATACTAAGGTGGAGAGATTGTTCTTTGGTTGAGAAGGTTTTTTAGAGATACTTTGTAGGATATATTGTGGATATTATTGATAGTATTGTCGATATGGTTTCTTTGTGCATTGATTTGGTTTTTGCATCATATATTTCCATCAATGCCAAAGGGGGAGATTATTGGAGATTTTTGTGATATCATGCATATATGTGTTGACATTGATGTTTTATTGTTGATGTCAACATATTTCTATTATTGGTGACAATGTTCCTAGTATGTTCAATGAGAATATTGTTTTAGTATGGCTACTTTATTGAACATCAGAAGCTGCAAAGGTACAGATGGTGTCATGGATGACTTTAGTTGATCCATGTTTATTTAAAAATCTTTACATGTTGATTTGAGTAAGCTATGAAAGATTTATTAGAGGCTGGTAGTTTGGTTAAATTCAAATAGAGACTATGTTACATTTTTTAGATCGGTGCAGATCAGTTAAGAAATATTTTTGGTTGCTAACCTAGTGGTGAGCATAGGACATGGATGTTTCTCCTCAACTTGATTGGTTTATGGTTTGGACGCAAGAAATATATTTTTCTTAAGACAGAGGTTATTTATTAGTGTTTGAAATGAACAGAGCAAAGATAATTATGAATTTAGAAATAGAGTTGTTTTTTTTGTTGTCACGGTGTTTCATGTTGTTTGTTGATGTTTCTATATTATGTCCTATTTGTGTTGCTAGATCGCGTTGGGTTATGTGATTCGATTTGGAAATTTTCCCTTTTTGTGTTGGTGTTCTTATTGTTCTTGGAAGACATGATGGTGTAGCTTGTTGTGATGGATTGTGGCATGATTTATGGATCTGGAGTACATTCGAGGATGAAGATTTGGATCCTAGCTATGTCTTTTTCAAAATGTTTTAGATCACATAAATGTTATATTTTATTTTTTTAAAGGTTGTTGTTGACCTTGTTTATATATTCAAGGTTGATGAAATATATGTAAAGATGCAATTATTTGTAAGTGTGAAGGTGTGATTGCATGCAAGTATGGTGTATTAATGACTATGCGAAGAGGTATGAGTGGAATCTACAATTGAGGAAGAGATTTGATGTACTTCATTATAACTATATTGGCATGATAGAGATGCTATCAATCAGTTCATAATTAGTGTATTGTTGTCCAGAGTGGATTGTAGCTCATTCAGGGTTGTAGCCCTCTTTTTTATTTGAGTGGTGAGCTCTAGGCAATGTACCTCAATGCATGTGCATTCCCTTTGTAATAATCCTAATAGGATATAGTGCATTTAATTAATTATATCATCGTGTGGGTTTGATCCCCACTATGTTTTTTCCCTTAACCAAATTTTCACGTCAAAAATATTGGTGTTATGTGTTGATTGATACATGTTCTGATCTTGCATTAATGTTCATTATTCAAATCTAAGATTAAGCCTCAAGTGTTGGATATTTTTTTAGTTTTTGCACACAACTAATTCCCCCCCCCCCCCTTGGTTGTATGTGGTGCCTTTTTCTAACACATCTTCCTTCCAATTGTGCATTAAGAAAAGGTGGACATACCCCTTTTGTATCTTTCCTATATTTCCCCATTGTACAATTAGATTACAAGATTGCTACAACAATTATACAAAGATAATTTCAGCCTCCCAATCCTTTTTCTCTTCCCAAACACTTGCTTTCACTGAATCACCAACTTGTGCTAATAAAAAACTATGTCCTAGCCTCAACACATGGGATCCATTTTTAAGTTTTGACTCCAAGAACACTTTTTGAGTTTAACTCCTATATCTAGACAATAATTCTATATTTAGATGTCATTTTATATTTAGACATCTTGCATGAATTATGTCTACTACAAAGAAACTATGACTTCTATCTAGACTTAGGGAAATTTAAACTGAAGTTTGAACTTCCTCATGCATACTAAAAAAGACTCAACATGAAAACACCTTTCAAGATGCATTAATCAACATTCTAAGTCAAAGTCAGGTCAAAATCAAATAAAATAGAATAAATCCCTTGTGAAATTCCACAACACCTTTCTCAGGTTGACAATAGTGGTGCATTTAATTTTGGTTTCTTTTTACAAAACAAAGTGAAGTCAACTCTTTGTTTCTTCTGAAGGAAACATTAAGGTCAAACTAATTAAATAAGGGGGCTCATTCCCATTTAAACATTCAAAAATACCACTCTAGTGAAGTTTGAACCTTGATGGAAAGAACATCAATACCACAACTTAAACATCACACCATGCCACTACCAACAAAACTAATCCAAAATTTAAAAAACTTTAGGATATAAATTTATTTTTAATCTAACCTTTTGTGTTCATTGGTATGAGTTGATTTGGTACATTTTTCACAATTACTTTCTATGCTTTGGTATTTAAAGGCATTCAATATGCATCAATATAGATCAATTTAGGAACATTCAAGTATTATCTAATTATCATTTACATATTATTTTATGTAGCATTTGATTTGGTGCAATACAACAAATTTAATCATACATGACCATTTTAAGACATTTTCATGACTAAAGAGTGTTATCTTCAACCATTTCTATAACTACAAAGCTAGTTAGTGAAAGAGTAATTTAGGAGATGCAAAACCATTACATTCCATTGATTTTCCCACGGAATTTTAAAATATTGCTAGTTTTGTAATGTGTACGATCATTTTTGTAGATCTTGGATTTTGATGGGTAAGTGAAATCAATTTCAACAAATTCAAGAATATTATAATTTCAAAGAAAAATGCAAACACAAAGCATTCATTGTCAAAGTTGAAAAGAAATAAAAAATTTATATAACAGTAAATCTATTCATCAACTTTAATCATTAAACCAAATATATCTATCCATTTTATTTAATTTTTTTATACATTTTATCATTACTAACTACCATTTTAATTAATCTTGTAATAATTTGCATCTAGCTATGAACCATGTAAAGATATAGAGGCCAATAAATAGCACAAGAGAGACAAAATAGAAGAGATGCAAAATACTCTATTGAAATGCAATAGATAAAAACATAAGAGATGTTGAAATTACATTACAATTTGGATGTGCCTTTTTATATAGGTAAGGCATGATAACAATGAGATATGCAAGAGATAAATTATCACCCACATAAAGTGGAATCACGTGTCCACCAAAGGTGGATCATCCTCCATTATGAAATGAAGTATGTGTAGCATGTGGAGGATGATAATGTGATAAGTGTTGAATAGGATGAATAACTGAGAGGGGGGTGAATAAGTTATTCCCACACAGCTTATAAAACTTTTCCTCTAGTAGTCAACTCATAAACAATAGTATTAACAACTTTATATTTGTCGGTTAAGCACATCAAATATCCCCATAAAATGTAAGCATTAAGAGAACAAAAACACCGACATAGTGAACACCACAATTTTATGTGGAAACCCAGTGGGAAAAACCATGGATAAGATATTTCTCATGAAATTTAAAACACTTATTAAGGTGATAGTGGTATGGTGATTTTTACAAAGGCGCTTTTCAAGATGTTCTCACTATAAGCAGGCTTAATGTTGGTACACTAAGGCTCACTGCACACTGAGGCTCAAAGTCGATAGACCAAGGCTCATTGCCGATACAACAAGGCTCATTGCCAATCAAGCTAGTTTCCCTTATAGAAATGTAGATATCATAATAGAATCACAAACTGTACAAGTTGCATCTGAACATGCATTATCATTTTCACAGTTAAGCTCTATCACTACAGCCACTAGTAGAACACAAAAGGATTGATCTACTACTTTCAGTATGCAAGCACCAATAGGATCTCCAGTATATCACAAAGGATTCCATTGCTTACATACACTATTGTCGCAAGCTTGCTTGACCACAATTACCACACTGATTCTACTCATACATCACACTTGGATACAAATAAATTCTTCTTTATTTATATCACTATTTGGTCTTACATATGTCATCTTCACCCCAAGCATGTGATAACACCGATGCATCAAATATTACATTTACATTTAATGCAAAACATCAATCTAAAATCTAGGATATACATAAGATAACATTGCAATACAACCCACACATAGGTCAGGCTTAAGGTATTATAATTCATTTTATTGAAGCCATCTAAATACCACAACCAAGCCCAAAAGATGAATACATAAGATAAACATTACCACCAAACAAAAGATGCCCACATTAAATTGTAGCCAAAGCACCAAAATTATATGATGAACTACACATCAACAATCACCAAAAACTAATAGGAATAGCCAAACACTGAAACCATACAAGAGTACAGATGTATATTAAGAACTGATAGAGTATTTTATGCTTTCCCATGATGCCCTACTAAACATAATAAATGCTTAACCAAAATTCTTTTTTACATACCGATTAATAATAGGAAATACCCCATACTGCTAATCAACCAACTGATACTACTAGAGTGTCAGTATGGAGGTCTTGACATCAATGAAAATTAATGCTAGCAACAATACAAACAATCTCCTCCTTTGGAATTGATGGAAAAACTTAAAAAATGTCTTCAGAATAATAACACTTAACTTGCACTCCAAAATACTCCCCCTAAGTAAATGTAACTTGACTTCTCTCCCCCTTTTTTTCACAATGGAAAAGGGCCAAAACAAAAAGATATATGAAATATATTTAGAGTAAAAAAATAGATTTTAATGAAAATACCTTTGAGTACCTCTCCTTCAAAACTAGAAACTCCTTCTTCCACTTGGCAACTACTGCCTCCATGCGGGAACATAAACTATCACATTCGACCAGTTTGTCAAATGATTTCATCTAGTCTAAAGACTGAGACCTTTTTTCTTACTCATTTTCATTGGTTATGATGTTAGCAACATGCTCCATTCTAACTTCAATTATGTCCTTTAAAAGCCAGAATGTCTTGATCAAGTCTTATCTTTGTCTTTTCTCCAACAATAGTTTTCCCTGAAGTTTACCTACTTTGATCCTCTGCTTTCTATCTGTCCTTAAATTTTTCATATATTTTCCCCAAATTATTTAGCTTTGTCTCAATCTTTTCACACTAACCCTTGAATTTGTTAATTGTAGCAGGCCACCGAAGACAATACATGTAGGCATTATTGATATGTTCCATGCTAGATTTTCTTTTACTGATAAGTAAGATAGTCTCTACATTGTACTGCCACACTTCTTCTCAATTTTATTTGCTACAATCTAGTAATCAGCATTAAACTCCAAAAAATTGTTCTCTATCTGTACTACCATCTCTCTAGGAAGCATATTGGATATACTAGATACCACAACTTTCTTATTGATCAGATGATCAATCAACAACTTCAGCACCAATTTTATGTTGGATGAAGAGCATTTAGTCCACAGACCAGCAATTTTGTCAAATTCTCACTTAACCAACATACCTTTAATTGTATCAAAATTAACAACATCTAATTATTTAGGAGAAACCGTTATTTTCTCCACTTATTCCTCAAATTTTGTCTCTTCCTCTAAATCTTCTGCTTCACCAACTTCTTCTTCATTTTCTAAAATAGTAACAATTTCCTTCTATTTCTCACTTTTTTTCTCTTCTTTGGTCTAGAATATGAACCATCGATACCACTTCTAACTCTTTTTGTCCCAAAGAGGGACCTCCTTCAACTTCCTTTATCAGTAAAACACTAGTGACCACCAATCCATAGCTAAGATTCTCCTGAAGAGTCATGAAATATGCCTCGCAGGTGTCTACCTTATTTTCCAACTCTTCCATGTACCTATAAATTTGCTTACCAATAGGAATGTGGTCCTCCATACAACATTCTCTTTTCCAGGAAAAGATCTCATGAAATAGAAAACTAAGCACATGAGAAACAAACAAAAATAGAAATCATAATTGTCTTCTATTGACATCTTCACATTCAACCTTAAATTATCTAATAAAATCTTGCATAATCCTTTGTATATTTTCATTCACCATTTTGTACGACATTTACATAACCACAACAGAAGTTGAACCATCGTGATTTCAAAATTGAATTTTGTAAGACATGTTGTGATCAACATGCCTTATGAGAGGATCTTCAATGGTAAATATTTGAAAGACACATTGAGCCCTACCAATCACCATTAGGGCTTCTACTTCTCATAGCTGATAGATTTCTTTGTAGGTACTTCACCAATGCTGCACAAACCAATAATTCCTTAATTACTTCCTTCATCACATTGTAAGGTTTGTCCAATACCAAGGTTTTACCTTGAAATTGACTCAACACAAACTGTATGAATCCTTTGCCATCGCACCATGGAAATTCTTCCCAAATGTCGAGCCTTGGCCCCTAGATTTTGGACTCTCTACATTGCATTTGCGGGAAAAATAAACTCCAATTAATTTATGTTTATCTCTAATTAGGCTCCTACCTAAGGTAGGGAAGTTCAGAATCTTTGTAGGTGTGGGTCTGGGAAAGGGAAAAGAAGATTAAATACAAACTAAGGTGATGCGCTAGATATTTTGAAACCCTTCGAGTTCTATCTAGGAATGGTAAGAACATAAGACCCCAAAAATGAGCACAAAATGCCACAGACTCTTCATTGTCAGAAAGAGAACATGATGGCACGATCATGGGCACATGAAAAAACATTCATATCTTACTAGGAGAAGCACCCATTAAGGCTCGTAGGGAATGTTCTTATTTCACACTAAAACCACCAGTCTAAAATAATTTTGTTCACAAAATGGCATGGTATAACCATAGAATACAGATATTGAAAGAGTAACCAGACATGATCTAATAGTTTGTGAGTTTGTGAGGAATTATAAGAGCCTGAACTAACAAATAATAGCTACACTCATTCAGTATTGATATGGAACCTTAAATCATCCATAAAATAGTAGAAACACACTCTAAAAGCAAACTGGCCATAGTCCAGTATGTCTCCTCTATTGATTAAGTGCAAAATTACAGGGCTAGGGTCTGAAAAATGAAACTGCAACTGTTTTCTAAGTATTCTTCTATCTTTTTTTCCTTCCTTGTTCCATGTTTGCAAAGAGGTCTATTAGGGAACAACCTTCTCAATATCCTCTTGCAAATTTTCTTCTTCTTTCTTTTTCTCCAACTTCATTCGAAGATGTTTCCTTTGAATCATGAGAAAATGGAGGCTCATGTCTAGATGGATCTGCTTCTTTCTTCAAAAATAGCCACTTCATTATTTCTTCTATATTAGCAACTTGTATTGCAAGGAACTTCTCTTGTTTCATTCTAAGAACATCATCTTTTTGTTGCAGCATGTGAGATTTGTAAGAAATTTCTTCTCATTGATGGCGGTATTCGTGAACCTCCTTGATAGCATTTAATTTCGCCTGGATATTTATCAATGTCTCTCTACAGGTGATGTTTTCCTATCTTCCCACATTTTGGTTGTGGGCAGGAGGGTAAGCATGATGATATGAGTTAAAGTAAACCTCATGTGGCTGGTAGGCATTTGTGGGAGTAGGCGGGTAGTAGGTGTCAAGGAATTTCTCATAACTAGGTGTAGCGGGGGAATATGGAGAAAAACTATGATCACTCTTGGCCTGATATTGCTGGTAGGAAAGAGAAATGCTTACATTTTCATGAAAGGGAGAGGGAAAAAAAATTTGTGTATAATATCCCTCGATATCAAAGCATAAGGGAAGAGAGGGGGGCTCACTAATAATATTTCAAAGGGAGAAAGGGAATTGAAAATAGGGAACTCAACTCATACCATCATAATCACCCAAAAATCTAGGTTACAAAGTCACCATGTGCATTGGGATCTACCTCTTGAGGGTTAATAACACTGAAGAACACACCGAATCTCCAACTATGAAAGCTCTATCCCACTCGGCATGCCAAAAAATTATTGATCCGTAATCAAGATCTTTCCTGAGGTAAGGCAGTCTGGAAGCTTTACAGATGTGGGAAAAAAGTGCATCCTACAAAGCAACCTCTAGGATTTTATCGAAGTCAAATCTTCTCCTTTTGAGTTTGGGAAAGGAGAAAGAAAATTAAATAAAAACTAAGGTGGTGCACTATACATTTTGAAACCCTTCGAGTTCCAGCTAGGAACAGTAAGAACATAAGACCACAAAAATAAGCTCAGAATGTCATAGACTCTTAATTTTTAGAAAGAGAACATGATGGAAATATCCTCGACACAGGCCAAAGCATTCATATATTACCATGAGAAGCACTCGTTAAGGCTCGCAATGAATGTTCTTATTATCACACTAAAACCACCAATCAAATAATTTCATTCACAAAATTGCATTGTATAACTCCATATTACAGACATTGAAAGAGTAACCAGACATGATCCAATCATTTGTGAGTTGTTGAAAAATTATAGGAGTGTGAACTAACAAATAATATATACAGTCATTCAATATTGACACAGAACCTTAAGTCATCCACAAAATATCATAAATACACTAGAATAAAACTAGGCATATCCTCTATTGATTATGTGTAAAATTACAAGGCTAGGGTCAAAAAAGTTAAACTACAACTATTTTCTAAGTGTTCTTCTATACAGCGAACAAAAGACTCCAGAACAAAATTTATAGATCTAACCAAACTCTTGTTTACAATGTGTCTATAGGAATTTTTATAGAAAGAAATCCCCAAACCAAATCTCAAAAATGCTACGAGGGATGACATGTATTTCTACCATGTGGAAGGATCATTATGGTGGTAGTTATGACTATTCAAGCGCGCCAGCCTCTAAATCATTATTTTCCCCTCCTACATGTATCATGGATGCCACATATGCCCTTTTTTAAATCCTTTTCATCGTGATGGGGAAGATGTCATTGTGATTTGAAAAATGCCTCAAAATCTGCTGCCAACTAAAAAGGAGAAATTTCCCTTGCCAAATATGAGCCCTACTATCCATTGAGTTATGTGACCATTGTCTGGATACGTGTCGCCATGGCAGAACTTGAAATAGGAAAGTTCCACTCATAGGTATGTGAAACTCTATAGAGATGCCACATGGCATACTGGTAGAACTTTCTTGGGTTTCACCTTCCCATTTCTCTTTAAGTATTTTTTGATCTTGGTACTCAACGCTCTCTACAACAAGCACACTTTAGAAGATAAAATGTTTAAATAAAAAGAGGCAGGGGGGACCTGATAAAAATCATACCACCTTGGCACTTTGATTACCTATCTTTGCAGGGTCATAACTTCTTGTTCCATTGTGGCTGAGGCGGACATATTGACACTTTATACAACTATGATCAAATTCTTTCAACTCAAACCCTTTCTCCATTATTATTTTCATGCCAATGTGAGAAATGGATTTAGGTTCCATGAATCACCTTAGAGATTTTTTCTTTCATCACTTTGTATCTTCACAAATTTTCCTTCTTGAGCTACAGTGCCAAATGATTTGAATGTTTAACCTTTTAAAAGCCATGAACTATCATGATTGAGATTCATGTCTAAATTAATTATTGTTGATGCAACCAATGTACTTCACACATTAATCACTCAAAATTATCTTGTCATCATTAATGTCACTTCACATACACCATAAAAAAACTAGTTGCAACCAGTACCTTGTTGGAACTGGGGAGGTGTAAAATTTGAATTGTTCAATACTCCCCCTAAGCCAAATCTCTCAGCTCAATTTTTGGTAGGTCTAGTATTGGGATCCGATACCATAAAAATACTTGCACCATCATATTTATTTCTCCATTATGTATTCTTCTTCTGAGATTCACTAGATTCTTCAATATGATTATCACACCTAGTATTCACTGGTTCACTACCAGATTTACATGATTTAACATAGTGACCAGTCTATCCACATCTGAACTTCACTAATAGATTATTAGATCTACATTGACTAGCTTTATGTCCAAAGTTATGACATACATAACAATTTCTATGAAAATTTGATCTTTGCATTCTCCTAATTTGAGACCTAACTTTTACACTGGCTTACTTGGTGACCAACCTTATGACAGATAAATCATTGAATTCTTTGTTTCTTTCTCATTCTACAATCAAATGCCTTATGACATTTTCTTTTGCAAACATAACAACAACCATTAAAAGTTAAATACTTATGAGCACTTGGTTGTCTTACTGGAGGCCTTCTTGTATATGTGTTCTATTTTTCAACCTCGCTTGTTACCTCAACCTTTGCATATTCTTTATGTTAGAGTAAAAAGGTATTTTCACTTATTAATTAAATCATTATTGATTTAATTATTAAGACACCTTATTCACTTATTAATTAAATTATTATTGATTTAATTATTAAGTCACCTTTTTATCTTTAGTTCACTTAAGCTAAACTTTAGGCATGCAATAATTAATTCTTTTATTAATTATTCATGCAACCTAGGTTTCTCCACCCTTCTTAGGGTTTTGATCTCCTTTATTAGGATTGATCTCTTTGTAATTGAAATAATTCTATTCCATTATTATTGAATCAATTGAGGATGTTTCCTCTTTCACAGATCTATTTTTTCTGGCTTGCATAGCTTTTGCTTCTCTCTTTTTGTGACAGGTGTTTGCATGCAGGTGATTCTTGGGAGCTGTAGGGTTGATAGTTTTTCATCAACTCCAATATGGTATCAAATCTTTGCCCTTTCATGCTCATCTTCTCTTCATGAGAGTTTTTTTGGTCTTGCCCTTCAGATCTGTATTTTTGAGAGGTTTTTGTCTCAAATTTTGGTAGATTTGGGGGGATTTATTTTCCTGAGCACTTTGGGAAAAAACCGACATCACGGGTGTGTTCGGAATAATAAAAAACCCCTATTTTCATATAAGGCACATCCAATTTGGACACAGTTGAAATTTGGGCCCTCTTTTTTGCATGCACGACCTTGGCACACTTTTTGAGGCAAAAAAAACTTTGGATTTCACACCACCTCATTTTCTGTGCTGCTGATGTTAGCAATCACAGGCCTGAGATCTAGGTTAAATTTGATGGCCACCAACCCGTCATACAACTTGCCCTATTTTTTTCATCATAATGAGCACCTTGTGGTTTGTTTGCTCGTATCTTGCGCATAGGGTATTGGATTTTAACCTATCTTATATCATCAGAAATCTCTTTCCAAGCTCTATCCAAATTGGGAGGTTATATTTTTTGATTTTTTCCATCTTGCAAGGTTTCTTTCAGTCAAAGTCAAGGTTCTTTTTTGCACTCTGGGAGTCATATCTTGCTCATCTGGACTTCATTTTTTGACTTTCACATAGCGTTGGAAAGATGGTTCAATGCTCTATCTTATTTCATGTGTCTCACACCCAGATTTTGCTCCAAGTATTTTTTATTCATATTTTTGCATTTTTGCAATCTGGTAGATATCTTGGATGTTTCAGGTCCTGGGATCATTTTTTGTGCATGGGATGACTTATTTTTGGTTTTTCTTCATGTTTCTATAGATTTTTGTCATTATTGGATATTGTAGACATTTGTTTCTATCTCATTTCTATTTTTGCAAATGCACAAAAATAAAGTGTCATCTGATGCATGGTTGGGATCCTGTATATTTTGTGCTTGATTGTACTCGCACTATATTATAAAGTTCCATGGGGGGTTTGATGTTTTCTTTGTTTGTCATCTACCTTTTCAAGTGACGGTTCCTTCCATGACATTAGCCTCATGATGTGTGTCAAGAGAGTGATCCTTCCATAACACCATCCTTTATATATGCTTGTACGTTCTTTATCATGCAATTATTTGTAGCAGTCTGATTCAGTCTACCTGTCATGCCTCTCCCTACTTAGCATTATGGGTGGTATCTCTTGTTGGTTCTAATGCTTCCTTGGTTTGATGGAGTGATCTATGTATTTAGTATTTGTTCCTACGTACTAGGCGGATGTAGTGGCTAGATACCTATGCATTTCGGTGAGATGGATCATTTACCATATGGACACTCTTTCATTCATGTTTTGGAGGCATCCTTCCATCTTTGATTGATCAGCTCTTCAGGTTTTGTTTATAGTCTTCTCTACCTGATCATGTTCTATTACAGTAGAGGTTACAACAGTTATTCTTCGACATTGTTTGCAGCTTCATTCTTCAGAGGTGTTCTACATGTTCTTCCATTGTTCCTATCTTCTAGAACATTCTTTGGTTTGGAGGCTTCTTTAGTCCTTCACTAGGCTTCATTTTATTTTGGAGAGGGGTTTTTCCCACTGGGTTTTCTCCTTTTCTCCTCTTTATAGAGATTTTGGTACTTGGGTACCTGATGAGGCCTTGTTATCGGGACCCATTTCTTCCTTTCAGTAGTTGTTTCTAGGTTTTTAGCTTCTCTCTAAGTCTATCTTAAGGGGGGTGTTAGATTAAAAATATATTTTTAATTATTAATTAAATAATTATTGATTTAATTATTAAGTCACATTTTTACCTTTAGTTCACTTAAGCTAAACTTTAGGCATTTAATAATTAATTCTTTTATTAATTATTCATGCAACCTAGGTTTCTCCACCCTTCTTAGGGTTTTGATCTCCTTTATTAGGATTTCTCACTTTATAATTATTAATTCTTTTGTAATTCCATTCCATTATTATTGAATCAATTGAGGATGTTTCCTCTTTCACAGATCTATTATTTCTGGCCTCCATAGCTTTCGCTTCTCTCTTTTTGTGATAGATGTTTGCATGCAGGTGATTCTTGGGAACTGTAGGGTTAATAGTTTTTCATCAACTCCAATACTTTATTTACCTTTTCCTTACCTTTATCCATCTGATTTGAAGATTCACTGATAAACCCTAATCCTCCTTTATCCTTGTGACATTTTTGAGAGGATAATAATTTATCCAAGATGGTACTGCTCACATGCCTGTGCTTCTGATCTCATCTTCTTCAATTTTGATTCTAGCTTTTTATTTTTCTCTAAACTCTTTCTTATTAATTCCTTGAATTTTTCTTCAGTCTCTTTCCATTCCTCCATTTCTATTTCTAGTTCAATTTTTTCTAACCAAGAATTCTTTGGCTTGTATTTCAATCCACCTTCTTCCTCTTGTGTCTTTTTAACCAGCTTCCTTTCCAGAGTGACTACCTTTTTCTTTTAGTTCCTAATCCAGATTTGTATCATTGTCTTTTAATTCTTTCAATTCCTTCAGTTATTTTTCAAGATCAACAACTTTGTCTTTAAATTCCTTTAATTCTTAACTACTCTCTTTGTTCCTTTCTTTGAATCTCTTAATCTGGTCTCTTAATTTTGAAATAAAAGCATTTACTTCTTTTAGGTTTTCTTTCAGCTCCTCATTTTCTCATTCAGTATCTTCAATATCACTCATCATGATTTTCCAATATTCTTCAGTGTAGAATCCTCCTTCCATCTATTCAAGCAACCAAGTTATCCCTCAAGCGGCTAGCTCTATCTATAAGGGACCAAGATTTGATACCAATTATTGAATAGGTTGAATAACTACGAAGGGGTTGAATCAGTTATTCCCATGCAACTTATAAAAATTTTCAGCTATCGGTCAACTCACAAACAATATTATTAATAGTGTTAGATTTGTTGGTTAAGCACATCAAACATCCCTATAAATGTAAGCATTAAGAACATAAAAACATTGACATAGAGAACACCAAAATAGAATCATGAACTGTACAAGTTACAAATGAACATGCATGATCAGTTCCATGGTTAAGCTCTATCACCACTTCCACTAGTAGAGCACCAAAGGATTGATCTGCTACTTTTTGTATGCAAGCACTGTGTTGGTTGTATTTCCAGTTTTGTAGTCTGACCAGTAAAATTTTGAAACTCCTAGTCATTTCTATGCTCAAGAGTTGAAAATCATGTTTGAAATTGTTTAAATACTTCTGTAAATGATAATTTTAGCCACAAACCTAGTGAAATATGCAAAAAACCCTAAGTCCTAGGATTGCTTCTATTTGAAAATGGCTAAAAGCCCTAATATCTTAGTCATGTTTCTATTTTGAAGTTACTTTATTTATCGTAACTTAAGGTCTTTAATAAATCATGTGCTTTTTAAGGTTAGTCGCTTAGTCTCGTAAAGACAAGAGACTATTCCATTATGTTTAGAGACTTAGAGAAAAGCCTTTGTCACCTTATCTCCCAATGAAAAGAATATACCTCAGATGGTATGGAGACTTACCACAATTTATCCATCTCAATTCAGATCTAACAGTGATCGGGATGTCTCATGATAAACTTTGCAGTTAGAAAATAATTCAACAACACTGAGTTCTTTTAGTCATGAAATCTCCTGAACAAACCTGAGTTAAATGTCAGTTTCAATTTTAGTATTGTCATTGGGTCATGAAAGAAAGAAAGGGTTAAGTTAAAAGTCATGAGACTTGGTGACAACCATCAGATGAAAGAGGATCCAACGGTGGTCACGAGGTTGCTATAAAAGTTTGAAAATTCAAAAGTGATCAAGCGATTAGGAGACAAAAGGATAATTAAGAGTTTATCAGTCGCGTAGTCTTTGATAAAAGTTTAAAATGAAGAGTACATCTGGCAACTTTGAGATAGAAGTCGCTTAGTCTCATGAAAAATTAGGGTTTTTTTTTTAAATCTAGAGACTCAGCGCAAACCATCAGATGCAAATAAAAGAAGATCAATGGTAGTTGGGTTATCTCCAGATGAGAATAATAAGTAAACATTTATTCAGTGATTAAGAGATAAAGATTTTGTCACGTTATCTCCAAATAAACTGAGTTAAAAGGTTTTCTCAATGACAAGGAGATTACACAGTCACCAAGTCTCTTGACTAAACCAAGGTTAAAGATCAGTTGATTAGAAGCTTTTATCGCGGAGTCTCCAAATGAATATAGGTTAAGTGAATTCATCTGGTGACAAGGAGATAACCGTTGATCAGGAATTTGATCGTGTGGCAGTCACCAAGTCTCAGTAAGAAACCACAGTTAAAATAAAATTTTAGCGACAAGGAGATTACACAGTCGCAAGGTCGCTAGGAGTTGAACCAGAGTTTGAGTAAAGACTTTTCTTTGGCGCTAGGATGTACAGTTGTCAACCAATAGAAATGGAGAGATTTATGACAAGTGTGTCAAAAAGTAGTTGAGCTATATGTGAGATAGCCAATCAGATCAAATTTGGATCAGGTTTGAATAATATGGGTTTTTTTATCAAAAAATGCTCATTCATATTTGAATTTCCTGTCACTTTCAGAGGCTAAGGCTAGAATAGAAATTGATTTCACAGCATGAATATTGAAGATAGAAGTGATTGAATTGCAATTATGTGAATTATGCATTGATGATTCAAAGATAAATAAGGGTTACCATTAATAATTGCTTCTTACCAAGAGTTATTGTTTTTAGAGAGAGAATTTTCTAAGTAATCAGTGTATGCAGAAAATAGAGCTTCTTGGATTTACAAAGTGAAATAAGCCAATTTTCAGCCGAGAATTTAAGGAATTTGAATGGTAATCAATGCCCAGAGAAAATTGATTAATTCACAGTTGGGAGTGAGTGACCTGGAGGTAGATTTGTTTCAATATTGGTGAGATAAATTGGAAAAAAATAGTAGACAAGATGAGTCAGGCAATGAGTGTAGCTTCTACCAGTGGAAGAAGTGGTGATGTAGAAGATGACATGAAAGGGAAGCAAAATTACTCGGAGGAATTCATCACTCTTTTGCCTAGATCTAGTCAGAATATAAAGTTAAAAGCTGATAATCTCGTAGATGATTTGCAATACATTAGGGATGTTAAAACTCTAGGTTCTTCTGGTTATTCCCTTTTCAATTATTTTTTCAAGAATAGTGATGAATTTGTGCTGATTTCAAACCCATGGACTTGTGGACTAGCCAAATTGGTAGTCCCTAATATATTTATAGATGCTGATTTCATTTTAGAGATGGCCAGTAGGTATGATGCCCTAACCAAGACCATGAAAAGGGATGATGGGTGTTAGTTCCTTTTTTTGCTGACATAAAAATATTCTTAAAGAGCTTGCTCTATTTATCCCGTAAACTGACCAAGCAAGATAGAGAATGATAGAAATAGGGTTTTTAAACCCTCTACACTTTGAGCTCCATAAACTCGAGCGAGATTACCCTTCCAACTCAGAACAATCAAATCACTAAATTATTCTAGTAGAATACAAATGGAATTACAGGGATTGACCACTGTAACATTTATTGAACAGACCAAAAATAAAAGTAAAGATCAATTTTAATAGTGATAGTCACCTAATTCAGTGGAAAATAGACCAGTGCTTAATCCTAGGGTACGGAGTCACTTCTGAATAATCTTAATCAATTTTTCTCATGAATAGGAATTTAATACAACTACAGAATCTGACATAAACATAGATATACCTTATATATCTATCCTCACACATATAACAAATTAATTCATCAAATTCATTATCAACCCTGAATCTTACCAAAAATAACCCTAAGGCAATTTTAATCTTTCCTTGAAAGAACCCTAAAACTATTTCAAAATCTGCCTAACAAATGTATAAATTGAACATTCCTTGAGCATTCAATTTACATAAAATTCATAACACCATAATGAAGACAAAATACTCATCATATGTTTCAGAAACTATTGATGGATTTCATTTTGTATTCATAATCAAAATTGCTAATACATTCAACAATAATTTCAGAACCCTAAAAATATATTGGTCTTAAACTAGAGTTCGTACATTTAAAATTGTACTTCCAAATGAAAAAATGGCTATCCTCTTCCCAGTAGTCTTGGAAACCTTTTATAACTAAGGATGCAACAAGCTACGAACTACATGGGAAGGATTTACAAAATCTTTTTCAACAACAATTTTGCAGTTAACATAAAAATAAAAGTTGTAATAGAAAACAGGTGGCAAAAGTTGGCGAAGTCTGAACAACGTTTGTTGTTGTAGTTTGACAATATCCTCTTCATCCTTTCAACTTTGCTTCCAACCTATTTACTTCTTTAGCGGTGGGCCAATCAAAAGTCTTTACCTATTCTAGATTTCCCACAGCTTCTGTCCATCTGGCATCAATGGTTGTTCTGGCCTCTGAAACAAACTTTGTCATATCTCTCTCAACCTTGAATAGGTTGTCAATCAATTCATTGCAATATTCTACATTGATATCCTTCTCTAGGCATTGCTTTATCTCCTCATCTATAAATATCCCATCAAATCTACCTATCCAATCAGATTGTGGCTTCAGAATACCAGCTTCATCATATATCTTTGGGATCAAGGGAGGGCATTGGTCACCAAATAGTTGCAATGTCAGCCTTACCATTGAAGAAGCCATATGTACTATTCACCTCATTGATCATTTCAATAGTATCTATGATTTTATCAGGAAAGTCATCAGTGTATAACATGGTTGTTTTCAATTTGTCCATCAGCCTGTCTCTTCCTGACCAAGTCTTAAATGTGGGCTCCAAGAATGTCATAGCTTCAGTAGCTATCTTTGATGCTTCTCACAATGAGCCATACAGTGTATACACTATGTCAAAAAAAAATTTCAAAACATCAATTCAATGTTGCAATATATGCAATATAACAAACATGACATTTACACTCTTTTCATGTGATAATTCTTTGGATTGGCCTTCTGCCAATGCTGAATCTCCCTTTATTTTAGTGGCAGTATCTGTTTCAACTTTTTCTATTTCCTGAGGGACTGGATTCTTCTCTTTCTTACTCTCCACTAATTCCTCCTTTAATTTTGCAATTTGTTCCTCCAGGGTGTGATTTTGAATTACAACTTCTTCATGCTTTTTTGCTAAGGCCATCATTTGGCCAAAATTTATTTCATACCTTTTAGATGGATCATCAACCTTTTCCAAGTTCATGAAAGACACTTGGGTCATCAACTCAGCTATCTCAGTTTCAGTGGTGTTTTGTAGATTCCAAATCATCATGTCTACTCTCTTTTCCTCTCTTATGGTCATGACTAGAGGCTTTTGTGTAGCAGGGGCCAATGACCAAATAGCTAAAGTCTTAGATTTAGGATCAAACCCTGATCCTTTCAATACCTCATCAATTTCAAACTCTATTTTCATTAAGGGGTTTTCTTTCCTCCTGATCTGGTCAATGATGAAAGTGGACTGTAAGTCCCAATCTGGCATTAACAGCACCCCACTACTCTACACCAACAGACTTGCTTGATCCATAGTAATCAGCTCACTCTCAGGATCATAATCCTGGAGTGTCTTCACAATTTCCTCATTTTTGTCTTCCTGACCTTCTCTTGTGATCAAGTTCTGCCTTAGATCCTTCTGTTTCATTTTGATCAAGAAGCTCTTGAATTCTTTAGATTTGATGAATTCATCATCTTTCATGAATTCACTTTCCATCATTACTCTCTCATCAATTTCTTCAAATAATACTATTTGATTATCCCCTTGACCTTCAACCTGGGGTTCTTTTTGCATTTTCCTTTTGAGCTTCCTGAAATATTTTTCATGCTCTGTTATAATAGCCTTGGCCATTTTCTTCCTGTCCTACCCCTTCTTGTGCTTTGTTTTTTTTCTTTTTCTTGGGTGGCTCTCTAGCAGAGGTAGCTTCTTCACCCACCTCTTCTTCTTCTTGGTGAAGTTCTTCATGTTGTTCTTCATGTTCTTTTTGTTGTTCTTGATGTTCATGGTCATGCAATGCAACAGGAATTGGGGATCCTTGGGATTTTGCATCTTTGGCACTAAATTGTGGTACTTGTTCCATTAGTGTATCATAAGACTTGAGCATCTCCTCCATTCTCTGTAGATATGGGAGGTCAAGGAAAAAACCTGAAAAAGTCTTTTCTGATTCTTTTGAGTCAGCTTCTACCCTGAGAATATTATTCCACTTTCTTCTTCTTTCCTAGACTTCATGCCTATCCATTTTATTTCTCACAATGTCTTCATCATCTAGTGGCTCATGATCTCTAATTTTTTGCCAAGGGGTCATATATTTCAAAGCTATTTTTACAAACTGTTCTAGATCACAGAACCTAGCAATTGCTGGAGACATTCTATATTACTTTAGGAAATTATTGATTAGATAAAAAACTCTCTTCGCAATAGAGAAATCAAAACCAACCCATAGCCTAGGGACAAAAGTACCCTTTTTGTGCCCTTCTAAAATCTCTTTTTCAACCCAAGTAATCTACCAAACAAACTCTAAGAAAGCAACCCTAAGAGGTACACACTTAGGGAGAATGTGAGGTATTTGTGTACAACCATATACCCTTATGATAGTAATATGATCAAAGAAGAAAAAATCACCATAGTTGTGAGTAATTGGTTAATTAGGAACAAATTGCCAAGGTCTTAAGACTCTTCTGACCTCATTTGGAAATCTCTTCCTACCAGTTCCTAGTAAGTCAAAAATTGGATCCACAATCCAATTACAGAAGCATACAAAAGATGAATTTACTGATGAATTGTCCCATACATGTGTCCACCTTTGGATTGGTGCATTGACACCATATTCTGAAACAAACAATTCAAGATTTTTGTCCATGGACTCCCTGTTAAAATATAGAATCATACACATTAAATGGGAATAATGCTTAAAAGTTGGTACAGGGGCATCCAACTATATATCTCTACCAATGCAACATGTATAGCTTCAACTATGTATCCCACATAGTCATAATCAGTATTGACCTCCGGGTGTTAGATATTCATTGCCATCATGAGCATGTCTTGGGGCACTATAGAATCTCCATCAAAACCTAGTACTCTGGTCAAACCATATACTATGCACTTTATGTAATGGTGAAAGAGGGATAAGTCAAAAGGTGGTTTGAGGTTATCTGGGACTTTCACTAAATTCCTATCCACCCTGGGCATATATCTGGGCATATCAAACTTTTTGATTAATTTCTCCCTTTTCTTGTAATCTGCTTGGACTTTTTCCAGCTCAATCTTTGTGCATAATGCACCAGTGATCCCAAACGCCTTTTCTACTGATCTCCTATCTATGGATACTAAGGTCTCTTTGTTTTTCTTTCTGATTACCCTAGCTATTGGGCAACAATTCTTAGCAAGTTCCCTGATTAATCCTATATCTACATATATATCAGGCACAATTAACTTCACCATATTTAACTCTCAAGGATTGCAAATAGGCACAAGTTTAATCCTATTATTCCAAAAATAATGGAAGAGAGTATTACCAGAGAATTTTGGAGTGACCGAGTTTCTGCATTGACACCATCTTTCTTTCCATTCATCACAATTAGCACTATTTGCATTTGATTTCCCAGGCAGAAAATTAGCAAATTCTTCTATGTATTTCTTTGTTGCAACCTTCTTCTTTTCATACCCCTGTGAGGCAGTGCTAGTAGTAGCTTGACTCATCTTTCCTTTCAGATTTCACTCTCAGAAAAATAAACTCTGTTGATTTCACAGAAAAATCTTCAAAGTGAAAATGAGAGTTGTACAAAATCAAGCTCAATAATTCATCTTTATATCCATCAAATTGGCATCTTGTCCACTTGAATGCCAAATTCTGACACTTGCAGTGTCATACAATCATCTCTCTGTAACTAATGCTACCATTAATTCACACTGTTTGATTCTTGCTAGAAAAGAGTACTCACTTTTCTCTTTTTTGCCTTCGTAAGCCTGAAATGAGCCACCTGTCAATTTGTCACCAACCCTCTGTACCTTGCTTATATTCAAAATTGTCTCTGCAAGTGAGTGACAAGACCTTCCCTTTTAAGCAATCTCATATTCATGAGCTATTTTTGTTTTGGTTCATATGCTCTGCGACTAGGTGATGACCTAACTGGCAACTTCATCATTTGATAGTCGCGCACTCGCTATCTCTTTATGCTTTGTATTTATACCTGAGCGAATGAGCGGTGTTACTTTTCCTTTTATCAGTCGCAGACTCGCCGCTCAAAACTTTACTTTCTTTGAAACCTTGCGAGTGAGCGATATGATATTTATTACTCAATCACTTCTCAGTCGCACACTCACTAAACTCTAACTTATCATTCTTTGCACTTGAGCAAGTGAGTGGTCTTCAAGGAAATCATATATTATTTTCTAGTCGTGCAGTCTCTATGGCTTTCTGATATGTTTTATACCTCTGCGAGTGAGCGATGACCATTTTCCTTATGCACTTTTACTTGGTCACTCACTCGCGCTGTACAATATTTTAGTTTATAAGAATTAGCAAGTGAGCACTGACCTTTTTCCACCATAGTCGCATACTCGCTACTGAGATTTCTCTATGAAAGAATCCTTCGTGACTGAGTGAGCGCCTTTCAATCTTCTTCATTGCGCACTCGTGGGCTTGAAAACTTAACCAGCACCTTGTCTATGAGTGAACAATGGCCAACATAATTTTATCAATCCCACACCCACTAACATCTTTTCACTTAACTTTATTCATGGGCGAGTGGGTGATAGCCTTTCCTTTCTTTCATCGCGCACTTGTGAGCCTATCATTTGAAACAATGGATCATCAGTGAGTGAGTGAGAATAGAACTGATCATTTAGTTGTGCACTCATGCACTTTAAAAACACTGAATACTTCCTGTGTGATTGAGTGACAAGAACCATCTAATGATCAAAACATACTATATTGCATACTCCCACTACACAAAACACAATAGTTAAGACTTGCGTGAGTGAGCGGTACTAAAAATATGACTTCCTCGCGCACTCGCGGGCTCAAATGTTATGCATAATAACTTAGCCTAAGTGAGCGGCTAGACCTTCTCTTACATCACTCGCTCATTCATGGACCAAAAAGTTAAAGACCTAAGACCACCGTGACTATGTGATACATGAAAATTTAACTCATCGCTGACTCGCTGAACCTTTTAACATAGAACTTAATCCCCCACGAGTGAGTGCCATACAAAATATTTCAAACTTGCTCAGTCGCATATTAATAGCCCAACTTCAAAATTACCTCGTGATTAACACAAATTAATGACCAAGTCACTCACTCGTCGACCTAAATTGACACTTTAAAAGATCAGCGTGGGTGTGCGACTAAAGCTTAGAACAAGGCAATTTGAAGACTTAACCATAAATTTGATTTTTTGACATGAAAAGAAATGGATTTTGAATCAAAAGACGTGGGAAATTTTTTCCAAAGCTTGGGATTTGAACAAATTTGATATGCAGTGCTAACAAAAGGAAATCCCTAGTAACCCTAGATAGGAATTCGTTCATAAAGACATTCAATGTATATCATCCAATGGCTACAGAGATAGATTTGAAGAGTTTAGAGGCTGGGTATACTAGAGAGTCTGGTATTGTATCGAAGCTGATCCAAGAGTATCATGTGCCCAGAAGAAGGAAGTATTACATAGCACCTTTCCTAGGAACTGCTCTCTATTATTACAAGGACCTAAATTTTTACATGAAATACATTTCATGTGCATTGTGTAGAGTTTTGGGAAAGGATGGAGTGCCTAAGAGAATAAATTCAGATATCCTTATGATTGTCCTAGATATGTAGAGCCCTCATACCAACACAAATTATGATTATATTCAGTATATAATTGATAAAATGCATCAGGGGTTTATTGATATCCAAAACAAGGAGAAAGACCCCAAATTCATGCATTATTCCATCTTGATGCAGTTGATTTTGTATTACAACTTTCCTCTCATGAATTGCCAGTATTTGAGGCCTTAGAGGTTTCATCAAAATCAGACCAATCCCATACAGTTTTGGTTGAGAGTGTGGAACTACACCTCAAGAGAGAAATAATTCTGTGCTTTTGAGAACTGGATAGTATATCCAATACTCAAGTGTCTAGGTGTAGACAATACTAGGCTGCCAGTGCTGCAATTGCTAAGGCCATGCCAATATGTTGATAAGTGGCCAAGAGACCACAACTGGGGAGATTTTTATTATGAGAAGAATTTCACTTTAATCAGGGTGTATGGTTGTACTCACCCACCCCATGTTCTACCATTCCATGTGCCACCTAGGATTGCAGCAGTGGAGTTTATTAGACAGTTGATTTTGACAAACAAGGAGCACCTGGCTCCTCATAGGAAGGGAACATTCACTTTCAGACAATTCAGAATTTGCAATTTTACAATTGGTTAAAGGGCAGTAGATCTAGTGAATAATTGGATGAGCCATTATAGAATGAATGTAGCCCTGTATAGATACATTGACATAGAAGGATTTATACTGAGTGCTAAGAAGCTCTTGACACCCACCATTCCTTATAAAAAAGAGCATGATGAATGTATGGAGGAAGACCTCATTAGGAATATACTGGAGGATGAGGAGGTCAATCAGAGGGCTGACAAGTTTACTGAATTGATGGACTTGGAGAGGAAAGTTAAGAGGAAAGGCATCTCTTTCTGGGGTTTCTTCCTAGATTTTCTATATTTGAAAAGACTTGATGCCATGGTTGAGTCCTATAATTTGTTATGTAATCAGCTTGAAGATGCACTTGTAGTAACCAAAAAGGGCCATAAAGGGCATTCATCATTAGAGTATGATGAGGATAGTGATGAGGAATATTCAGCTCCTAGCTCCCCTCTAGTGAATCAACCATTTATTGAAGAACAGGCAACAAAGTGAGAGAATATAATTGACCTAATAGAGGTCCCGAAGACTGAGGTCACTGATGAGCCCCCACCAAAGAAACATAGAGTAGAGACAGGGGAGCCATCAAAGAGAAAGGAGAAGAAAAAGGATAGAATTAGTTCTCTCATCACTGGTGATAGAGCTTATGATCATCAGCTTAGGAAGCAGATAAGAGAAGGAAAGAAGTTGCAAAAAGATGATGAAGAGGAGATAGAATTACCTCTTATGACATGCACTGATGAGAGATTGTTCCATCAAGAGCAATTCTTAAAAGATGATAATTTTATTAAATCTAAAGGGTTCAAATATTTTCTCATCTGGAACAAGAAAAAGCAAGTAGGGGCACAACTGCAGTTGGCAGAAGGAGATCCAGTGACCAGTGAAGCCTTACAAGTATTGCAAGATTATGATCCTGATTCAGAGCATATCACACCAAAGGAAGCTAGGCAACTGGTAAAATCCAGTGGGATGTTATTGGTAGAAGGATGGGATTTGGCCTCTGCCTTCATAATAGATCAAATAAGAAAACAACCTGATGTCAAGTTGTCATCAGAAATATAGGTTGGAGAGATGATAAAAGGATTTGGATACAATCCAAAATCCCAGGCCTTAGCAATGTGGATCTTAGATACAAAGGATTAGAAGCCATCCATTTTAAATATACAAGAGAAAATGGAAGGGGACAAGATCATCTAGTCTATCTAGAACACAGGAGACTTGGAAATTTCCCAAGTTCTCACTCATTTTGCATAGTTAAATGAGGCCAAGGTTGCCCAAAAGTCTGAAAGATTCAAGAAACTGGTTAGTGAAACTAGTGACATGGTCAAGGATAGGGAATTGGGTCTAATAAAGATTAAGGCACAAGAGAAGCTGATTGCAGAATTAACACAAAAACTGCTAGATATGCCTGAAGTTGCCCCTGCAGAGCACAAAGAGGGAAAAGATGTAGAGATCCAAATAGAGGAAACAGAGCATGTTGCACCAGAAACAGGGTAGGGTACCGGTGAGCATAATAATGTTGTTTTGGGTGAACTAACTAAAATTTTGCAGCATAGGATTAATATAATAAAGGATAAAATTGATGTATTTTATGGGGCCTATGGAAAGTTGCCAGGCTTGCAAGTAGAAGTTAACAATTTTGTCCAAATTTTGAACTTGTATTATGCTACATGGTCAGGGAGAACAAGATTGTTTGAAAGGTTGGCATCTTTGCAACCACATAGATCGGACTACCAGAGGTGGTAACCCAGGTTGGGGTTGAGATAGAATAGATAGGAGCCACCCTATCCTTTTTCAAAGGAAAGGCTAATCAGATTGAGGCAAGGTTAAATATGTTTGGGCCTAGTTACAACAGATTTGTGCCTCCAATCAGATTAGAAGACAATCAAATCAAGCCACTAGGGGTATGGGGCTCAAAATTTGACACTGTGCTACCTAGTAAAGAGGTATATGTTTCTGACAAGGGAGAATTGGATATGGAAAGATACAATAAGATTTTAGATGAAGCATTTAAAGCAGAAATAGATTTCAATAAATTCATCATAGATGTCATGAGCATTATGGATGCCAGGTGGGAGAGATAGAAGACCCAGTTGGAAAACATACAAAGCTTTGAATGGCCAAAGGAAGAAGATGTTACAGCATGGGATGTATTAACAAAGCCCAAGAAGAAAAAGCCTATCAATGTTGACTTGGACATTATGGATGAAGAATAGGAGGACACATGGAACCTTCTCTTTGAGCACAGGGAGGTTAGCTATCATAAAGGCTAGTGTAAATTATCCTGTAATGGCAATCACTAGGTCTCATTGAAAATATCAGAAGCTATCTTAAACATATACAGATAAAGGCGCCAAAGACCACAAGAAGAAAAATACAAAAACATATCTTATTCTTCATTTTTGTCCATCCACCGCTTGGTTCTTTCCTGTCTTTTGTCTTTTCTATATTTTAGGGTTAGGTCTTAAAACCATCTAAAGCTTGTTGCATCCTTACTTCTTAAGGATTCCAAGATGGTTTAAGCCTATAAATAGATCATATTGTAACTTTTTTAAAAATGATGGAATATAATTACAAGCCAAACTACTACAATTTTGTCTGAGCCTCTATACTTTTTGTCTATTGTATGTATTTTGAAGCAGTTAGACATTAATAAAATACATTTCAATCTCTATTTTATATCTTGTGTTGTCTCTTTTATTTCTATGCAAGCTTTTATGTGTTTATTTGTAAGGCATTTAAATACATCATATGCAAGGTAGTTGTGCAGTCATTTGTGAGGTCCTTCAAGGAAGGAATAATTCTTTCAAGTGATTCTAGGAAGCTGAATATTGATGTTTAAGATCTGATAAACAAAGATATAGGATTGAGTGGATAGTTTGTAAGGCATGCTATCTAGGTTTCAATTGTTTTCATTAGTCACCTAATTGTGGATTTGCATTCAAGTTTGACTCTATAGCCCATAGGATCAGGCACTGGTTTATAGTTTTGCAAGTAATTGTTCATCATCCAAATATTTAAGAACAATCATTCAATTATATTACACTTATAAGAGAGCATACATTCATAGGTAAATGTATTCACAGAGTATACAATTCAAGTATGTTGATTCCTTCAAGAGAGAATCAAATAGGTTGCCCCTCCTAAGTTCAGAAGAACTATAAAATGAAGAAGGGTGAGAATCCTTATTGCATTACTATTTGCTGTTGTCAAGATAATAGTTTGGATTATTAAGCTCTGTGTCATATTATTCATAGTAATTTTCATAGTTATCTACTTATTGATATAGTAAAACGCATTTAGAAAGTTAGTAAGAAGACATAATCCACTATAAAGTATTCTAAAAATAGTAATCATTTAAAGGTAATACTTGCCTGAGTCAGTGGATCTCAAAAAAGGAGGATCATATCCAATCCTCATCAATTAGGCTTTCTTGCATATAGAATATAGGGAATATACAAGAGAAAGCATTCATACTAGTTTTAAAATATACTTGCGAGAAAAATCCCTAACACACTCATAGGATCTTGTGAGTCCCTACCCCGAGCCCGTCATAGCACTTTATTTATTTTCACGATAGACTTACTATTTGATACACTATTTTGATGCAATATGGATTTAAACTTTATTTGACAGGGATTTGATAGAATTGGATATGATGTATTCTATTTTATGTTTATTTCAATATTTATATTGCCAATGTTATGATAAATTTATGCATGCATTATGGTTAGTTGACTTAAATGATTATTATAATGATACAATTGAGTATTGTATTTCATGTTAAAAATATTCTATTCATGTTGAGTTATGATTTGGAGTAGGTTAGATGTTAAATGGATATTATGTGACTAAATAAATCTGTGTGTGTGTGTGTGTGTGTGTGCATGTGTGTGTGTGTGTGAGGGGAATTTCATGGGGAAAATGTTAATTGGTTTCTATGGTGTTGAGCTATGAGTTTATTTTGAGAAGATGTTAATTCAAATGTTATATGCTTGAATGATACTCTCTCTTACATTTATATATACATATTATTTTCTTGGACTACTTATATTCAAAATGAGATGTACAGGAAAGTGACCATGGAATGGAGAACTAAGACCAAACCTATGTGTGATAGTGAAGCCAAGGTTGCATCTAATTGAAGATACAATACCTCGTATGTAATTTGTTTTATTCGTAAAAGTGTATGTTTGTATGTTTGTTTAAATCATATTTTTTTTATTTGTAATCCCTAAAAATGGGCATGCCAAGTGTATTTTAGTGATGTGTATTTTATGGTGTCACTTGACACTTGTGATGTGTATTAGTTGGCAGTGACATGTCCTTTGGAGGGAAATTATGTTAAACTAATGCAAATGCAAGTACCTTGTAGTATCCCCATGAGACCACTTGGTTAGAGAGCCTTGAGTTTAGTCAAATCTTGTTTGATTCATAGGTAAACTTTAGGTGAGTTTTTGAGGGGTTAAGCTAACTCCTATGGTGGAGTTAAGATCATTTTAGTAAGCCCACTTGATATACCTATGGGTAAGGATCATGTTTAACCATAGGACTTCCTACATGTGACTTTAGAGTCCTTTCAAAAGTTAGCTTCTCAAGATGGATGAAAATCAACTTTTGAAAGATTGGCCTTGGGTAGACAACCTTCCTTTGGTTGGAAAATAACTCTTTCCCCATCTCCAAGCCACCTCTTTTAGTTCCATTTTAGAAACCATATAAGAGGTTAGGAAGAAAAACCAATGGGAACTCACATCTTTCCCAAGGGAGTTGGGAGATGTGAGAAGAGCCTTTTTAGAGGGATTTACAAAACTTAGAGGTTGTCCACCCACTCCAATTTCAGAGACAAATTAGAATTTAGTGAGAATTTTGGCTAAGGAAGAATACTTGGGAATTTTGGGAAGCTCTTCTACAACCTTCCATTACCATATCTAGATTTGAGGTTGTTCATACTGATTCTCATAGTTAGATGCTTTCATTTTATGTGGAGAGAAATATGAGTGCGTATGAGTAGTGTGCTTCTTTATGTATTTTGGAACTATGTTCTCCTTGAATGCTTGTTGTTTCCTCCTTGAATTTTATTTTATTGCTTGTATGTGTATGGGATTGTAAGGCCAAAATCACCCTTGGGGGAGAAGAGTAGCCTTGGGGGTCAAGGGATTTTGCGAAAGTCCATAGATTGTAGAGTCTCTCTTCTAGAAAGAGAGGGATAAGCAAGGATTATGGGGTCCTTGTTGTTGTCATTTTTTTTTAAATGATGTTCATAAGGGTTGTTGTTTTTTTTTTAAGAAAGAGACAAGATGGTTTTGGATATAAGCCTTGTGAAGGCATTTGTTATTTTGTATAACTAGTATTCTCCTCTTGGATACTTGGTCCACCTTCACCCCATTATTTTGAGTCACTTAGTGACTTTGTGGAAGTCTTGGGATGGAAATTTGTTGTTATATTTTATTGTTGTTAAATATGATTTTTTTTGTGCATGTGGTTTGAGTATGTGTGTAACCCATTTGGCTCTTCGTTCTCTTAGTTCGGGGGTTGCATTTAAAGGCCTAGGTTGGGAGGTTAGCCTCCATGGTCTCCACAATAATTATTATTGCATGTCTATATTTTGCCTTTTAAGGATGGAAAGAGGATGTGGACAAGTGTACAATACATTCCAATGTACATTTTAAATATAGGATTTTCTTTTATATGGAGTTTTTCTAAAGGATGTAGAAGGTTCACATTCCTAGTATATGAAGTTATTCCTAAAGTTGTAAAGAGATTTAAGTGTCTTGTGTAGATAGTTAATCTTTCATTGAAAGTTGTAAAGATAACACAAAAAGAAAATGCAAATTTGAGATTCAATTTCATCATATGTATTACTTTATATTTGAGTTATGTAGCACATATAAAAAAAAAAGAGTAAATATTACAATTTCTATCTTCCTTGGAAATCCCTTGTTTAAAAAAAAAAAAAATTAGTAGATACATGTTAAAGTTTATAGTCGTTTTATAATTACTTCTTGTTGGAAATGGTAGTGTAGGAAATATAAAATAGAAAACCTTTTGATATTTTAGCTTTGAAACATACAGAATTAGCAGCATTATAAAGTGGACAGCAATGTAA
>MU225217.1:2798585-2808836 GCA_018584345.1 Thuja plicata | reverse complement strand
TATATATAAACGTAATGTCTTGTTTTTTTTATTAAAAACTTTGTAGAAAAAAATTACAAATAAAAAACTTGCATTGGAAAGGGCTTGGCCCTTGGCAGCCGCCCAACGCCACGGGGGTGACTTGCAGCACCGCGCCACCTGTCGGCCCCAAACTAATAAAAATGGTCCTCCCCTTACGACACCATAAAATGGGTGGTAAAATGGATGTAACACTGCCATTTTTCTTCAAAACCCTACAAAAAAAATCTCATTCCTCTTGCAACCAAAACAAAGAAGAGAAGAAAAAAAAGATGAGAGAAAGAAAGAGGAGAAGAAACCCATGCCCAAACCCTTATCCAAAATTAGGTTTAGGGTGGAGAGAGATAAATAATAGAAACAAAAGGAGATAGTCATCTTATGTAGAAAAGTTTAGAAACCCTTTATAGGGTTTGGGTTTCATAAATAAAATATTAATTGTTTTTTTTTAAACCTATGGTAAAGTAAAATAGGAGGGAATCTAGATTTTATTATGTCTTTTCAAATTTTAAAAGGGTTATTTATTTAGTAAATGTAGATTTAATATAAAGGGGGATTTAAAATTAAAGTGAGAAATTTAAAAGAATAGAGTTAGATTAAAAATTATCAAAATAAAATGTTGTAAAATAATGTTGAAATGTGAACAATGTAATGATTATAATTTAAGGTTTAATAAAAACATGTTAGTGGTGTAAATCAATATGATTATAGTATATTGTTTTAAATAGCTTGTAATCATATGTTTGCAAAACTATTACAATATTAGGGTTAGCATTAACCTTTTATAATACGATTTTAATAGGATTTTATATTATTATATTAAGAATGTCATTTAATTTTATAAAGGGGCCTTTTAAAATATAAGATTTTATATTAATATTTTAAATGTGATATTTAATTTTTAAAAGGGGGCCATTAAATCATAGATTTTATATTATT
Organism: Thuja plicata; assembly: GCA_018584345.1. Lineage (NCBI taxonomy): Eukaryota > Viridiplantae > Streptophyta > Pinopsida > Cupressales > Cupressaceae > Thuja > Thuja plicata. Next base: position 2,807,882 of record MU225217.1, on the reverse strand, counting down.
ATTAGAAATGTGTCATTTAAATTCATAAAGGGGCAATGTAATTAACTTAATTAATATCGTCATAGGGTTCTAATTTCAATAATGAATTTATTATTACATTCCTAAGGGTAAGAGACAAATTAATGGAGGGAGATAATTTAAAGTTATTAATTAATAGTATAATCGTTAAAAAAAATTAAATAATTTTCCTCTTTATTAAAATGTAGTTAATTAGATTTAAATATTTGAACTTAGCTAAGGATAGTCACCACAATTGAACCACGATGTCCAAACCCTATCGAGGGATGTTGAAAATCCAACTTTGGAAAGAGAAGTTTCCCACACGGACATCACTTGTCATGATCCCCCTTGACTTCACTCACTCCTACCTAGTTACCATTCGATATTAGATTAATCTAATTATGTTGTATCTCCTATAATGAACTTAGTGAGCACTTGTACTTCAACAACATGCAACACATTAGTTATTTTATCATGTTTTAAAAAATATGTGTTGGTGTGTTTTTGCATTAAATTTTGGGCATGACAGATCTTCAGTCTATCACAATAGATTCCATTGCTCACATACACTATTATCGTAAGATTTCTCGGCCATAATTATCACATTGATTCTACTCATACACCACACTCAGATATAAAGAAATTCTTCTTTATTTATATCAATATCCAATCTTACATATGTTGGCTTCACACCAAGTGTGTAATAACACCAATGCAACAAATATTGCATTTACATTTAATAAAAAACATTGATCCAAAATCTGGGACATACATAAGATCACACTACAATACAACCCACAGATAGGTCAAGCTTAAGGTATTACTATTAATTTTACTGAAGCCATCTGAATACCACAACCAAGTCCAAAATATGAAGACATAAGATAACTGTTATAACCAGACAAAAGATATCCATAGTATGTTGTAGCCAAAGCACAAAAACTATCTAATGAACTACACATTAGAAATCACTAGAAATTGATAGGAATTTCCAAACATCAAAACCATACAAGAGTACTTATGTATATTAAGCACTGATAGAGTATTGTACGTTTGTCCCTGAGGCACTATTAAACATAAGAAATTCTTAACCAAAATTCATGTTCACATACCGATGAACAATAGGATATACCTCATATTTCCAATCAACCAACCAATATTTTTAGAGTGTTGGATTAATCTATCGAAAGGTAAGTGTTGAGAGGGGAGTGGTTAATCAGTACTTCTAAAAAATTTTAACTACTATTCTTTACTCTTCACCGAACTGAATATCATTCATAAAAACATTTAAAAGCATGTAAAGTAAATTAGAAAACAATGACAGATAACTCCATGATTTTTGGTCATGCAAAAATCATTTGTTAGAGGAAAAAATTACGGTGGAGATGGCACCCACAATCCTTCACTACTATAGTATAAAGGTTTCTCAATTAGAGCTACAATTTTAGCTACTTCTGATAGCTTACCCTGTTAAGAGTATTATAATCGATTAAAAGTACAAAAGACTTATTCAGTCTACCTTGTTAAAGGATTTTACAATCTCTCATCTAATAGATGTACCCGATTAGAATATTTACAAAATAAGACACATTAGGGCCTACCCACTTAATGGGATTTCTACTATCCTAACTATTACAAATATTTCTGCAATTATGCATCAACCATAATGTTGTTCAAACTCTTTATGCTCTATAAGTGCATTACCTCATTCTATACTCGATAACTATTTTGTTCTGCACCTTATAACTTCTGCATTCTAGCTCATTTTTCTCTGTCATTGTAGCTACTTTTGTCTTTGCAATATTCACCATCATCTTTCATCTCCATGTTTTGTTTCCTTTTAAGTGATCTTAAGGTGGTTAACCTAATTAGATCCTTCTTCTTCTGCGCTGGAGTTGAAGTGGTACAAGGTTGGTTTCATTCCCAATGCATTTATTATGCTTGTCTTTCATTGGTTGAGTTTCCTCATAATCATGTGCACTCATGTTATTTCAATCCCAATGTTCTACCTAACTTCTATCTTGAATACTATGAAATTTTTCCCGCTCAATGTCTAAGTTCAATGTATTCAAATTTTAATTGTTATGTCATCTTTGGTGTATTTGGTAATGTTCTCTGATCTTTCTTGGTGACATAACGTCTACTCGGTGACTAACTATTCTTGTTGACTTTGTGACTAACACTGATCGATAATTGTCACTGCTTAATTGATGATAATAACTATTCGATGCTCGGCGGCTTGATATTTTGTTTTACAGACTATCTACCTTAGTGTATTCTTCCTTTTACTGATTGCCTCCATTTGAATATCATGACTTTGACAAAACTAATGACAACAAAATATCTAATAGGAGTATCAATCTCCCCCTTTGGCATTAGTTGGCATTTTGACAAAAACTTCAAAGTCATCAAAATTTTGTTCATCTATTGTACAACTTCTCCTTAGTTAATTATAACATACCATAGCTTAGTCAAAATTTTCAAAATATTGTGTAACTCCCCCTATACACATACTTGTATCTCCCTTATGTACTATATCCATACATACTATATTATGCCCCTTTTTTGACAAATATGTCAAAATCAAAATTGCATAGTACTCAGTAGGATAGATTTATACCTTATCAAAAATGTGAGCGTACTTCTTCTGAATATTGGCTAGGGATGATTCTCATGCATCTTTGAGTGTTTTAAGTATAACAGTTTGAGTAGAAACATCCATTGTAATTCCAATGATGGTGTCCAGTGAACTCCCATCGGGGTGTTGACCATATCCTTGGCCTTTGTCAAATGCATTTGCATTGATTCAATGTGGGGAATCAATATTGCTTGCAGCTCTATAAGTCCTATCCTTCTCTTATTCTCTTCTTGTCTTAGTTCTCATTTCATCCCCATAAAGAGCTTTGACCTTGAGTAATAAACTTGTAAAGAACTAGGCTCGGTAGAAACATTTTTTCAGCTACTCGGTCATCTTGGTCTCAAAAGACTCATCTTTCTTCTTGACATCCTTGATAAAGTGTGAAATAGAACATACTTTCTAAAATATTGAAATAATATGAGACAATTTAGTCTCAATGTCAAAAGAGGCCTCAAAAAGTGATACCTTATCAACTGCAATGTTGTTTAGGATTGATTCAGCCATTTGCAGTCCCATCTTCCTTGAATAAATTTTCATCATGTAGTTGGTAGTGTCTTGATTTAGATTTAGGAATTGCTCCACTAGTCCTTCTACCTGACTAATGATTTCTTCAATTTCACCAACAGTGGCATCTAGGACAATATCTTATAAGACATCCTTGACACTTTCCAATACATCAGTCTTCTTCCTCTTTTGAATTAATTTGTGTTGCATTGCCTTAAGTTTCACTAATTCTACATACTTGATCATCTCATCAGGGCTCATAGTAGAAAAGTCAACATTTGGTAATACGATTGGTTGGCTCATATCTACATGTTTCTTCTTCTTTTATTTCTTCTTCTTTGCTATCATACTATCACTTGGTGAATTATTTTGGGAATATGATACCTTTAGTGCATCAAATGGTGTCTCTATTGTACTTGTTCTATCTCTTTACCCTTCTTGTTTGTTTTCTTCCTTCTTCTCCTCCTATTTCTCCTCTGCTTTATTCTCTTTTATTGTGTCCTCTTTCTACTCATTTTTTTGTTTCCCGACGTCTTTATGTTTACTTTGTTCCTTTGGTTCATCTTTGTCAAGCTCTTGTTGTTATGTAATAGACTCGGTTGGGGGAACCGCTCTGGTGTTCAATGATGCTAGTTTTTTGGTGGCCGTACCCTTCTTAGTGTACTTTTCTTTCTCAACTTCCTTATCCTTCTCTTTCTCTATTTCCTTTTCCTTCTCTTTCTCTATTTCCTTTTCTTTCTCTTTCTATGTTCCCTTCTATATAACACTATCACCTTGAGTTGTGTGAAAATCTCATACTTTTTCTAATACAGGTTGCGTGAATGGATTAGTGGTAGCTTTACCACATACATTCATTGGTTTTGTATCAGTGTCCTTGGTTTCCATAACATCTTCAACTTGTGATATATCATCTCATGGATCTTTGTCAATAATATCCTCAATGATAACTTCATTGGTGTCCATTTTCAAATCAATAGGATTATTCTTACCTTGATCATTTTTGGAAACTTCATTGGTTATGTTTTCCTTTTCTTGCTCAGCTAGAGATTCAGGCTTCTTGATATTAAATATCTCTTTCCATTTTGCAATAGTATTGTAATTGCTCCAATTCTCCTATCATAATTCTTAATGATCTTCCTTTCACAAGGAATCGTTTAGAGTATTGTTTCAATGTATCTTCAATTTATTGTATAGATAGGTTTAGTACAATTAGCACAAGAGATCTTTCTCTCTCTTTTTTTTTGCATCTATGTTGTTGTATAACTTTGTAGGGAAAAATCTAATAACTTCAAGTGGTGTATATCTGAATTTGTGTAAAGAGTAAACAACTGCATTTTCAATTTTTACTTTTTTCTCTTTACCTAAAGTGTTTTACTTTTCTCACTTCATTCCTCCAAACATTTCATACTTAGTCATTGTGTCTAATATTTTATCTAGACTTCCTGGTGGTGGAGGCTTGTTCTTCACAACTTTGAATTTGCTTAAATCTTTAGTCTCTATGTCACTGTCTGGTGTTAACTTCAATCTTATCCTTGGTCTATAGTTTGCCTTCCTACTTCTTACACATGTTTTCCTTTTTGGTTCAACAAAAGTCTTCTTTGCTTTAGGTGAGGCTTTAGAACATGTTGATTATCTATTATATTTAGGGCTCGATGAAGGCTTCAACACTTGTGGTTTCTTTCCTTCCACTTTAGAGGGTTCTTCCTCATCTTCTTCACCATCAATTCCCAAATTCTTAGATAGATCAGAAATCATCTTGCTATATTTTCTTTGAATTTTAGGTACCAAGAAACCCTTTTTAACCTTAGCCTTAACTTCTTCATATGTTTCATATCTCTTGGTTATTTTATCAGCAAGCTTAGTTAATATAGTCTCAAACTGTTTAGATGCAATGTCTATATCCATCTCGTATCCCATAGGTTTTTGATGAACTATAACTGATTGAATGCTTGAAGATGACAAAGTTGATGATTGCCAAGTTGTAGAAAGTATATGCAAGACATTAAATTAGTTAATGTATTGTATTGTCATTGATGTCAACTTAATATGGTATACTTTCTCATAAACATAGTGTCACAACACTTGAAGATCTGAAGAGACAAAGTTTTTTTTGTTGGTAATCATGTACACTGAGTGACAGTGAACCCCGAGCACAAAATTTCATAGTGTTACCCAGCGGATAGTTTTACCTGAGCCAATGATACTCGAGCAAGCAATGCCAAGCTAACTGGAGTTGTCACTGACCAGAACTGAAGTTGATGCCTGAGCTATATCCAATAGTCATCAAGCACAATTGAAGTGTTGACCGATGGGAACTAAAGTTAGGAAACAAAAAAACAACTCAGCTAGAAGGAGCTAAAGATAGAGTTAACTGATTGTTTACATTGTTTTCATCGATCACTTAAAAGCTAAAGATAAGAAGGAGATTTAAAGCAAGTTTTATTCTAGAAAATAAGGAGATATTTGTGGAATAAAACTAAAGCAAGCATGGAGAGATTTACAGATCAAGAAGTGATCAACGAAGAAAACAAGAAGGACAAGAAATAGTGAAATCATGTCTATATAAAGAGACAAGTAATTCATAATGAAAAGAGAGGGATGCTAAAGAGAATTCTGGTGAAGATAGAAGTCTTCATGCAGATATGATCATACTAGCTGAAGAACAGAGCTAAGAATTTCACAGACATCGAGAAATAGAGAAGAAATGGCATTCATCGAGCAGAAAGAAGTGGAGCAAAAGGAATTGAAGAGAACATTTATTAGAAGAGGTATTATGAGCTCACAATAGATCTAAACATCTGCAAGATTAAGTTGTATTTATGAATAGATCATATATTGTTTCAATTTAACCATTGGATCATAAAATCTCTTAACCGAGTGGGATTTAACCATCCTTTATATATTGAGATACATCCCAAGGAGTATCAAAAGGTTTTCATGTTGACAACATAGTGAATGCTAGGTCTAGTGATAAACTGTTAGTTTTTAATCCTCTAACAAGGTTGCACTTAACAGTTTGTTTGTAACCTTTAACAGGGTTGCCTCTTCGCCGAGCTCACTTTAGAAGAGTTTAAATTTTGGGTTACCAATCCCAAGTGGTTTTTCCCTTAATAGGGTTTCCAAATTAAAAATCCATGTGTCAAATGTGTATATGGTTCATTATTTGATTTTTTTCTTTAAAACATTACTAAAACAAAATTGATCGGTAAACACTAAGCTATTTACTGTATTTCGGTAAAGGTTAAGAAAAAATAAACTGCTATTCGGTAAAGCTTAAGGAAAGGATAAATAGTATATTAACCGAGCAGTATGTATATGTTAGATTCACACAAGACATACATCTTGTAGGAATAAATATAACTAGAGGTTTTATATTTGTGGTATAAAATTTTGGTTGAATTATTGGATTAATTATTGAGGCCATTGATTCAGCCCCCGCCCCTCTCAGTTATTCTAACAATTGGTATCAGAGCTTGTGTGCTTGGAAGAGAGTTTTAAGACAAGATAAAGATCACAAGATGAGAAAAAGGGATGTGCCTAAGTTGAACAAGGACAACTTTGCATCATGGCAAAGCAGGATAAGACTCCACCTATTAGATTAAGAAAATGATGTCACACAATACTTGGATATTTAATTTTTTTTACCTACTAGACCTCTGACAATTGATCAATTAAGAGAGAAGCATGAACACAATTCTATGATTATATAAATTTCTTCCTCACTCTCCGATGCTAAATTTGAAGATGTCAAATCATGCACCACTACAAAGAAAATGTGGGACAAATTGATGCTAGTACATGGAGGAGATAAGAATGTGCTGAGAGCTAACGTAGAAAGCCTAAGAGGAAAATTTGATGACCTAAGAATGAAAGAAGGAGAAAACATCACTTAGTATAGGTGCATAATCAAAGAGGTTGTTAATGCTATCCGAGGAGTAGGAGGTTTAATTGAAGAATAAATAGTGGTAAGTAAAATTCTCAGAAACTTACTACCTGTTTATGCTATTAGAATATCTGTTATACAAGAAATCAGAGCAGTAGCAAATAAAAATGTTACTCTAGATAGTTTAATTAGTAGACTTATTGCTTTTGAGATTGTAGACGTCCAAAAATATTAATATTATTATTAATATTATTTTCCCTCTTATTCCTCTAACTATTTAATTCAATCAATTAAATAGCTTCATTTGCTAGTATTTATCAATAGTGTAAATACTATTCTAATGTATTTTCTTTAAATACATTAGTCTCATAAAATTCCCTTTTAAATAAATTTAGATTTATTAAATCCTCCATTTTCCTAATTCTTCTAAACCATAATTTATTCAAATCTTATTTGAATAATACCCTAAAACCCTAGCTAGGAACCTATTAAGCCTACCCTATTCCTACCCTACTCCCATCACCTCATTTCCTACGTATGCTTCCCCACCTAAATGTCCTTTAACCATGCTTAATGGGTGATTCCTAACCTTTTAAAGGCTAATTAAATTCTCACCCACATGGGGAAATTCTCTCCAAAATGGGCACCCATTCCTCTTTAATTCCTTCTTACAACTTTGTCTCCCCTTTTGAAATATTGAGCTACTCAATATTAAATGCCAATTTTGACTCAATATTGGCCATCTTTTCAAGTCTATGTGTCCCTTATGTGGCTCTTATGTGGATGCCACATAGGTTCCACTTCATCCAAGCCTCTTCCTCTCTCCAAAAACTCTATAAATAGAGGCCTTCTCCTATCATATTTTCATCTCTCAATTTGCATTGTTATCATGCTATTTTGCATTTAGAAGTTCATAGTTCTAGATTTTATGTTTTCATATGCTTCTAGTTTATGATTAAATCACTTAAATATCACATGCTAGGCTTCAATTTGGTGAATGAATTCTTGGTTTCCATCTAGCATATGCATATCATCTTCATAACTAGCTTAGAATATCATCCTTTTGAAAGATGTGAGACTAGTTCCTTATACTAGTTCTTGAATTCTTTCATCTTTTTAATCGTACATTTTGCATTGGGATCCATTATATTTTGTGTGTTTGAGAGAGCACACCTACATCCTATCAAGAAGAGCAAATCAAAATGAGTAAAATAGGGTGCATTGTTACTTATTTTGAGCTCAATCTGATGTTATGTTGAGTTCTTTTGTTGCTTGGTTGCTCTTTTACATGCTTTTTTGAATCAATCTTATATGCTAACTGGTGCAGAGCACCCTAGGGTTTAGCTCAAAACCCTAGCCCCAGAAATTTTGAAAATTTTTTGATACAAGTCTTCCAATGAGCAAGTCATGTTTTTTATTGTCACTCAGTCGCAGAGTCAGCAGGGAGCAACAAAGTTATGCATCGCACACTCGCGAGAAAAACAAATAGTTCATTTCTTAGTATGCGAGTGCGCGACAGCGCGACTAGCAGCTCATCGCAAGCTCGCACGTTAAGTGGCAATTAGTGAAAACCCGATGCGACAGTGTGATGAGCGCTCAATTGCTCAGTCGCCGAAGACAAACAGTTAAGTCATACTGTGCGAGTGAGCGACACCTCGTGCATCACAGACTCGCTAAGTAAGTAGCAGCTCGGGAAAAAGCAATGTGGGTGCGCGACATGAGCTCATCGCTCAGTCACAGAGAAAAAGATAGATCGGGAAAAGACATTGCGGGAGTGCGATGAGTATGTCATCGCTCAGTCGCGGATCAAGACATAAAGAGTAAATATAGTTCGCGACTATGCGATGAACAGGAAAGACAGTTAAGAGAGTCAGCAGGTTGACATGTCAACTGGAGAAGACATTGAAAAGTCTTAACCACCAAATAGAAAAGAGAATGACATGAAGGAAAAGAGCCATGTACAGAGTGTCGACCATGCAAAGAAAGTGATGACAGGTTGCAGACAAAGATGGAGAACAGAGAACAGCTGGAAGGCTGAGATCGACAGGTAACCACCAGGGTTACAGAATCAATGAGAAGCCAGAGATAAAATAGAGAAGGAGAATCTGAAAAAAAAAGGTGGTTGTTGTTGTTGATAGTTAGTTAGTGACAGAGAATTTATGTTCTTGACAGAGACAGAGTAGACTAGCAGAGCATATTGTAATCTTCTGTATTATTAATAAAAAGGAGTTTGTCTGTACTTTGTTGGTTCTGAGTAGATTTCTGTAAAGTG
>MU225217.1:2718740-2794248 GCA_018584345.1 Thuja plicata | reverse complement strand
GACAAAGGAATATGGACAAGCATGGGATCAAGTATTACCACAAGCAGAATTTGCTTATAATGACAGTGTTAACAGAACCACAGGAAAAATCCCATTTCAGATTGTCTATGGAATACATCCAAGAGGATTTTGTGAACTCAGAGAGCTAAAAGGACAAGGAGTAGTAAGTGGACATGCTAATGATTTTGCACAGTCCATGAAGGAGATACATGATCAAGTGAAAAAGAATCTGATTGCGTCAAATCAGAAATTGAAAGAAAAAGTAGATGAAGGAAGGAGAGAAGTCCAATTTCAGATTGGAGATCTAGTAATGGTACATATGAACAAAGACAGATTGCAGAAGGGGATACCTACTAAGTTACAAATGAGGAGAATAGGTCCCTGCAAAATATTGGGAAAATATGGGCAGAATGCCTATAAAATTGATTTACCTAACCATTTGGATATATCACTTGTTTTTAATGTGCAGGATTTGATTCCATACAGAGGACCAGTGATACCTAAAATCATTCAGCAGAGGGAGATGGGAAAAGATGTTCAAGACATCCAGATGAAACCCACGTCCAAGTTGCAGGCATAGAAAATTTTGGATTCAAGAGTTCAGAAGACAACTAGGCGCAGGGTATACAGAGAATACGTGGTGAAATGGTCAGGGTTACCAGAGGCAGAAGCTACATGGTTGGATGAAACATAATGTAGAAGACATGGAATTGGTTTGGCATTGCTGCCGACCAGTTCGAGCTGAATTTTTCCCTCTCAGAGGGGGGGGAGTATGGTGCAGAGCACCCTAGGGTTTAGCTCAAAACCCTAGCCCCAAAAATTTTGAACAAGTTTTGATACAAGTCTTCCAACGATCAAGTCATTTTTTGTATTGTCGCTCACTCACAGAGCCAGCAGGGAGCAACAAAGTTATGCATCGCACACTCATGAGCTAAACAAATAGTTCATTTCTTAGTATGCGAGTGTGTGATAGCGCGACGAAAAGCTCATCGCGAGCTCACACGTTAAGTGGCAGTCAGTGAAAACCCGGTGCGACAGTGCGACAAGTGCTCAATCGCTCAATCGCCGAAGACAAATAGTTAAGTCATACTATGCGAGTGAGCGACACCTCGTGCATCGCAGACTCGCTAAGTAGCAGCTCGGGAAAAAGCAATGCGGGTGCGTGACATGAGCTCATCGCTCAGTCACAGAGAAAAAGACAGATCGGGCAAAGACATTGCGGGAGTGCGACGAGTATGTCATCGCTCAGTCGTGGATCAAGACATAAAGAGTAAATATAGTTCGCGACTATGCGATGAACAGGAAAGATAGTTAAGAGATTCAGCAGGCTGACATGTCAACTGGAGAAGACATTGAAAAGTCTTAAGCGCCAAATAGAAAAGAGAATGACACAAAGGAAAAGAGCCATGTACAGAGTGTCGACCATGCAAAGAAAGTGATGACAGGTTGCAGATGAAGATGGAGAACAGAGAACAGCTGGAAGGCTGAGATCGACAGGTAACCACCAGGGTTACAGAATCAATGAGAAGCCAGAGATAAAATAGAGAAGGAGAATCTGAAAAAAAAAAAAAAGGTGGTTTTTGTTGTTGATAGTTAGTTAGTGACAGAGAATTTATGTTCTTGACAGAGACAGAGTAGACTAGCAGAGCATATTGTAATCTTCTGTATTATTAATAAAAAGGAGTTTGTCTGTACTTTGTTGGTTCTGAGTAGATTTCTGTAAAGTGTTGTTTTGTTTCCATTAGATAATATGGGTGCGTCTTGACTCTGATAATCTGTTCCATGGATTGTGACAGTCAAGAAGCATCCTCCATGTATATTATGCTTGTTTCTGTATTTTTGTTGGATGAGAAGCTATTCAAGAGTTCATACAAGTCCTAGGCGAGCCTATGGTCCGGCTAGAGAACTTGTAGGAAAGATAGATAAGTAAGAAGGTGCAGGACTGTAGTGATTCAGTCATGAAGAGTGAGAGACAGTGAGGAGTAAAGATATTTGGTGGGTAGGGAACCTAGGAGAGAGGGAATAGAAAAGTCCTTCTGGTTAGGGTCTGAGAGTAGCCCTAAGAGACTCAAGTGTGAGTCTAGAGAGAGTCCTGAATTGAATAGGATTCCAGGTGAGATTCCTAGAAGAGAGTAGGAATTTTAGAGAGTTAGGTGACCTCCCCATCACTAACCCACTAATGTTTTCATGTTTGAGCTTGCTCCCAATAGATTGAAGAATTCCTCGTACACATTTTGGCACGCCCGGTGGGACCCACGTCCCTAAAAGTTTTAACTTTTTGTCTCTCTTTCTTTCAAATTTTTCCAAGAATGTGGATCAGCGTCTACGTTTCATGTAGAGGCATCTTTGCAAATGTCGGTTCTCACTAAACCACCGTTCGACATCTGTGCTGAACCAGTGTCTGCGACCTGAACTGTCGTTTACGTCTAGCATTGTTAATTTCATACTTTCCAAACTTAATTTTTTGGTTTTTGAGATTCACTATCTTTTTCACTGCTTTTAATGTTTTAGCATTCTATTTTTTTATCATAGATCCACTTTCACAGGGCATCATAATGCTAAAAATTCATTAAAATTAAACAAATCTTGAAGGTTTCTTAATATCACACTAGCTTTATAATATTTGGAAAGTCTGAAATGGCTAAATTTGATCTGATTAAAGACTAGAAAGGAGAAAAATTAACTTTGTTTGTTGCCTCTTTCTATCTTTTTGTGCTTATAGGTAAAATGACGTCTACAAAAATTTTGGTTCATGAACTAGCGTCTGTGATTCACAAATCAGCATCTGCGCATACCAATGTCTGCGCTCTGCAAATCGGCGTCTCTGACTGGTATAGCCACTGTCTGGTTTTTTCTATGTTTTTAGCCTGTTTTATGCTTTCTATCATTTTTAGGCAAAAACCAGAATCAGTGTCTGCGCCCTAAACCAGCGTCTGTGCTCTGTCAAAATTAGATTTATCATGTACTAACAATTGTTAAGTGGTTATTGTGTGTTCAACGCTTGTCAAAGGCCAAACTTGAAATTACTAATCAGTTGTTTTGCAGCACCGCTTGTCAAAGACACAATCTTAAGACTACTCACATTTGTGTTACAGGTTGCCTCGGATCTACATCGACCAAAAAATCATGTTTGTGTTAATGTTTCTTAAGCACATAGATTAATTAGTTAGATTTCTTTATCTAATCCAAAGTAAGTGTTAGGGGATTATGCTCTCTTCCCTTTTGGGAGGATCAAAAACCTAGACACACTTGCTTTGTGTTAAATAATTAAATATTTTTGGGAAAGAAAAAACTTGTCTTGCGTGCTTGTGGAGAAAATGATATTGGATAGGAGAGTATGCTCTTTTCCCCTTGTGGGAAAATCATAAATCCAGACTCCTTTTTGTCGCCAATCCAAGTTACTATGAATCCTTTAGATGGGCCTGCCGGTTGAGGAAAAAATCTCCCAGGAATGACCCACGTGAGAATGAGGTGTAAGCCACACCACTCTAACTCATGTTAATCAAATTTACTCTTTGGGGTTAAAGCCTCGTGAGTCGGTTGGAATTTGAGCTTATACTCAGCTCTCGTCTAACTTAAGTGTGGCCTCGTAGTCTCAATCACATTTACGTGACCACTTTTGACAAGACTCTCTATGGGGCTATATGCCTTAATTGTGCTTGCACGGACATAGAGGATACAATCGAACTGAGAACCTTACTAAACACTCTAAGCTTAGAAGCTACCCAAAACACCCGTGAAAGGTGATAATGCTTGTGCAAGGAAGATAGTAACTTCCCCAAGATCACTCATACATTCGTGCCACCCTGAGCGTTTGGAACTGGATAATATGACATCATGACTAGAGCCATTGCATACTTGGTGATGGCTATGTTTTGATTAGCTCTTGTGTGTGTGCCTAAGCTTACGAGAAAGTATTTTCATGCTATGCCAATTCCTTAGGTAGATTTTGTGCTTAAAGTGCTTGAAAAACATTTGCAAATCTAAAACAAAGCAGAATACCCCACATTCAAATTTGTCACGTGTTTGTATCCTTCAAGGTTGCTTTGTCCCTTGTCAAATTATTTTCAGACACATGCTTGTTATTTTCTGATTTGATTTTGTTGAAATTGGTTCTTGCCATGGAACAAATCTATTGAAAAATCAGAACAAGATCAAGCTTTTGCCAGATTATCAAGACAATGTCCTTTTGTGAAAAAATTGGTCTTTTATGAGGTATGTCCTAAAAACCTCCAACTATCCATCCAAGATCAGATCTACTTATAGGACATGACCGATTCCAAGAAACATAAGAAGGTGAAAACTCTATTACCACCTGTGCAAAGAGAACAAAAAAACACAACCCGAGAGGCTACCAAGTACCAACACATTATTGATTCTGTCAAACAAGAGATTCATAAATGAGAAGAATTTGACAAAGTGATCTACAACAACAAGGTTGCTCGTTTCATGGGAAAATATCGTCTAAACTCTGATTTAGTTGGATTTGAACAATATGACTAGTCGGTTTACCACAACAAACAAAAGTTCATCCTCTTCTTAAGCTCACTTAGCTTGTATTTTAGGACCTCCCTTAGGTTGTCATCTTTAGGAACACAACACACACTCATCCTAGCATGATCTTGCATTAATCAAATCAATCCTAATGAGCCTAGCATCATCCTAATTATCCTAGCATCATCCTAATCATCATCCAAAGTATCCTTGATCACATCCCTCACTTAGTATTGCATCCCCTCTTGAGTTGCTAAAAACCTACATCTTAATCAAATCCCGTCCTTGAATGTCCTTAAAATAAGCATTGTTTAGGATAATCCCCTTTGTCTTTTGCAACCTCATCATCTTGATCAAAAGGTTGGTTCACATTAGCAAATAATCTCATCTGCCAAAGACCACAAGTCTATCTTAGGCAGACAATCATATCCACTTGATCCTACACTAGGGAAAGAAACCCTTAATCCTTGCATACATCAAGTCATCCTCAATCTGTAGAAGCACATCCATCATCTTAAGCACAATCTAATCCTAGAATCATCACCCTTAGCTTCCTAGGTGCATCCTTTTTCATCACATCTTGCATCTCATGTCCCCTTAGGATAGTCATTTCATGTCACCTATCACATGAGCCACTAAGAAGAGGAAGAACATGGATCCTAATCTTTCCACTAGCTCATCTAATCCTATGACTGACAACACCAACACTATGGTTACTTATGTGCCTCAGCCCAACAATCAAATTGAACATATCTAGGTAGACACTAATAAAACTCCCACTTTGAGTACCATGGAAACTTTTATCAACCATCCAGCGCATGTCCACATGGTAAACGCCATGAGTGGATGCAACAGCAACCAAGTACTCTTGGAAATCCAACAACAAGGACTTCAACTTCCACCTTGGGTTATACCCACACTTGTCACATGACCTATGGCACTTCCAAGGGAACGTCCTTATCCCACTAGAAACAAAGTTTTTGATCCACTTCAACAAGCCCTACAAGTGGGAACTCTTCTCGCGCAAGTAGTCCATCCCTCCATTCCACCTTCCATCATGCACACAACACCCTCATCTACCTTGGGAGCCCCACCTCTTGATGCCACATTAGCAACACAAATAATACCCCCTATCACTATGCAGGCACCTCCACAAGCCATAGTCGCTCCTCTTTCGCAAGCAATCCCAACATTCATTGCAAACTTTCCACCACCACTAGTTAGCACACAACAAACCACCATTCCACCTATTCTCACTCAGCCCAGTCAAAATGCAACAACCAGTTCATAGCATCAAAGCACCCAAGTCTCCATGCCTATTCTACCTTTCTTCACCACAGACATGCCACCTACCAACACCTATAACCAACCCTTATTTCCACAAGGGTCCACTTTTTCCGCTCCACCAGCAATGCAATCACAATGAATGTCGGCAGTTCTACCTCAAACATTGTTTAACACAAATCCCCCCATACTGCAACCATCCACAAATCCATCCATCATACCCCAAATTCCCATCCAACTATCCAACAGCAACAACAACCTATCCAACAACAACAACAATCCATCCAGCAACCATCCTAGCAACAAAAACTACAACAGCAAATCACCAATCCATTCACATCCCAAGAGCAACAACAACCAATCAATCCCTTTGTAGCTGCACAACCCACTATCCAAACTACATAGCAGCCACAACCACAAACATAGGGGGTAAATCCCCTCAGGGCACAACCACTGCAATAGTTTCCTAATCCTTTTATTCAACCCGTGCAACAACAACAAATTCATTCCACCAATTTTATAGCCATGCCATCTTCCGTTGCATTACAAAAAAATCCACCTCCACAACAATTCAATGTTCCTACTAGGGACATTCCATCACAAAACACATATCCTCTAGCCTATACAGGTGTGCAACAAACTTATCCCACCTATCCAATGCCACAACAAATACAAGCATATTTTCAGTAGTTGCAACAATCTTATCATGCGTCGACACCTCCTCCACTGCAATATTCCCCTCAACCACAACTTCCACCACAACATCCCATGTATGTTGACCAACAAGCATCATACCAAACACCGTAATATCCCCCACAGAATCCTCCATTTTTTCCATTTGATCCATATAAGGTTCAAGGAAATCTTGCAATCATGATCAACAATCCACCCCCGCAAATCAATCATGAATGGGAGGAAATGAAGAATTCTCTTAAGGAGCTAAAAGTTGGGACAGAAGCTAAAACATTCAAGTTTGAGGAAGTGTGTCCTTATCCGTTTGATCAATCCATCACTGCTATACCCTTCCCCAAGTACTTTGAGACACCCAAATTTGATAAATATCAGGGGAAGGGAGATCATGTGAGTCATGTGAAAGAATTCTACATGGCCTGCCAAGAAGTAGCCTATAGCGATAATTTCCTTATGAGACTATTTCCCAAAAGCTTAGGAGGAACCGCTCTTGAGTGGTTCTACAAAATTCCTTATGACACAGTCTCTACTTTCACTGAATTATCAGAAAATTTTGTGGCCCAATACGTACATAATGTCAAAAATGAACTCTCACTCCTTAATCTATGCAATTCCAAACAAAAGGGGGGAGAAAGCCTAGCTGATTATCTTCAGTGCTAGCAAGGGCTTACTACAAGGTTATCTTACCAACCCCTAGAGAAACACCTTATCAAAATCTTCATTAACAACCTTCATCCTAAGCTTGACTATCACATGCGCATGAACTGTATACAAACTTATCATGACATCATAATCAAAGGTATGGATCTTGAACGAGGTCTCGTAGAAGAAGGTACCATCAAGCACTACAAAGAATCCCAGCCTGAAAAACATAACAATGATTGATCATGATACTGGAACAATAAAAAAATGCGGTAACAGATGGAGCTACTAACACCAAACATGTTCAAGTTGTGGTAGCTAGTCCTAATATACCTACCCAGACTTATCAGCAAGCACCACCAATGTACCCTCAACCTCCTCCCATGTATCAACAACCCAATCCCATGTATTCTCAACCAACTTACCAGCAAAATATGTGCCCTAAAGGCATGACTACCTATCCCCCTTCAGGGACATCATATCAACACAACTATTTGGGTCCTATGAATCAGACAAATGCTATATCAGTCCCACAGGGACAACAAAGACCTCATGCTTTGAATACACCACAACACACATTTACCCCTTTAGGTGAACCTATAGACATCATTTTCTGCAAGCTGGTCCAAGCTAACCAAGTTGTGTATCCTAAAATACAGCCATTTGATGACTCAACTACTAAGTTAGCTTGGTATAAAGACAATGAGTACTGTGAATACCACCATGTTAAGGGACACACCACCCTCAAACGCATGAAGCTGAAGAACTATATTCAGGATCTCATTGACCGTAAGGAGATTGAAGTGGATTCTCCTGCCCAATCATTGCCAAACTTAGGCCTTAAAATTTATCAAAATGCATTCCCTAAACACACTTCAAGTACAGGCCCAGGAAATACTACCCAATCCTTTGATCAGGGGAAAGATAAACAAGCAGAAAAATGCTGACAAAAAAGATTATATCAATGCCTATATTAACTACGATAATCTCATCGGCTGCATATCCCAAGTCTAGTCCTTCGTCAATGCCATCCATGTCAAGGGTGTTGATAACCAATGCGCAATCACCACTCGTAGAGGTAGGATAACAGTTGCAGGTGCCAATCTCACCCCATCTGTCAGGACCCAATACAACATTTTGGAACACCTAGGGAATACCCCAGCCCAAATTTCCATCCTGGATCTTCTCCACACATCACCCACTTATCAAGAGATCCTCAATAAAGCCTTGCAAGAATCTTGTGTTCCCAGCGACATCAACCTCACTGAATTCTAGAACCTTGTCGGACACCTGTCTGCCTCTTGTGGGGTCTCTTTTAACCAATAGATGTGCCCTCAGAAGAAACCGATCATAATCTCCCACTCTGTATTGCTGTTATGGTTAAAGATTTTGCCATTAAATGGGTCATGATAGATAATGGATCGGCCCTAAATCTGTGCACTCTAAAATTCATAAAATAGTTGGGTTGCACTAAGGCTAATATAACAAATGATGTCATCACAATAAAGGCATATGACAATTTGGAGCATACTTCTGAAGGCACCATATCATTGCCCATTCAAGTGGGCCCAGTTATCCAGGATATGTTATGTCACATTGTTGATCTTGACCTTCCCTTTAACATTCTCCTTGGCCGCCCATGGATTCATTCTATGCATGTCATCCCCTCCACCTACCATCAATGCATCAAATTCCCATATAATGGCACTGAGATCACCATCCGCGTAGATCCCAAGCCCTTTGCATATTGCAATGCATTGGAAACATCCTTTCCACATTCCAATCACTATCCTGGGATCGACATTGGTACTTCTGTCTCCAGTTCATCTTGAACCCATTCAGACCTAGAAACAATCATCTCCTTTGCCTTATCCATGGTCAAGATCAACAACAAAGGTTGTGGTGAGTACACTTTATCTGATGCCTTCGCAGTTGGAGCACTGCCAATTGATCCTCACACTCAAGGCCGCCAGCCTAATCTAAGAAAGATAGAATCAGAGACAACCAAGGAACTACAATTTGGTTCTACCACTTTTATATCAAAAGGTACTTTGATTGGCTAGGAAATGACACCAAACATCAACCAATGGCTATATAAAGATCCACCACCCAAGGACACAAGTCACCTCAATTACTTCAAAGATAAGTACCCTGCAATGCACAAACTGGTGACAGAAAAATGGAACTCCCAAGGAGGTGGCCTTGGTTATGAAGAGAAAGGAATGAAAGATCCTATTATACCTACCCGACTACAAAAGCACCTGGGCCTTGGCATGGGATCTGACATGAATGGGGGCACCAATGAAAACATCTTTGCCTCTTGTCCATCCCTAAGTTAAATCGCTGACATCGAAGATATCCCGGAAGAGAAAGTTGTGATAGCTTATGATGATGTTTTTGATGATGAAACCTTCCTGGGAAATGCTATCCTACAACAAATTTCCATCCTCTTCATTGACCTTCCCCAATGCCATCCTAAACTCATAGACTGGGACCAACCAAGTGTCGTACACATTGACGAGTTCCAAAGTGAGGACGCACTCCTAAGCTTCATGGGAGTAATTGAGAAAAGTAGTGACTAGGGGAAAGACTCAGCATATGTCTACAAACTGGACCCAAAGGCATACTTTGGAGAAGAGAACTTTATCTGCAAAAATGAAACAGAAAACAAAAATAAAAATAAAAGAGAAAAATTGATCCCCTAGCGAAAACCCCTCTGGGGTGCTATCTGAAGATAAAATAGTAAAAACAAAGGGCGTATCCCCTGGTGAAAACCTCTCTAAGGTACCAGAGGATGAAGATTCTCCTCTTCCTTTGATCGGTGATTATAGGCCTAAACAGTCATCGATTCTCATTGAAGAAGCAAAACCTGTCAACCTGGGTACCAAAGAAAATCCTGCCATCACATACATAGCAGCATCTCTGACCGAAGCAAAAGAAAGTGCTCTTGTCACTTTATTAAAGGAATCCATCAACAAGTTTGCATGCTCTTACTCCCACATGCTGGGGTTAGATCCCAACTTGGTGGTTCACCATCTAACAGTGGACCCAAACATCAAACCTGTCAAGGAAAAGCTCAGAAAGATGCACCCTAAAGTGGCACTACTTGTCAAAGCGGAGCTAGAAAAGTTACTCCAAGCCAAGATCATCCACCCCATTGACTATTCTAACTTGATCTCTAATATGGTGCCCGTCTCTAAGCCTGATAAATCAATTAGGATATGTGTAGACTTCAGGGATCTCAATAAGGCATGTCCCAAGGACTATTTCCCCTTGGCAAACATATACATGATTATGGATCTCACAGCAGGACATGAGATGTTGTCACTCATGGATGGCTTCTCTAGATATAATCAGATTCACATTGCAAAAGAAGATCAGCATAAGATAGCATTCACAACCCCTTGGGGCACCTTCTTCTATAACATGATGCCTTTTGGTTTAAAGAACACTGGGGCAACCTATCAAAGAGCCATGACTATCATTTTTCATGACATGATTCTCAAAATTCTTGAAGACTATGTGGATGATATCTTGGCAAAATCAGTAAAAAGGGAAGATCACCTATATGTTCTAGAATGCATCTTTGACAGAATTGGACACTACTGCTTAATGCTCAACCCTAAGAAATGTGTCTTTGGAGTCACATCAAGAAAACTATTTGGGTTTATTATATCCATACGAGGTATTGAAATTGATCCTAAGAAAGTACAAGCTATCATAGAGATGCCTCCACCAAAAACACTCTGACAGCTACGTAACCTCCAAGGAAAGCTACAATCTATGCACCATTTCATTTCTCAACTAGCAGACAAGTGTCAACCATTCACTCATATCCTGCAAAAAGACAACACATTTAAATGGGATCCTTAGTGTCAAAATATTTTTGACAAAATCATAGAATACTTGGCTAATCCACCCATCTTGGTACCACCTGTACCTGGTCGACCACTCATCCTATACATTTATGCTACTACCACAACACTAGGGGAAATCCTTGCTCAATTGAATGATGAAGGTAAAGAAAGATCTATTTACTATATCAGTCAAACCTTAGTAGGTTATGAGCTCAATTATTCTCCTATGGAAAAAGCATGTCTGGCAGTGCTCTTCACCACTCAAAAACTCTGCCACTATATGCTTAGTCATACAACCAAGCTCATTTGAAAGGTGGATTCTCTCAAGTACCTACTCTCCAGGACTACACTTACAGGTCGAATGGAAAAATGGGTTATGTTGCTAAGTGAATTTGATATTCAGTATGTTGACAGAAAATCCATTAAAGGGAAAGTCATTGTTGATCAGCTAGTAGAAGCACCATTGGTAGATGCATATCCTTTGGTCATAGAATTTCTAGATGAGCATTTGTACATGATAGAATAACAACCAACTTGGCAACTCTACTTTGATGGGTCATACACAGCTCATGGCGCAGGGGCAGGAATACTTTTTTTCACACCTCAAGGTGACTACATCCCCATGTCATTCAAATTGGGATTTCCCTGCACAAACAACATTGTATAATATGAAGCTCTAATCGTAGGACTCCACATCGCCATAGAATGGAACATCACAGATATACATGTCTTTGGCGACTCCCAACTCATCATCAAACAAGTCCTAGATGAGTATCAAACCAAAGATGACAAATTGATGCCATATAAGCATATGGTTGACAAGCTAAAAGAACACTTCCTCCATTTGTAGATAACACAGGTACCATGCTTGCAGAACAAGGCTACTAATGCAATGGCCACTATGGCTCCCTTTTGGAGATTCCTCATGAATCTATGCAATACAAATTCTTAGTTGAGAAACTTCATGCTCCCGCTTATGAGAATGATGAATTGAATTGTGTATGTGTCTTGGTTGGTCCCCAGTCCCTGTGGTACCACGATATCCAAGCTCATATCCCCCCATCTCACTACAACCCAATGCCAAAAATTTATTCCCAGAGCATCCCGTTACATCCTCGTAGCCAACACCCTCTATCATCGAGGCTATCACAACGTGCTCTCTAGATGTTTAGATGAAAACAAAGCCACCCAAGCTTTACAAGAGGTACATGCTAGAATCTCCGGTGCCCACACGAGTGGCATGGTCCTAGCCAAGAAAATTCTACGCACAGGGTACTATTGGCCTACAATGGAACATGATGCTTGTGAGTTTGTCAAGAAGTATCTACCTTGTCAACAGCATGCCAATTTGATTCATGCTCCGGCCCAGGACCTCAGACCTATTGTGCCTCCTTGGCCCTTCTCTTGTTGGGGTTTTAACCTCATTGGTAAGATTACTCCCCTCTCTTCTGAAGGCCACAAATACATAATCACTGCAATGGAGTATTTTACAAAGTGGGTTGAAGCAATTCTTCTCATACTCACTACTAGTGTCCAGATATCCAAATTCATCCTCTATCACATCGTTTTCTGCTTTGGCATACCCTCCACCATCTTCACAGATCATGGTACACCATTTGAAAATCAACACGTCAGTGATCTCTATGCTCATCTCCATATCCATCACTATTTCTCCAGTCCATATTTCCCACAAGGTAACGGCCAAGCTGAGGCAACTAATAAAACCATCCTCAAAATCCTCAAGAAATTTGTCAATGATACTGGTCATGACTGGCATCTCCAAATCAACCCCACCCTATGGGCATATTGTACTTCCTACTATACACCTACTGGCACTACTCCATACTCCCTAGTCTATGGTGTTGAAGTAGTCTTACCAATTGAGGTTGAACTACCCTCCCTCCGAGTATCACTAAGAGGCTTGATTGATGATGAAGATTATCAAGTGGCACGACTCACATAGCTTGATCTATTAGATGAAAAGTGCTAGCAAGCTTATGATCACTTGATTGTTTACCAGAATAAACTCAACAGGAACTATAACAAGAAGGTCCACCCATGCCAGTTCTAGGTAGGGGACCTTTTGCTAAAGGAAAATCAGAAAGTGGGTACGGATTGGGAAAAGAAAGGCAAGTTTGAAGTCACCTGGCGAGGCCCATATGTTGTCACTGCATGCTTCGGTTCTAGGGCATATCAACTCTTCACTCCTGAAGGAGAACCATTGAATGATCCTATCAACATCATTCATCTCAGGCACTTCTATGCCTAACGGCTGGTTGTTCATTCCAGTTATCTGAGAAAATTCATAAAAAGTATAAAAAAAGTCCTGAAGAAAGCACAAAAACAATGTAAAACAGTCCTGAAAAAAAATCTCTAAAAAGCAAAAAATGAAGCTGAAAAAATGGTTGTCCCAGTGAAAACCTGGTAAACAGGAACTTGGGCAATATCAAAAAAAAAAATCAAAATGATCCAAAGAAATCAAAAAGAAAAATAAAGAGAAAAATTCCATCCAATGGTGAAAACTTGGCAATCAGGCGCCTTGGACAAGTATGGGTGATAAAAACCTAGAAACAGGTATCACACATAATGGACCATTCCATTATCTATCAAAATCTCATTTCCTTCCATCACTAGCACCACATCTTTGCTAACCTCAGCATTTCCCGTATTCCCTGGGTGTTCGCATATAATACACGCTGGTCTGAAGAGATTTTCCTATCTCATATCCTGAGCTTTTGTACACATAATCTTGTATATTATTTTCCATACATTATACTATCCCAAACCCTGAGCATCAGTCCTTTATATTTCTCTTGTCATGCGTTGCTCCTTGTTCAATATAGTTGTGCTATTAAAATCCTACGTTGGTTCTGTAGTTTGCTTGTAGTGCACATTTGATCAATCAACATGGCAAGTTACATCTTTCTAGAAATGAGTTTATTGAGGATGTATCCTTCCTCTTGTCAACTTAAATCTAGATCATCATCCTCTTTTGGTTCTTGTAGGATGTATCCTTCCTCTTGAAAATAATCAATCAGCATAATACACTATCACGTGCATCAAGACAAACAACATGCTCCAATCAAATCTCGGCAGCAACCTTTGTACATAATCATTATAGTCGATCGCTTTTAATTAATCTCTCAGTTTGATCCTTGTACATTCATGACACATTCAATCTTCTCACCACTGCGCTAACATCCTGAGTCATTATCCTACTAACATTCCCTGCCCGATCCTCCATAGTCCACCCATCTGGTTTATCAGTTGATTGTGACACACACAACAAAATATGTGAGTCCCATTGCACCCATTGCATCCATTTCGTCTATTGCCTCTAGTATCATTATTGCATCTATCATTGTTCATTAAGATTCAGTTACATTATTCATCATTTTAGATTCATTAAACTCATTAGATTCATCATTAGATTGCATTAGATCCATCATTCAGCTCACATTGTTCATCATGTTAAATCCATTATTAAATTGCATTAATCATCAAGTCAATCATTTTACTTGCATAGTTAGTATCATTTTAGAACTTTGCATTATTAATCCATTATTTATCTTGCATTGTTAAACCATTTTAGGTTCATTATCTTGCATTGTTAAATCCATTGTAGATTCATTTTCTCATCTTGCATTGTTAATCCATTTTAGGTTCGTTATTTTGCATTATTAATTCATCTTGCATAGTTCATCCATTTTAGGTTCATCTTGCATTCATCCATTTTAATCATCTCACATTGTTACAACATTTAGATTCATGTACCACTTGCATAATCAATTCATTTAGATTCATTTTAGTCTTGCATTTGTTAAAACATCATTTAGGTTCATCTGGCATGTCTATACATATTCATAAAACATCGGCATATATATTGCATACATCATAAAAACACATCACATCCTGCATCCACACACGTCAGTATATCATATATATATATAAGCATCATCCATCCCACATAGTTCATACATCATATATACATAATCATGAAACCATCCTGCATACATAATGTGACATACATATGCATCACATCCTGCAAGCCTCAAATGTCAATAATCATATAGGCGTATGCATTAACACATCATATAGATCATACATCATAAGCATCATAAGAGTCCTCATCAATCATATATATATATATATATATATATCAATGTCTGTCAATAAAATACATCACATGCACCTCGATGCCAATATACATGTATATCTCAAAAATGCAAAATTGTGTGTCATCTGATCCTCTAACAAATCATATCGATGGCTGTGATGATCCACCTCCCTTCCATGGTGGTGGACGTGGTGGCATCCCCACTGATCCCTGCGATGTTGAAGTTTGCACTGTGCTCTGAGAACGAGACCTCTCTGAGTAATCTCGTCTCTATCCCTCGGGAACTAGCTTATGATACAAGGCATGATAGTTAGATGCTTCCCTGCCTACCCTGTTTGCATCTCTTTGATTTGTGAATGCCTCAACCACCACTTGCCAAACCCCACCTACAACAGCTGCCTGTCTAGCAATATCACACTCAGCCCTGTACGCCTCCACCTGTCGTAGTGTTGCATCCCTCTCTAAGGTCAATGTCAAAATCTGCTCAGTAGCCTACTCCATCTGTAGGGTCAGAGTATCCAACTGGCCCGTAAGAGTATATATCTCAGTATGTAGCTCTCCAGCATCCTGTGTCAGATTGACCATGGAAAAATCCCCTGCATCAACCTGACCCTGTTGGGTGTCTAGTGCACCCTCTGCCCTGTCAGCCCGTGCTGTCTCTGCAGTCAGTAACCCCTGTATCCAGGGAATCTCTGTGTGCAGGCTTGTTTCAGATACCACTGCCATGTCTAGTAAACCTCATAATCTCGTGCACTTTGTTTGAAGACTATCTCACTTTGCGATGACAGTATCGTGGGTCTCCTATGCTATGTATCCTACGGGTGGCCCCTGTGGCCCCTGTACCTATGGTGGCACTGGTGGTCCATGTGGTGGCACTGGTGGTGCATGTACCTATATGTATGGTTCCTATACCTGTACCTATGGCTGCACCTATACCTATGTTGGTGGGGGCCCCTGTGGCCCTTGATCCTGCCTTGCCCCTGCCTGTGCCTCTATCTGAGGTCTCACCCATCTCTGAGGCCTCCTCCTCTGACCTATTGTTGAGGTCTCTAGGGAATCTCCAATATCTATCCCATCGTCCACATCCATGTCCCCTATCAGCTGTTCATGAGCAGCCACCTGATCAGGGTCTGTAAGCCGCAATGGTGTGTGAGCAGCCCACCATGCTACGTACTGTGGAGTCATCCCTACATCTGTGATGTTAGGACATGCCACAAAATCAATTCATACCATGTCCCTCTAGGATGCCCTCACTGTGAGAGCATCTATGTACCTCCCTCATGTCCCTACCTCCCTGGTGACATGAGGATGTAAGGCATCCTCTGCACCACTCCCTACTGCAGCCCAAACTATTGCATGACCCTAGATGGTTTGTACCTCTCTATCTGGTGGATGGTCCTCCCTAGTAGAAAGCAATCGGTCTAAACATATGATAGGTATATAAAATCCTCAAACCCATCCTCCACTCTTGCCACCCAGTCCATAGCCCCCCATGGCTCACATAGTCTATATGGGGTCCAACAGAAAACTTGTACCTCATCTAGGAGTTATCACCAATATCTAGTCTGGCTAATGGAGGTGTGTCTCAAGGGAAGCATGTATCTGCAAGCATAGAGCTCCCTAGGCTATCGTGACTCCCGAACTCTCATAAGCCAGAACACTGCAATGTGCTCCCAAGCCCAAACAAACATCAAGGTCACTCTGGTACCCATGTTGCATGCCTTGCGGTACATAGCCATGTGTAGATCGTGGTATAGTTGTCCTAAGACAACATACCCCCAGCAATAAGAGTTCCCCTTCTCTAGCATCTGTGTTAGCACCCATGACCATCCCATGCCAAAACCATGTCCTGTCAGATTAGCTAACATGCGTCCCCCGATCAATCCTGCCAAATAAAGAGCTATCCGCCACAATCTCATGTCAACTGCTAGCTGCCAAGGCATCCAGGTCCAGTATGTCAAAATCTGCCTCATCAGCCACCTAAAAGAAATCTCCATATAATGGTCACTATCCTCCAACCAGTACTGAGGAATCACCCCTCGGATGGGTATCTGAAGGATCTGCCAGACATCCTCCAAGGTGATGGTCGCCTCTCTAGTAGGCAAGTGAAAGGTGGTGGTGTCACTGTGCCACTACTCAATCAATGTGGTCATCATCCCATTGTGCACCCATAGCCTAGGTCAACGGGGCACATAGTCCAACCCAACTACAGCTAATAACCCATAGTTATCCTCCGTAAGCTGCGACTCCAACTCCATGGTAGGAGGCCAATGCTCTCGCGATCCCAATGGTGGGAACTGCTCCTACAAAAATTTTATAAATCTACCATGTCAGTCACCTTTTCTTCTAGTCCTAGTCTAAACCCTCCCAAAGTGGGGCATCTTGTCCCTAGGTCTTTTTTCGATCCATCCCTGGCCCCCGTCGGGTCCCTTTGTTTCCCTCCCTCTCGGCGTTTGCCCTTTTAGGTGCAGACGCCAGTTCATACACCGACATCTCTAACGTCCTTTCCTACAGACCATCATCTTCAAAGATGTGGGTCTGGGTCTGACATCTTTGAAGATGCCAGTCTGGCACCGTCATCTTTAGAGACACCGATCTAGAGATCAGCGTCTGTGAAGATGTCAATCTAGGGATCGGTGTCCTCACAAATGCCAGTTTGAAAACTGGCATCTCCAGTCTAAAATCCCTATTTCCCTCATTAATGACCCCTACCCCCCTAAATCAATAAATAACTTCAACAGAAATAAATACAAGGTCTCAGATAGCTCACTCACCAGTACCAGTCACTCGATGGGCCTCCCATGTGTGCACACTCACTCTCCCAGCTGCCCCTTCATCCTCTCGTCAGCCATCTTTTCACTCTAGAGCTCAGATTTCACTATTCACTATTCACAAATGACCTTCCTTAAGCCCCCCAGCCCTTCTTATAGCTCCTATTTTCCCTGATTTTTTTTTCCCACCTGTTCTCCTCCCCCCATGTATAATTTTGTATAAATCGTCCTGCTGTACAACTTGAATACGCATAAAATCTCAAAAACATTTAAAAATTGTAAAAAATCAAAAAAATTCCAAAAACATCAAATATTCTCAAAAATCATGCACTAAACACTTTGTTCTTTCCGCATTGTTCCAGATCTTAGTTTTCAGCAATGTTCTGACTCATGTGACAATGTTTTGCACCAAATCAATTTTACGACCGCTTGTCCTTGCTCTCCATCCTGTTCACAGCTTTTGCCAGTGAATCTCTTTTATCAAATCAAATCTAATCTTTTCTTGTCATGATGCATCCTTTCTACGTTAGCTTATCAAATCTTTCATCATATCAATCTTGTTCATGGCAAGAACTTTGGACCGAATGACTGCTTGGTCATGAGGCCTTCTTTATTGATTTTATCTTTTTGTGTTAGTTTAAACCTACTCACCACTACCTCGATCTGCTATATCTTGGTGTGTTGTGATTGGTTTCTACTGATACATGCATCTTTTACAGTATTCTTTTGTTTGAGCGTCTAGTCCACGCAACGGAATCTTGTCATCTGTGTTTTCTAACACCTGATGCATACCTCCTATTGCAATATCAAATTTGGATGTGCTCTCCATATTTTTCACACAAATGGATCCCAATGCTCATTTAGCTGCATTTATGTTCATTTGCATTTGCATTCTTAGCTGCATTCTTAATTTCATTTCAGAAGGCTTCTATTTATTCCCTCCTTCCTTTTCATTTTCCCATTACATCCTTTTTTGAGAAAATCCCACAACATTGTCTTCGTTGTGTTCTTTTCTCGAGGGGGCACAACCCCATACCATCGTTGCATCAGCATGACTCCTAGAAACCCTCTTCCTTTGGGGAAACTCATTTTCTTATCTTTGACGAAATGTTTTACTTGCGACGCCACACCAAAGAGGGGCAAATTATAGCCGTCCAAAAATATTAATATTATTTTCCCTCTTATTCCTCTAACTATTTAATTCAATCAATTAAATAGCTTCATTTGCTAGTATTTATCAATAGTGTAAATACTATTCTAATGTATTTTATTTAAATACATTTGTTTCATAAAATTTCCTTTTTAATAAATTTACATTTATTAAATCCTCCATTTTCCTAATTCTTCTAAACCATAATTTATTCAAATCTGATTTGAATAATACCCTAAAACCCTAGCTAGGAACCTATTAAGCCTACCTTATTCCTACCCTACTCCCATCACCTCATTTCCTAAGTATGCTTCCCCACCTAACTGTCCTTTAATCATGCTTAATGGGTGATTCCTAACCTTTTTAAGGTTAATGGAATGCTCACCCACATGAGGAAATTCTCTCCAAAATGGGCACCCATTCCTCTTTAATTCCTTCTTACAACTTTGTCTCCCCTTTTGAAATATTGAGCTACTCAATATTAAATGCCAATTTTGACTCAATATTGGCCATCTTTTCAAGTCTATGTGTCCCTTATGTGTCTCTTATGTGGATGCCACATAGGTGCCACTTCATCCAAGCCTCTTCCTCTCTCCAGAAACTCTATAAATAGAGGCCTTCTCCTGTCATATTTTCATCTCTCAATTTGCATTGTTATCATGCTATTTTGCATTTAGAAGTTCAAAATTCTAGATTTCATGTTTTCATATGCTTCTAGTTTATGCTTAAATCACTTAGATATCACATGCTAGGCTTCAATTTGGTGAATTAATTCTTGGTTTCCATCTAGCATATGCATATCATCTTCATAACTAGCTTAGAATATTATCCTTTTGAAAGATTTGAGACTAGTTCCTTATACTAGTTCTTGAATTCTTTCATCTTTTCAATCTTGCATTTTGCATTGGGATCCATTATATTTTGTGTGTTTGAGAGAACACACCTACATCCTATCAAGAAGAGAAAATCAAAATGAGTAAAATAGGGTGCATTGTTACTTATTTTTAGCTCAATCTGATGTTATGTTGATTTCTTTTGTTGCTTGCTTGCTCTTTTACATACTTTTTTGAATCAATCTTATATGCTAACCCACTAATGTTTTCATTTTTGAGCTTGCTCCCAACAGATTGAATAATTCCTCATACACAAAGGTGAATAAATTTGACAATATTTTCTTACCAACTATTGAGTCTGCATTCAAATCATCTTTGAAAATAAGTAAATCATGTCATAAACACACTATGATAAATGATAGTGAAAGTGATAGTGATGACTAGGAACTTGATGATATTTAAGCACTAATGGATAGAAGATTTCATAAAGGCAAAGGTAGATACAAAGGTAAATTACCATTGGTATGTTTTAATTGTAAAGAGATTGGACACTTTGCTGCTAGATGTCCTAACAAAAGAAAAAAAGATAGAAACAATGACAGATCATATTAAAAGAAATTTGACAGAGGTGATGACCGAGATTACCGAAGCAACCAAAAATCTGACAGAAAAGATAACCAAGACTACAAGGACAAAGGGAATAAATCTTGTTACCTAGCTGAGAACAAAGTTGGAAATACTGACACTGAATCTGATGAAGATATTGAGGTAGTATTTGTTGCTATGAAGGATGATTCAGACGAAGAAGAAAGGTATGTTGAAACTGCACTCATATCTAAGGTTAGTAAAAATGATGTATGGATTATTGATAGTGGTTGTAATTACCACATGACTAGAGATAAGGAAAATTTTGAGACTTTTGAATATTATAATGCTAGATCAGTAAGAATGGGTAATGAATCACCTTGTCTAGTTGAGGGTAAAGGAACCATAATTTTGAATAATCTGATCAGATGTGAAAATGCATATTGGATGAAAGGACTTAACTATAATCTATTGAGTGTTTCACAGCTGAATAACACAGGTCCCTGAGTTGCATTTGAGAACAAAAAGGCAAATATCTTTCATGAATTAGGAAGGTTTATTAGAACTGGTGAATAGACAAAAGGTAACCTATTTTATCTTGATGATATTAATACCACTTTTTTATTGGCTAGAGACCAAGACATTTGGTTATGGCATAAATATTGATGACAATTATTCAATTATGTATTGTCATTGATATTTAAACAAGTATAGTGATGTTTACACAAATGTCTAATCCTATCTAAGCACAGTCAATTCATGTCAAGCACTCTCGGGAATTGAAGAGGACCAAAGTGATTTTTAGTTCTAACCAAGTTAACTCAGGCATTACAGTGTTGGTCTGGGATTGAAGGATTTCACTGTTGATCGAGTAAAATAGTTAGTGTCAGCCGACTAACATGAGTTTATATTTTATGAATAATTGGTTATATGTAGCTGATAGACATGAGTTTTATTATTTATTTAGAAGGATATTAAGGATGACTTGACAAGGATTATCATATATATATAAGGTCGAGTTTGGATTCAATATTGAGAGAAAGTGGGTGCAAGTGTATGTGTTTATGATATGAAGAGTGAAGGCAAAATCAGATAAGATTCTAATTAAGGATAGAATACAGAGAGCTGCAATAGAATATTCAATCAGTGAGGATCAAGTATTATAAACCATAATAGAAATCTGAATTAGCAAAGACCGTTGCTTATCAAAATAGGTCAATCCATTGTTACTTTCTAACAACTGTAGCAGTGATCAAAATCTCTTAACAGAGTAGACTTAATAGTCTTTTGTAAATCCTCTCACAAGGTGACATTTCTACATTGAAGTTTTTAAAGACCTCTCACAAGGCCACTCCTTACAGGTTGATTAAATCCTCTAATAGGCTCACAATTAACAGTGTGTTATTTTAACCTTTAACAAGGTTGGCTCCTAACAGGACTCACTTCAGAAGAGTGAAAAATAGTGACTAGTTGCAATTGGTGTTTTTTCCCATATTGGTTTTCCACATTAAATCTTGGTGTTATCTATGTACATTTCATTTTCTTTATGGTTTATGTTTCTACAATTAATTACTAAAGATAATCACAGATAATATCTTAAGATTTGCTACCGATCAAAAAAAAAATCTTAAGATTTGCTATGTTAACCGAGTGACAGTAGAATATATGTGTTAACCAAGCAACAGTGACTAATTTGTTTAAGACATCTAAGGGACTTGGATTTTTTTTGTGGTAACTTATTCACCCCTCCCCTCTCAGTTACTCAACTCATTTCCAACAATAAAAGGTTATGTCATGTGAATTTTGACATGGTTAGGATAAGCAATAAAAAGAAAGTAAGAGGCTTACCGAGCATGTCAAAGCCCGACCATGTCATGTGTAAGAATTGCCAAAAAGGTAAAATAACAAATTATAGTTTCAAGAGAAAAACCTACACATCTAATGATATTTTAGAGCTAGTCCATACTGACCTATGTGGACCAATGAGAATAAAGAGCTACTATGGTGATAGATACTTTATTTTATTTGTAGATGATTATTCTAGAATGATCACTGTTATGTTCTTAAAAGAGAAATCAGAAGCATTTAAGATGTTTAAATGGTATAAAGCTATAGTGGGAAAACAAAGTGGAAAGGAACTAAAATGTCTAATATCAAATAGAGGAATTAAAAGATAGGTTTCTGCACCGAGAACACCATAGAAAAATGGAATTTCTGAAAGAAGAAATAGATCAATTTTTGATTGTGCCAGAATACTGATTATTGATAAAGGCATCACACAAACATTCTAGAGAGAAGCTGTCAGTATTGCTGTCTATACATTAAACAGAGTTCAATTGAAGAAAGACACTAATAAGACACCTTATGAGCTATGGTATGGATACACACCCAATGTAAGTTACTTTAGAATTTTTGCAAGACAATGTTATATTTTGAAAGATGATAGAAATGGAAAGCTTAACTCCAAAGGTGAATAAGAAATATTTCTATGTTATTCTACCAAAATCAAGGCTTATAAATGTCTTAACAAATCCTCTAACAAAATCATTAAAAGTGCAAATGTCAAAGTGGACGAATTGCTGAGAAAAATGATGAGGAAAGTAGAAAATAATTGGAAAGATACAACAGATTTGTCTACAATGAAGAACCTAACACTCTGCCTGAGAAATAGTGTATCACTCCTAAGCGATAGAACAATGCACTCGAGCATCAGGCTGCAAACACCAAAAATTGGGAAATTTCTCACACTAATGTACCAAGTGATGAAGATCAAAATGAAGGACAATATGATGATCAAAATGATGAACAAAGGGCTGAATCGGTACTTTCCAAGTATGTCAGAAGACACCATCCATAGAACTAGATCATAGGAGAGAAAAAGGCTAGAATGAGAACAAGAAGCAAGTCGTTGAACACTAGATGTTTAATTTGTGATTTTGAGCCTAAAACTATCAATACTGCACTAAAAAATAAAGAATGGGTCAGTGCTATGAATGAAGAGATTGAGCAGATTGAAAAGAATAGGACATGGACATTAGTACCTAGAGCGAATGACAAGAATGTCATTGGTACCAAATGGATATTCAGAAACAAACTAAATGAGAATGGAGAAGTCACAAGGAACAAAGCAAGACTAGTATGCAAAGGATATGCACAAGAAGAAGGTATTGACTATGGAGAAACCTTTGCACCCATTGCTAGACTAGAAGGAGTAAGAATTATATTTTCTTATGCTGCATTCAAAGGATTCAGAGTATACCAAATGGATATCAAATTTGCATTCCTAAATGGGATACTAGAAGAAGAGGTATACATTGAACAATTAGAAGGGTTTGTTAATCCTAACAAGAGAAACATGGTTTGTAGACTACACTAAGCCTTGTATGGATTGAAACAAGCACCGAGAGCATGGTATGAAAGACTTCACTCTTATCTCATAAGTATTGGATTTGTAAGAATAAGTGATAATAGTAATCTGTATTTAAAAGAAGATACTGGTGATAACATTCTAATTGCTGAAATATTTGTTGATGATATCATATTTGGAGGTAATGATATGTTATGTAAATCACTTTTTGTTGAAATGAGAAAAGAGTTTGAGATGTCAATGTTTGGGGAGATCAAATTCTTTCTTGGTATACAGATTCTTCAACAGGGTGCAAGCATCTACATCACACAATCCAAATACATCAAAGAAGTTCTCAACATATTTAAGATGGAGGACTCCAAACTAGTTAGAACACCTATGGAAATCAGATGCAAACTGACAAAGGAAGACAAGTCAACCAAGGTAATTCAGACCATAAATAGATCTATGATTGGAAAACTCATGTATGTTGTACATACTAGGCCAGATATAGCACATGTAGTTGGAATAGTTGCAAGATTCTCTGCTAATCCCAAGGAATCACACATGACTATTGTCAAGAGAATTCTGTGATATCTAAAGAATACCAAAGACTATGGTCTATGGTATAAAAGAGAAAGAAAATTGGAGCTTCAAGTCTATATAGATGTTGATTAGGCTAGAAACATAGATGACTGGAAGAGCACAACAAGAGGAGCATTCTTTATGGGAGATAGGCTTGTCACATGGATAAGTAAAAAGAAAGGATGCATCTCACAATCCACTGTAGAAGCAGAATATATCATTGTTGCTGCAAATTTCTCTAACATTGCATAGATCAAGCAATTGCTAAAAGATATGAATATGGAAATTCCTGATCCAGTAATTGTCTATTGTGATAATACAAGTGTTATCAACATTTCAAATAACCCTATCATGCATGCTAAGACAAAGCATATTGATATCAAGTATCATTACTTAAGAGAACAAGTGAAAGAGAAAGAAGTGATACTAGAATATGTGCAATCCAAAGAAAAATTAGCAGACATATTCACAAAGTCAATGCCAAAAGATACATTTGAGTACTTGAGAAAGGGACTAGGGGTCCGACCCTTGTCTACTGGTCACTAAGATGACTAGAAGGCTGCATCAACCTACACATTATCAGAAGATAAATCATGTTGATACAAGCTGAGAGATGGACTACAAATATATATCAGTACACACCAAGGTACTTATCTGCACCGAACACCAAAGTTATTGTATTGCCAATGGAGAGGAAATTCAAGGAATATATTAAGAAGAGTGATATTATTTTGTTTGGCATTGTTGTCAAAGGGAGAGATTATATCCATATAAAATATATATCATGATCATCTGAAGGAAGAGAAAATAAATATCCATCAAGGAGAGGAATAGTCAAAGGGAGAGAAAACATTAGAGAAATATTCAAAGAAACAACCATCCATCTAAGGGAGAGAATTGGAAAATTTAACAATGCATATCTATCCAAAAAAGGGAGAAGATATTCTACAACAAAGGGAGAAATAGAATCATAAGTTGCTACATCTATCCAGTAAATGGAATGAAGAATGAAGAAAGTACTCTGCAAGAATCAAATTTAAGCTAGAAGAGCTTACTGAGAGTCAGATATTTGAATTGGTTATAGAAAAATAATTTTGGGAGAGAGTGATGAACTACAACTGATATATTTCATATTGTATTAGTAGTATTTTGCCATCAATGCCAAAGGGAGAGATTGAAGAACTATAACTGATTGAATGTTTGAAGATGACAAAGTTGATGGTCACCGAGCTACAGAAAGTATATGCAAGACATTAAATCAGTTAATGTATTGTATTTTCATTGATTTCAACTTAATATGGTATGATTTCTCATACACATAGTGTCACAACACTTGAATATCTAAAGAGACAAAGTTTTTTTATCGGTAATCATGTACACCGAGTGATAGTAATCCCTGACATACAGTGAACCCTGAGCATAGAAGTTCACAATGTTACCCAATGGACAGTGTTACACGAGTAAGTAATACCTGAGAAACCATTACCAAGATAACTACAGTTGTCACCGACTAGAACTGAAGTTGATGCTTGAGCTATCTACAGTAGTCACCGAGCACAATTGAAGTGTTGACCGATGGGAATTGAAGTTAGGAAATGACAAAACAACGCAGCTTGCAGGAGCTAAAAATAGAGTTAACTGATTATTTACTTTGTTTTCATCGATCAGTTAAAATCTAAAGACAAAGAAGGATATTTAAAGCATGTTTTATTCTAGAAAACAAGGAGAGATTTGTGGAATAAAACTAAAGAAAGCATGGCAAGATTTACGACTCAAGAAGTAATCAATGAAGAAAACAAGAAGGAAAAGAAATGGTGAAATAATTTCTATATAAAGAGACAAGTAATTCATAATTAAAAGAGAGGGATGCTAAAGATAATTTTGGTGAAGATAGAAGTCTTCATGTAGATCTGATCATACAATTTGAAGAACAAAGCTAAGAATTCTACGGACACCGAGAAACATAGCAGAAACAACATTCATCGAGCAGAAAGAAGTGGAGAAAAATGAATTGAGGAGAAAATTGATCAGAACAGGTATTATGAGATTACAATAGATCTAAATATCTACAAGATTAAGTTGTATTTATGAACAAATCATATACTATTTTAGTTTAACCATTAGATGCTAAAATCTCTTAACCGAGTGGGATTTAACCATCCTTTATATATTGAGATGCATCCCAAGTAGTATCAAAAGGTTTTCATGTTGATAGCATAATTAATGCTTGGTCAAGTGATAAAGTGTGAGTTTTAAATCCTCTAACAAGGTTGCACTTAACAGTGTATTTGTAACCTTTAACAGGGTTGGCTCTTCACCGAGATCACTTCAGAAGAGTGAAAATTTTGGGTTACTAGTCCCAAGTGGTTTTTCCCTTAACAGGGTTTCCATGTTAAAAATCCATGTGTCAAATGTGTATATGGTTCATTACTTTGATGTTTTGCTTTACACATTACTAAAATAGGATTGATCGGTAAACACTAAGTTATTTACTGTATTTTGGTAAAGGTTAAGAAAAGATAAAATGCTATTCGGCAAAGCTTAAGGAAAGGATAAATAATATATTCACCGAGAAGTATGTATATGTTATATTCACACAAGGCATACATCTTGTAGGACTAAAGATAACTAGAGGTTTTATATTTATGGTATAAAGTTTTGGTTGAATTATTGGATTAATTGTTGAGGCCATTGATTCACCCCCCCCCCCTCCCCCCTCTTAGTTATTCTAACAGTTGTATCCATATACTTCTAGGCTCAACTTCCTTGATAACACAAGTGTCAGTGTCCACTTCAAAACAAATAGTGTCATGATATTTCTTAGCTAATTGAGGTGGAACTCTAAAATTTTTATGCATTCTTGTTTGTAATTTAGAGAATTAATCATTCATAACAATATCAAGATTCTCTCCTAGACTTTGAATGTACTCGTTGATTTTATAAATGATATTCTTATCAACATTCCATGTTACATTTCCAACAGATGGAAAGAAGTTCTCAAAATAAAAGTATGTGCATACCAGTAGTGAGCCAAACTTCAATGTGTTTGTCTTTTCTTTCCTTATAGTGTTTATGTTGTCTTCAAGTTTTTTAAACAATATCTCACATAGATCAATCTGCATATCTTTATTTACAATCTTGTAAGCCAAATCAATAGCTCCAAATATTATATTGTCCACTCGAGATGATTGGAATACTCGGTAGGACAAGATGTTACATGCAAATTCAATTCAGGGTCTTCAATAGTAGAAATATTCATACCTCTCCCATCCCATTTGACTTTGGTTAACTCACTTATCTTGTTCTTCTCAATCTGTCTAATAGCTTTAGGATTGTCTCCAATCGGGTAACCAGTTACAATGTCTAAAACATCTTTTGTGATCTTCACCAGTTGATCTAGCCACATAAATGTTGATCTATAATTTTTGTTGATCATTTGTGTCCCGCACTTAGTCATTTATCTAGGCAGGTTAGTCGGTCATCACTATGACTGAGCTATCTAGTATAGGCCTAGCAGTAGTCATTGTTGAGCAGATAGTAGTTATCGAGTTAAACAGAAGCTGAGTGAAGTTGATCATTTCATGTCGAGCGCTAGAGTTTTCATATGCCTAGAAAAATAGTTTTGTCATACATGTCAGGGATGGCACACACTTCAAGGTAAACTATTTTGGGCTAACTTGTTTGAGTATTTAATGTTTTCAACAGAGTTAATTACGCATTAAATCATTGATCCCAATGTGTGGCATGGAACCAATCAGAAAATTGGAATGCCCAAGAGGCATAATCATTTGATCTAGATCTAGATGCCAGATCCGTAAGGTATATAATATTTCTTCTTACCCTAATTTTTCAAGTTGTGTGTCCATACATGAGAGATGTGCCAAGGGTTATTTTGAGTGAAGAAGCATAGATCTAGCATAGTAAAAGAGCAGTGAGCAGCAAAGAAAAGTTATATTAGATTATTAGATCAGAGAAGGTATTGGAAAGAGGAGATCCATAATCAATATCTGAGTGCATACCGAAGGATCAAATCTTGAGACATTCTAATAGGTGTATCAGGTGAAATCTCTTAACAAATTGGTTCTAACAGACCTTTCTAAATCTCTTAGCTGAGTGCTTACTTTGTTGTAAGTTTAAATCCTTTCACAAGGTAGATTGTAATGATCTATAGCTCTTAACCGAGAAGACCTTTAACCAGGTAGATCATCAGAACTGATCAAATTTTGTAGCCTTAACAGGCACACGTTATTGTTGCAGTAGTGAATATTTTGTCGGTGTCATCCCCACCCCAGTTTTACATTCTTGGGTTTTTGGGTTACCAAAATTCTGTGTCTTGAGTTATTTATTTTTTGTTATGGATGCTACTTTGTTTTAAGTGCTAAAATTTATAAGATCTGATTCACGCCCCCCCCCCCCCCCCCCCTCTCAGTATCTTGCTTTCCCATCTTGTATTTCCAACATTTGGTATCAGAGCTCAGTTCTCCTATAAAAAAATTTTAATCATCTTGAGAGTACAGATCTTGAGATGGAGGTTTACAAATTGGGTAAAGTCATTGAGAATAAAAATATTGATATTCAACTAGCATTACATCAGCTTGAGACAGCAAGACAGGAATTGAAGAAGTCCTTACAAGCAAGTAAAGATTTTTCCAAAAAAATGAATGACACTTATTATTAGGAAGAAGACACTGCAAATCTATTTCAGAATGGAAGCTCTACTAAGAGTGATGTAGAAATTGTAGATCTACTGGAAATGAACAACATATTATGTGAAGAAGTCAGAAACCTGAAAAAAGAACAAGAAATTCAAACAGTAAGACTATGTGAATTAGTGGAACAGAAGAAGAAAGCTAAAGATGACAAGGCTATGGTTGAAGAAGACAAAAGAATGATGACTATCAGACTTGATGAAAGAACACATGATGTACAAATGATGACAAATAATTAGGTTGACAACTGCTACTTGTGAATCAGGAGATCAGTAGAAAAGACATGGAAATTGTGAATCTAAGATCTGAGAATAGTCAATAGAAAGATTAATTGAGATCTGAGAAAGAACTTAATGAAAGATTGAATAGACCAAATGAAGCTTTAAATCATTTTGAAAATATGATGGAAGCATCAAGAAGATGTAAGGATTCTTCTGGATTAGGTCATACTGAACAACAGACATCTACTAAGAAAGGAGAATCATCTAAGACTGGTGAATAGAGGAATGCAAAGACAAAGAACAATAAGCCTATATGCTACCACTGTGGAAAACTAGGACACACAACAAACATATGCTGAAGCATGAATGGTAAGTCCAATCCTAAACCTAAGTTTAATGGTTATTTCTTTAACTGTAAGAAGTTTGGATATCAAGCACATGAATGTTGGGAAAAGGCAAACAATGCACCTCCCACACCTAATTTCAATGGGTATTGTTACAACTGTCATAAATTTGGACATAGAGCACAATATTGTAGATCTAAAGCTAAACAACAATGGACATCAAAGACACAAGCAAAATCACCAAGGAAAGGTAACACTTATAATTGGGATTTCAACACATGGCATAGCTGTCATTACTGTGGTGAGTATGGGCATGTTCCAAAAAACTACATAAAGACACATTTCAGAGGAAAATCTAAGAGTTGGATGAATGGAAGCCTAGTTTGTTATAATTGTCTGAAAATTGGTCATACTAGGAGAGAATGCAAGACAAGGGTACTTGCTCCTACTATTGAGTAGATTAAAGCACAGATGCACCAGACATGGACAAGGAAAGTAGAACCGTGCAGTAGTGAAGTTATTGCAGCCAAGGTCACCCAATCCAATGGATTAGGTGATCACACCATCACCAACTAAGCAAAAGAGGTATGTAAGGAATTGTATTTATATTTCATATCTTTCATCAGTTCCTAACATATAAAAAATGCAAAATTCCATATCTGCATATGTTAAGATGTATCAGGACTTATTTTGAGACATGTACTGAGCAAAGTCAATTTGCACTATAGGTGTCGAGAAACAGTATTATTGTGCACTAAGACCAAGTTCTCGAGTGTATGCTAATTTGATATGATTGACCGAGTATGGGTTGTGACCAAGAGGTAGGCAAGTTTTGTGAGTCGGTCGAGGACAGTTGTTTGGCACTCACTCAACAGAAAGAACATTTAATGCTAACCTAGTTTCCAACCGTTGGAGACTATATAAAGGAAAAAACCATTCATTTTCATTCTCACCATGTAATTAAGAATTTCACTAAGTGATTGAGCATTTGTGAACTTCATAACAGCAAATTTTTTTGAAGATTTCTATAGCGTACCATCGGCAACCTCTTTAGTGAAAAGTGCGAGTTTTGATATATACTAAGGTATTCTATTTGTAATCTTTGGAACCCTATTTTCAGAGATAATGACTACAAGTTCTTCTACAAAAGCTAAGAAAATGGAGGAGTTGGTAAAAGTTCAATTGGTTAGGAATGACACTTGTGCACCTCCTAATTTCTTGGAAGTTCCTAAAAGTGCTATCCAAGGTGATCTGACTAGAGCCCTATCATCGATTCTACCAAAGGTTCTTATGATTAATGATATTAGTTCATGTTATATGTGCAAAGTGAGTGAAATTGGGGATTATGAGCTAAGAGAATCCTATAACAAATTGTGTGTAGATGGAGCCCTAAAAGTTGAGTATAAACATCTAGCTGAGAAAGGGTAAACTTGTGCCCTAGATTTTCTAAGAGATTTAAAAATAGAATGGATTAAGATTGTTCTTAGCCATGTACAAAATATGAATATTTGGCTAGATAATAGATCGGTTAAGATCACAAAGGAAATCATCAATTGAGTAACTAGTTATCCAATTGTTAATGGAAAAAGAATCATGAGATGTCAGAGTAAGGAGGAAATAAAAGCAAACACTGGGGCTATTTGGAACAAAAGAGGGATGTCAATCTCTACAATTATGGATTTGGAGATTGATTTTGACGTTAGGGTCATAGCTCACAAATTTTATCAGTCAAGCCAAATGGACAGTGTCCCATGTATTACAGTCTACCAAGCATGGAATATTGTGAAGAAGGACCATACTTATGACCTTGTCAAGCTTCAGATGACGTATTTGGCCAAGGACCTTTCTTCAATCTAAAAGGTAAAGAACTCAATGTGTAAGTTTGGTTCTCTGCTAGTTTTCATATTTTTCTATATACAAAATACTTTTCCTACTTTTGGAGATATTGTGTGGAATTCAGACCAACCAGTTACACAGCAAATCAATGTACTTATTCATCAATTGGGTAATAATTTTAACAATGTAATGGGAACACATTTTGTTGAATTTAAGAAAAAGATGAGATTGAGAAGCAAAATTCCCGGGTCACTAGTTGAGATACACTATGAGGACATTTGTTTCCTAGTGGATATATATTTTACCTATGTTCAGGCAATAGTACCAAGGGTATCATGGCTAAGGCCATTACCTTATGAGGTAAACATTGATGAGACATTTGTAGCTATAACAGCTCTACTGGCAGAGGAGATTGATGGATCAGCCAGACATTTTGGCAATTATGAG
Source organism: Thuja plicata (assembly GCA_018584345.1). Lineage (NCBI taxonomy): Eukaryota > Viridiplantae > Streptophyta > Pinopsida > Cupressales > Cupressaceae > Thuja > Thuja plicata. The sequence goes on along the minus strand of MU225217.1, from coordinate 2,762,337 downwards.
GAATCTAAGTCCAAAATATCTATGGATTTGAAGGCTAGAACTATGGAGAGAAAAAGGAAAAAGATTGTCAAAGGTTTGAATAAGATGATTGGAATTGAGGATGATGAAGAAATAGAGGATGCACCTTTAGGTTTGTCAACAGGTCAAGAAGAGGATATTACTAGTGGAGATGAGGAGAGTGAATCTAAAGAAGATATCACTGAGAAAGAAAAAGTAAAGTAGTCAGTGGTTGCCAAGGCAACTAAATCAAGCAAAGCCAAACCTAAGACTACCCTTCCTATTACAAACTGGCCTAGGACTAGGGCATCTATCATTTCATCTCCTGCCAAGAACACAAATGTATATACAAGGAAGAATGCTGAAGAGAGCAGCTCAAGTAAAAGAAAACAAGTTGAAACAAAAGTTGTGTCGAGCCAACCTGAGAAAAGACCAAGGAGGAAGTTGATCTTGAAGCATGAAGATGATAAGGAGAAGAAAGATATGGATGAAGCCAACAAAATACCTACAGCATCACATAGACCACTGACTAATATTGATGAGGTATGTAAGAACAATAGAAGTACAGTTGGATTAGCTAGATTCAAATTTGTTAAGTATGAGAAGTAGTGAAGACAAGCATAAGAATCAAGAGGCATTAATAGACATGATGGTCACATTTAAGATGACACCTGTAGAGATAGGAGATCTTGTCCCTACAAAACTATATGATATCTTATCAAAAAAATAGCAATATGCATTAATGACTAAAATACAGATAAGGGAAGGGACATTAGCTACGGTCATTCCTGGATTAACAAAGAAATAGATAGGAAAATATATTGAACAATATAAAAGGAATTTTATTCCCAAACTTAGAGTCTATGCAATATTGAGAAATGATGTTGAAGCAGTATTCCAATAGAGCACTCAAATATAGAAGGAGACTTTTGGGTTATTAATTAAGAAGGAAAATAAGACAGGTTAAGGCACCTCAAAGTAGATGGAAATGGAAGGATAGATTGCTATTGGACAGGTAAAGATAGAGAAAATAGACAAATTTCCAATTATGGATCTAACACTAGACAGTCCCATTGTCACTATAGTTGAAGATAATAGTAATTTGGATGCCAAGGATCAGAATGAGCCGACAGACACAGGTATGTAATTGCCTATTCAAGCAACAGAGGTCGAGATAGAAAAAGCAAAAGAAAAGGAGGTAATAAATGATAATCCACCTATTTTAGAGGTTGTGTAAACATTTTTAGATGGTATTGGAAGTAAGATGGAATAAATGATAAATAAGCCTACAGAACAAGAGGCTATACAAGTGTTGGTGGAGCTGCCACACTCTGTACCATCTACTCCAATTGGACCCAAAAATTTTAGTATACCTGTTCAGCAGGTGATCATTACTCAATTGAAGTCAGCAGTTGAAATTAGAACTGACAAGGGAAAAGATAACGTAGAACCTAAGCCAAGTATCAGCTCACCAGAGCTCAAGAAGAAGAAGTTAAATAAGAAAAAGTCACCAAGCCTAAATGTCACATTAGATGAAGTTATTGTGATTCCTAAATGGGATCCAGAGAACTTGACTTATGAGAAGATTCAGAATCTACAAGACCTATTGAAGAGGAAGAAGAAACAAGAGGAAATGAAGAGGGAGCATCAGCAAAAGCAAGTTCTACATGAAATAAAGGATATTTTTGTTAATGCTTTTGATATGGAAGATATAAATGAGCAAACACCAATTTTGGAACAGTTAGTTCACATTGTACAGAAAGCTAATGATGAAAATATTGAGGCAAATGAAAAGTTGTTACAATGGTCCGAAATAAAATTTGAGAACAAAGTTTTGGAGAATATATCAGAAGAAATTGCTATTAAATAGGTTGAACTTTCTTCTCTTGTTGATATTCTTGAGGAAGTTATAAATAATGTTTGTTATTTGTACAAAATTTTATGTGATGTAGAATTCTTTACAAAGGATAATCAACAGCTTGTGGATAAGTTGAAATTAGATTTGAAGTCAACAAGTAGTTCATTGAGCATGGATGCTAGTTCCAGCTCCATACATTTTGATAGGTTGACTTATGCTCAAAGGTGATTAGCCGAGCTTATGGATGAAGATGGAAGAATTGGGGAAAAATTAATAACTATTCAGACTACCTTGATACCTCATCTGGAGGTTATTCAGAAGGAACTTACAGCTACACGATAATTAGTCAAGAGAGATTCTCATCTCTCTACTGTAGATAGTTTGGTAAGTCTAGCTGCCAAGCTAGAAATTAAGTTACAGGTTATGAAGTCTGTTAAGGAAAGTTGGGATACAACACTTGCATTGACATTATAGCTTCATAAGCCATTTTTGGATAAGTATAACTTAACCCTTACAGCTATCAGTGACAAAAACAAGGGGGAAACAGAAAAGGAAACAAAAAAAGATGTGAAAAAATAAGTATAAATATTTTTTATGAAGGCATGTATACTATGTAAATATTGTATGAAGTCTGAAGTATAATCTTAGGGGGAGTACATTGTGTACTTAGGCAAATTTTGCAGACGTAAAGAAATGATTAGTCTTTTTGCCACTAATATCAAAGGGGGAGATTGTTTATCTCTATGTTTTGTTGATCATTAGTGTCCCACACTTAGTCATTTATCTAGGCAGGTTACTCAGTCATCACTATGACTGAGCTATCCAGTATAGGCCGAGAAGTAGTCATTGTCGAGAAGAGAGTAGTTGCTGAGTTACACAGAAGCTGAGTGAAGTTGATCAATTCATGTCGAGTGTCAGAGTCTTCATATGCTGAGTAAGACAGTTTTGTCGTACATGTCATGGATGACATAAACCTCAAGGTAAACTATTTTGGGCTGACTTGTTTGAGTATTTAATGTTTTCAACAAAGTTAATTATGCATTAAATCATTGATCCCAATGTGTGGCATGGAACCAATGAGTCTTCATATGTTGAGTAAGACAGTTTTGTCATACATGTCAGGGATGACATAAACCTCAAGGTAAACTATTTTGGGCCGACTTGTTTGAGTATTTAATGTTTTCAATAGAGTTAATTATGCATTAAATCATTGATCCCAATGTTTGGCATGGAACCAATTAGAAAATTGGAATGCTAAAGTAACACAAGCATTTGATCTTGATCATTGATCTAGATCTAGATGCCAGATTTGTAAGGTATATAAGATTGCTTCTTACCCTAATTTTGCAAGTTGTGTGTGCGTACATGAGAGATGTGCGAAGGGTTATTTTGAGTGAAGAAGTATAGATCTAGCATATTAAAAGAGCATTGAGTAGAAAAGCAAAGTTATATCAGATTATTGGATTAGAGAAGGTTTTAGAAAGAGGAGATCCATCGTCAGCATTTTAGTGCATACTGAAGGATCAGATCTTGACACATTCTAATACATATATCAAGTGAAATCTATTAATAGAGTGGTTCTAACGTACCTTTATAAATCTCTTAGTCGAGTGCTTACTTTTTTGTAAGTTTAAATCCTTTCACAAGGTATATTGTAATTATCTATAGCTCTTAACTGTGTAGACCTTTAACTAGGTAGATCATCAGAAGTGATCAAATTTTGTAGCCTTAACAAGGACAATTTATTGCTACAGTAGTGAAGACTTTGTGGGTGTTATCCCCACCCCAGTTTTACCTTCTTGGGTTTCTGGGTTACCAAAATTTTGTGTCTTGAGTTATTTATTTTCTGTTATGGACGCTACTAGTTGATAGATCAATTATATTCACCCCCCCTCTCAATATCTTGCTTTCCCATCTTGTATTTCCAACAATAAATTGGTCATGTACTCAGATAAGGACCATCCTTATCCACTTGGTTTTGAATATCCTTCAGATATGCAATGCATGTGTCAAACCTTTTGACTCCAAATAAACATGATCTCTCTTTAGTTTCTCGTCTACACATAAATTCTGGTAAGATGAATCAATTTCCACTTCACATATCTCCTCAACATTATAATGGATGAGAGTTTGTACATCTTTGATCAATAAAAATTTGTCTAGAATGGAAGAAAGTGCTCCCATAATGTCTAGTTCATCTTCCTTAGCAGGCGATAGTTTATACTTAGGACTTACGGGCTCAACATTCTCAACTACAACTAGGTTTTGAGCTTTCAGGACCATATCCTCTTGTCAAATACAAATCTTCTAAATAGGGTTTGTGTCTATGACTTAGTTGCACCAACATGGCTAGGGAAATACAAAAAATACCTTAAGTTGATTCAAAAGTGCCCAAAAATAGTTTACGATTACCTTCACAATCGCTCGAATTTGCCATAAGACTCAATCTCACAACTCTATTCACAGTGCTCTAGAAAATGGTAAGAAACAATAATAGACAGTGAGGTTTATTTATAGCTTTTTCTTTTTTTTAGGTTTAGGGTTTCCAACAGTCATAGAGATGGTAATTAATGCTCCACCAACTTACTTTACCAATTTCCTTTTTCATTCCTTTCACTAAATAAATATGAAACATAAACTCAATAGTATGTATCCAAATGCATCTAGGTATGCTAATATGGATCTCTACACATATACTAGGAATTGATTTAAGATTTGAAATTTTAACTTGCAGTTCCTACTCATACCTCATAATTGATTAGGAAGAGTCAGATGCACCTGATCCAGAGGATGAGGTACCTTCAACTGTCCTGAATGATATTTCATCATCCATGTTCTTTCTTCTCCATGTCCTATTCATCTTATCTCTCATTTCTTAAACATTTAATTTTGGTTTCTCAGATATTTCTTCCTTGGTAGGAGCTTTGCCTTGGTACCTACAGTCTTTAGCAATGTGACCTAGCTTGTGACAATGGAAGCATGTCATGTCAAGGTTTCTCCAAGATCTTCTATTGTTCCTTCCATATAGCAGAATGCAGTTTGCAACAATATTTCCATATCTTCCATAGACTAAACAAGATATCCTTGTGTTATAGTCCCATGGTATAGATGTACCCTGTTAGTTTATTGGTGTATTCTATCGGTTCGGTGCCCATTTGTCATTTCTCTTTTATGATTTGCATTCAGATTTTTTACCATACTTGTTGTAGTTATTGCAGTAGCCATCAAAATTTGGCTTTCTTGTGTTGTTTTCAGTCTTTGATCTTCATTCATGTGCTCAGTGCCCATACTTGTTACAGTTATTAAAAATTTCATCAAACTTGGGTGAACCTAGTGACTTACCCCTTTTACTTTTGCATACATTTGCAGTATGTCTAGGTTTCCCACAGTACTGGAAACTAAGCTTGGTTGACTTTTATGGGGTAGAAGTTTCATTATTTCCATCTTGATTAGAGGACTCACCTCTCTTAGTAGTTCTCTTACTATTGATTCCAAGCCTAGTTTTGTCTTTTGGTTGTCGTTGACCTTTAATTTATGCATCCAATGATCTCAATGTTTCTTCATATCTCTTTAGTAACTCATTGACTTCTTTTTCAGATTTCAGTTCTCTGGCCAATATATCATCTTTGCACTTCAGTGCTTGATTCTCAAATTCTTTCCTGGTCAACTCTAGATTTGATCTCACTAGTTGATCGGTCATATTATAGTGTACTTGACTTATCCTCATAATCTCATTGTCTTTCTTAGCTATTCTTGTCTCAAACTATATTTTGTATTCTTAACTAATTTCAGTGCATCTTCAACTTCTCCATTAGAGTCAAGTATCTCACTCATTCTCAATGCTTGTGTCTCCTTATCTATTTTTGCCAATTTTAGTTGCTCGGTGACTTTCTCATTCTTTTCCATGATTTCTGCAATAGCATAATTGGCTTCACCACTCAGACTACTTTCAGATGTTGTCTCAAGAGTAACAACATGCTCTTGTGTCAATTTCAATTCACTACACAACTACTTCCTCACTTTTAAGGAAATTTCTAACTTTCTTTTAAGATCTTCAATCACTTCTTGTGCACTCTCCAACTCAAACTCAATACTATCAATCTTCTTAGATTGCTTGTAAGTTTCCATAGTTATGATCTTTACTCTCAGATGGTTAAACCCTTATCTTCAAGAGTCTAAGCTCTGATACCAATTTTTGGATTAATCTATGGAAAGGTAAGTGCTGAGAGGGGAGGGGTGAATGAATACTTCTACAACTTTTTAACTGTTATTCTTTACTCTTCACCAAACTAAATATCACTCATAAAAACATTTAAAATCATGTAAAGTAAATAAGAAAACCATGACACATAACTCCATGATTTTTGGTCACAGAGAAATCCTTAGTTAGAGGAAAAATACTATGGTGGAGATGGCACCCACAATCCTTCACTACTGTAGTATAAAGGTTGCTTGGTTAGAGCTACAATTTTAGCTACTTCTGATAGCTTACCCTGTTAGGATTATTATAGTCAGTTAAAAGTACAAAAGGCTTATTCAGTCTACCTTGTTAAAGGATTTTACAATCTCTCATCTAAGAGATGTATGTGGTAGATTATTTACAAAATAAGACATGTTAGGGCCTACCCACTTAATGGGATTTCTACTCTCCTAACTATTACAAATATGTCTGTAAGTATGCATTAACCATAATGGTGTTCAAACTCTTTATGCTCTGTAAGTGCACTACCGCATTCTGCACTTGGTAACTATTCTGTTCTGCACCCTAGAACTTATGTATTCTAACTCCTTTTGCTCTGTCCCTGTAACTGCTTCTGTCTCTGCAATATTCACCATCATCTTTTATCTTCATGTTTTGTTTCTTTTTAAGTGATCTTAAGGTGGTTAACCTAATTATATCCTTATTCTTCTATGGTGGAGTTGAAGTGGTTCACAGTTGGTTTCATTCCCAACACATTTATTATGCTTGTCTTTCATTGGTTGAATTGCATCATGATCATGTGCAATCATGTTATTGCAATCCCATTGTTCTACCTAACTTCTGTCTTAAATACTATGAAATTGTTCACGCTCAATATCTAGGTTCAATGTATTCAAATTAGAATTTTTACATCAGCTCTGGTGTATTTGGTAATGTGCTTTGATATTTCTTCATGACATAATGTCTTCTCAGTGACTAACTATGCTTGTTGACTTGGTGACTATCACTAATCAGTAACTGTCACTGTTTAAGTCGGTGCTAATAACTGTTCGGTGCTCAGTGGCTCGATATTTTTCTTTACCAACTTTCTACCTTAGTCTATTCTTCCTTTTACCAATTGTATCCATTTTACTATCATAAATTTGACAAAACTAATGATAAGAAACTATCTAATAGCAGTATCACAAATTGTCAGTATAGAGGTTTTTACATCAATGAAAATCATTATCTGCAACAATGCTTACAATAAGTGCACTAAATATGGATGTACCACATAAAGTTGAATGTGATAACAACTATCACCACCTAAAGAAGAGTTTCTCCTACACCATGTACAAGTAAAGGTGCAGACTCCTAAGTGTCTCATACACAAAGTACTATGCAATTCATTATCCTAAGTAAGCTTTAAGTAAAGTTTAATTAGTGAATATTTAATTACACCAACAACCCCCCTTAAGTGCAACTTAGGGGAGTTCACTTAAACTCACAATGCAAAATAGTTTCCAACTACTAGACCATGTTGGGTACCCATGTACAATATTCAAATGCAATGCAATCTCTCATAAAGTGGAGAAAGGGAGAAAACCTCATGTGACAAAACTCCCCTCCAAAAGAGAGATGAAAACTAACAAGATGCATGTATAGAGGACTCAAGACCCCCCTAGGAATCCATACATCATGTATATACAATCAAGTATCCCCCATAGGAAGGAAAGAAGTAGAAAACATACCTTCACCNCCCCCCCCCCCCCCCCCCCCCATAATGAACATTTTCTTGCAAGGATGGTGATTTCTTGAAGGAAAAACATAGTCTAATGCATAAAAACAAGATTTCTCCCCTCTGGACGAAGATATACCAAGTACAAATGCAAGAATGCTTCCCATTCTAGATAAGAATTAGAAATTTAAATTCAAATGAAGTATGATGTTGCCTCTAAAATCTACTCATGTATCACCATGTCCTTAGATGATGAAGATGTCATGAACCAATCAGGAACATACCCAAAAGAAGGTGACAAACTAGGAACCAATCGTAACTGATTTTGAACAAGCTCCAAAGACTCAAATATCTCCTGTAAAGATAAAGAAACCTCCACCAACTGTTCTATCAAAGGATCCATAATAATGTCAAACTATGAAGGATGATAATGTTAAGGATGAAGAAGAGGGTCAAAGTATTTTCTCATAACAACTGAAGAAGGATCATTTTCATCAAAGAGAATATGAATTTCATCAATAATGTCTCCCAAATCTGCAATATAGGACTCCACAAAAAATGCACAAATGTATGGAAAGTAGGAATCCCAATAAGGAATACAAATGTATATCTCTTGTAATAACTCATTAGAATCATCAACAAGAGATGAATGAGTTATATTAACTAGAGAAGTAGGATCTGCAGGTGGAGGAGTTGGATCATAAATCCACATAGATAGTTTCCTTGAGGTAGCATCATCAAAGGGAATATTCTTTGTATATGCTGGAATTTGGTGAAGATGATCATATCCTAGATCATGTGGTGAATGTTTTTGTGTTTTCATTATTGGAAACAAGTCTACTTCCCAAATCAAATCCAATATACCAGTGATAAAGGTGACTGTACATAATTTTTTCTAAGTATCTAGTCTATTGGTGATAACATAGTCTATGATGGTGATTTTTATGTGCGGTGAGAATATGGAGGTTTTTGATCATGCGATCATATAGACAGTATCTATAGAGACATGATTACCTACATATATGATCACATAAACTAATTCAATGCATAAATGGAACTTTGAGGAAGACACCAATGATATCAGCAAGAATAGTCAACTAGTCCAGTCAAGGTGATGAAATCAAGGTAGTAATCAATTATGTGTCAAAGTTGGATTTATTTGTGAATTGTATTGTTGTGGAACGACCTTGAAGATTTCAATTTCCTATGTTGACGTGATCGCTTATGAAGTTTTGTTAGGATTTGGAGGCTGACATCAGGTAACACATTGTAGGGTTATTTCACCGACCTAAATGTGTGTATAAGAGATTATATTGAAGAGTTTTTGTGTTTTGTTTTTGATGTGATGGTTGTAGTGGTTGTAGTGGATGTTTATATTAACATAAAAATGATTTGAGAAGTGCTAAAGTAGATCTATCAAGAAGATTGTGCTACTTTCACGTCATTTTATTTAAGTTCATTCTCAAGACAAGCCCTAACCATATTGTGATCAAAATCCTCTAACAAGGTTAGTCTTGAAAGGGTAAGCAAGATCTTAATAGGTCTGAAGACTATATCCTCTAACAATGTGACTCTTAGAAGGATTTTCAAATCCCTTAACTAAGAAGTTCCTAACAAGACTTTTATAATAGCTTCTAATCGAGCTATAGATACTCTTAACTGGATATACCCTTAGCAGGGTGTTGTAATGCTCCTTATAGGGAAAAACTTATCGGTGCACTAGTGATATTTGTCAATGATAATTCCCACCATGGTTTTTCCCTCTAACAAGGGTTTCCACGATTAAATATTGGTGTCATTGTGTTGATCTCATGGATGTATGCTTTGTTATTCTTTTATATTTGTAGACACCCAAATCTGAAACGTAATTAGTTTATTTAATTAATTACTCATCTTCTATAGTCTTAGGTAAATTAATTTATTTAATTTATCTAATACATTTTTCCTATTTAATTAAATCAAATTTTATGTTTATTTAATTAAACAATTAGTACTCATTCCTCTATAGTTACCTTATTAATTAAATAGTCTATCTATTTAATTAATTTCACCCTCTTACCACTTCCTCTAGATAAATAAATTGATTTAATTTATCTAATGTCCAAAATATATTTAACTAAATAAACCTATGTTTTTAATTAAATATCCTCTTTCCTCTATTTTGAATTAAAATAAATCAAAATTCAACTGAAACCCCTCATCCACATGCATTCCTAATCTCATCCCAATTAGGTAAATCCCCACATTTATCTAATGAATCCTTATCCTCTCCTAATCCCCATCCACTTGCAAAATCCTAACCTACCCAGTTGCCCCCTATTTAACCTAGTTCATTAGCCTAATCCCCCTCTAATTATTTTCACATTCCTAACTATGAGGAGTAGGGAAGCAAAGTCCAACTTTTCTTCCTCCATCCCAATCCTCAACAAATTTTCCATAAAGGACCCTATTAATGAGGTTAGACTTTGGGGTTCTGAGACATAAATTTCATTTATGGAAAGTCTCTTTCCCCATCTCCCAACCACATTGAGGTTGACATCTAGTCACCCCTCATTAATGGAGGATAGCCCTAACCTCCTCAAATATTTTATAAAATCCTCCCATTTCCCTTCAATTCAGGATCCATATTTCATCCATCTTTGTAATCCATTATCTTTGTGAACCCATCTTTTGATCCAATCTATCATCATATTTGCACCAATAATCCTTGAAATCATTATCAATTCTCCCATCATGCAAACTCATGCATTTTTTAGAGAAAACCTAGCCACACTTGTGAAAATCTTTTGAAACCCTTTTTCAGGTTCTTCCCCCAAGCTTGAGCAACTATGGAGCACTCTAATATTGTTATGTTGTCGAATCCATGAGCATACATACCATCACACTATCCTGGACAAATCATTGCAACAAAGAGGCTGCAATATGGTTTTAAGTGGTTTTCTTTCCTGTTTGTTTATTTTTTCTTTATGTCTAATCTTGATTGTTGCATTGTTTTTATGTTTTGAGTGTGTTTACTAGTTAGCTGCATTCCTTTCCACACATTTCCCTGCACACATTTTTGGATGCCTAGTGGGACCCACTTCACAAGTTCACAACTAACATTTTTTCATATTTAAGGAACTTTCTAAAATGATACAAAGGGTTGGGTGAATGTTTGAGATCACCTTCTTAAAGGTTCAAAATTTGATTTGTTAAGTCCACACCAAATAGCCCACAAGCCTCAAATGACTTTAAGCTCCATAATCACTTCCCTAGTGACAAAATTTATTGTATTTGGTTGATTTAAGTTGGATTCAAAGGGTTTTTATAGGTTATTGGTTCTCAAACAATACCCAACACTCCAAAGTCCCAAAACTACCAAACAGACCTAATTACCTTCTAGTAGGTCAACAGTGAGTTAAAAGTAAAATTTTCTCACAAACTTCTCAAAACACCATACTAACTCTTTAGGTTTTAAAATACCCTATTTTCCATACAATAACATATCAAAAACTTAGCATATGTCATTTTGAACAATTTTATTGATTCTCATACCGTACCCTGATAGCAAGCATGAAAAATGGACCAATTTATAGATAAACTACAAGTTGTATTCACTTCCAAACATCAAGACTATCAATAGTCTTTAAAAACACTCCTAATCCAAGGAATCTCTGATCAATTTTATCCCTTGACCCTTCCAAACATCAAACCCCCAATTTGGTCCCAAATAACCCTCAATCTAGGGCTTTCTGATTAGGTGTTCTCCCAACACTCCTGCAACTAAATAAAGGTGGATTCACCTTTTATATGGTTTGTATAGACACCTCAAAACATAAAAACCATATCTTTTTTTAGAAGATCTTTTATTGTTTCTCCTTACCCACCATTCCCATGAACTTTCTTACCCCTGTTATGATGATCACCAACACTTGACCCCTTATTTGCACATTAGCAAGTTATATTTGTATGATACATATTAAGGATGGATCATTCCATGAGAATCAGCCATAAATAATCCATGGAATCATCATCCAACTATTAAACTACCAAAATTTACAAAGAACACTGGTTTTTAAATGACTGTCAGCCCTGTTTGTTAAATGAGTAATATAAATGGACTTCAAAACATTCAATATGAATTGAAAATAAATTTGATTCTACTCTCCAAGATATTATAACTTCCTCTGATCACAAACAATGTAATTACACCATCAAAATACATAAAATGTAATGTCTTTTTATTGAATCTCAGTCACAATCCGTACATTCCATGCTTCATACTCATACAATGATTGGAATCCCTCTTATAAACTTCCTTACTAACTTCCCCAACCATTTGGGATCAGTTGGAATATTATTTTAAGGTTAAAAAACTCTAAATCCACTTTCCCTCCAAAACAAAACTAACCATTGGAATTCAAAAATATGAATTTCCAACTTTACAATTTATTGCATATTTCAACTAATTGTCTATAAAACTTTATCCTTATATCCAAAAAACCTTATTAACCATCTCTAAATACTCTAAAGACATAATCCAACACATCTCAACATTATGTTCTCACAACATCATTGATGATCCTAAGGTCCTTGCTAGGACCTTTAGGATTCATTACAAACTTATTACATATATTGGCTTCAAATGCCATGATTGGCTCCAAAACATGTCAATTGAGTATTTTAGACTCTTTTATTCTCCTCCATGTTCCTTTATCCTCATCAAATGTCATTCCATGACATGATACTCCTACATCATGTTCCCCACCATTAAAGAAACTCTTTTCCCAAGAGTTTCTCCCTTTCTTCCATGCATCAATTTGATCATGCCTCCTTGTCCATCTTTGTTTAGGGTGAAAGTAATCCCCAAGAGTGAATTCATTGCTCCTTCTCCATAATTTATTCACATGCCAAGAATTTTTATAAATAAAAGAGTTGTTGGTGTGTCTTAGTCTAGGGCAGTATTGCTTGTACTGTTGCTTGGTTTGTTTCTTGTATTGGGACTATACCACTGATCCACTCTTCTTCATAGACTACTTCTACAAGTCCTTCATGCCTTCACCTTGTTTCTCTTCAAAAATAGGACAAAAAATGGTCCCTACCTTCAAGCATTTCAAATCTCAGGATAACTACCTTGTATGGAGTGATAGAATGAAGTTATACCTAAAAGGTATGGGTCCTCAATATTGGTTGCATGTCACAAATAGGTATATCACACCTGCTGGAATTCTCACTGCAGATGAACTAAAGGAAAAATAGGGGAATAATCAAGCACATGAAGTCATTGTAAGTACCATATCTGATGTTGAATATGTTGATGTTAGTGAACTAGATATTGTCTATGATGTTTGGTAAAAGTTCAAACTTATCTATGGTGGAGATATTCATGTGAAGAGAGATAAAAAAAGACAATCTTCGAGAAAAATATGATGACATGAATATGGTAGAAGGAGAGAATATTGCACAATATGGCCAAAGAATAATAGAAGTGGTTAGTGCTAATAGAGGTGTTGGTGGAACTATTGAGGAAGATACTATAGTAAGTAAAATGCTAAGAACTTTATTGCCTTCTTATGTCATTAGAGTGTCTGTTATAAATGAGTTGAGAACATTTGACAATGTTACTATAGATGGACTGATCGGTGAGCTTACTACATTTGAGTTGAATAACTATGATACCATTATTCCAATAATTGAAGTTGCTTTCAAGGCATTGGTGCCTAATGTATTGGTAAGGAAAGGTAAGTAAAAAAAGTCATGATATTGATCACATGTCAAGTTATGCCAGGAAAATTGAATCTATTTTAGAAGAGGAAAGGAAATAAGGAGATTTTGAAGCTCTATTAAAAAAGAGATTGCCTAGAGAGACTGGTAAGTACAAAGGTAAACTTCCACTAAAATGTTTCTCTTGTAATAAGATTGGACATATTTTTGATAGATGTCCTAATGGTTAACAAAAGGAAAATTTTAGAAATTTTAAAGGAAAAGAGAAGAAACAATGCTTTGTTGTAGTGGATGAAGGAGTTACTGATGAAAAATCAAGAGATAATGAAGAAGATGAGTTTGTCTTTGTTGCACTCAAAGAAGATCCATCAAAAGGAGAAAAGGTATTGGTTTCTCATATAAGACAGAATGATGAATGGATTATAGATAGTGGGTACTCACATCACATGATCGATGATAAGAGTAAGCTCATTAAAATTGATGAATTTGATGGTGGTGTGGTAAGATTTGGTAAAAGTACACCTTGTTTGGTTAAATGTAAAGGCACAATTGCTTTGAATGGCAAGAGAAATATTGATGTTGTCTATTATGCGGATGGTCTAACACATAATATATTGACTATGGGTCAGTTGAATGAAAAATATTATAGATTGGAATTCAAAGGAGTATGTAGAATTATTGGAAGCTTGGTGATGAGATTTCTACTGGTAGGCAGACTAGAGGTAATTTATTCCATCTAAATACTACTATGAATAGTTGTTTGGTTGCAAAGGTTGAAGATAGTTGGTTATGGCATATAAGGTTTTGTTGTATAAACTTTGATAGTTTGATCAAAGTAGTAAGACTAATGCAGTTAGGGGATTGTCTCAATTAGTCAAACCAGAAAACATGATGTGTAAAGAATGTCTGCTAGGTAAGTTAACTAGTACTACTTTCAAAAGAAAATATTTTTCATATGAAATAATATTTGATTTGGTGCATACTTTCCTTTGTGGGCCAATGAGACAGAAGAGTTATCAAGGTGAAATATATTTCATATTGTTTATTGATGACTATTCTAGAATGATGCGGGTGACTTTATTAAAGGAAAAGTTTGATGCATTCCAAAAATTCAAAGCGTTCAAAGAGTTGGTTGAGAAGGAATCAAGTAAGAGTTTGAAATTGTTAATATCTGTTAGAGGAGGTGAGTTTACTCATGCATATTTTGTTACATATTGTAAAGATAATGGAATCAAGAGACAAATGTCTGCACCAAGGATTCCACAACAGAATGGTCTTGCAAAGAGAAGGAGCATGACCATAGTGGATGTTGCAAGGACTATGTTGATTCAAGAAGATGTATCAAATATATATTGGAGAGAAGCTATTAGTACTGGTGTTTACACGCTGAATCAAGTGCAAGTAAAGAAAGGAACATATAAGATGCCCTATGAGCTATGGCATGGTCACTCACCTAATGTTAAGTAATTCAAAGTTTTTGATAGTAGATGTTACATCAAGAGGCATCATGACATAAGAAAGTTTCATCCTAAAGAGTGATGAAGGTATAATTTTGGGTTATTCTACCAAAATAAAAGTATACAAGTGTTTCAATAAAAGAACTAACAAGATGATTGAAAGTGCAACTGTAAAGGTAGATGAATACCCTGAGAAATCTGGTGATTCAAGAAAGAAAGTGACTGAGGATGATTGGGAGACTGTGTACATTGAACCAAAAGTGCATGGACTAGTAGATCAAAAAAATTTGGGATAATTAATTCAACCGATAGAAGAAGAAGCTTCAAGAGTTGAAGTGGTGATGCCTAGGTATGTGAAGTTGAATCACTCTGCTGATCAGATTTTAGGAGACAAGAATGCAGGTTTTCTAACCAGAAGGAAGCTCAGAGAAAGTATTGTTGACATAAATGATGTATAGAAATGAATTAAAGGAAGTGGTTGATCATATGTGAAAGTTAAATTGGTTTAGAGCATGATTTAATGATGATACATGACAAGTATGGTTGAGCAATGATCAGTTATGGCATTGGCATTGACGTCAACTATTAACTTTATGATCTGTTGATGATAATCATGGAATAAATTATGCTAATAGAAATATGTTAAGGTGTTGTTCTAAAGAAGTGTTTGGAAACATGTTTGGATGCTACATGTAAAATATTAACTTGTTGTGATGACCAGTGAGATAGATTTAGCGAAGCTAATCAGAGACAGTGAAATTGTTAAGACAACAATTAACAGGAATAAGATGATTCTATCACTATGGTTATGTGTTTGATTATTTTTGTGGTTGACTATTCCTGGAGGATACCTGAAGCTTCTAGATGCTAATCCTACAACCATGATTCATTTTGATAAAACATATGAGATATTTCAAAGGACAAACGGTGATATTTGAAAAAGTGTTATGTTTCTAAACGGCTAACAGTTTGATCGGTATCGGTGATTTAAATTGTTGTTATAGTCAAATGTTATTGGTCAAAATTCATTGGAGAATGTGCATGGATAGTTGGAAACAATTGTTTAAAGGTTATATTATTGAGATGAGCATGTAAAGATGATTTGAGCAAGCTGATTGGTCAAGAAGGAAAATGCTTGATGAAATAACTTAATTTCTTGATTAAATTTGAAAATGGAAAGGTGTGGTCAGTAAATTTCAAATTTGACAAAGAGATATGTGATATGAAGCCAAGTGTATGGTTATATTGAAAAGGTATTACATTTTAGGTTTTTCTATGGTCATGGAAACCTAAGAGAAAAGGAAAGTAGTATAAACAAGAGAAAGAAGATGGTGAATAGGGGGTTGTTGATCATGTGTCGGTGAAGAAGGAAGAAGAGACAGAGGGTGTGGTCCAGCCAAGTGTTAGAGAAGAATGTGAAGAATGTTGTTTGAGATACAAAGGATCTGATCAAGAAAAGGAGGTTGCTATTTCACATATCATTCTTACCTGTTGTTTCCTGATAGCTACAGCAGAGTGCTGGAAATCCTCAAGTCAGGTAGATCCTGACATATCTTTATTGTATTGTAATCCTATATTGTAGAACTTTAATAAGTGTTCTAAGTCCTCTCACAAGGATACCTCTCACAAGATACAATATTTTTATGAGCTCCAAGTAAATCCACTCACAAGGTTACATTTTTTCATGTTTATGTAAATGCATTTAACATGGTAAAGTCTTTCATAGGGTGTACTTTAGAAGAGTAAAAATCTGTGGGTGCCATCCACACCATGGTTTTTCCCTAATTTGGGTTTCCATGATACAAAAAATCATGTCTCTTTGTGTTGGATGTTTTTTAGTTGCACATTTACATTTGATTGTTGAGTTGTTGCTTTGATGGATAAGTGAAAAGTGTTTAAATGTTGAAATCGGTAGATTATTGATTCACCCCTCCCCCACCACCTCTCAGTAATATCATCATAGTAAGGTTAAAAATTACATGTTTTATTTCTAATTTTAAGCCTAAGATAGTAAAGGAAGAAATCAAGGATGATGATTGGGTAAGAGTCATGGAGGAAGAGCTAGATCAGATTGAAAAGAATAATACATGGGAAATTGTTCATAGACCTGATGACAAAAATGTGATTGGTACCAAGTGGGTTTTCAGAAATAAATTGAATAAATATGGAGAGGTGATAAGAAACAAGGCAAGGCTTGTATGAATAGGTTATTGTCAAGAAGAAGGACTAGACTATGGAGAGACTTTTTCTCCAGTAGCAAGACTTGAAGGGGTAAGAATTCTACTTTCTTATGTTGCTTAAAAGAAGTTCAAGGTATTCCAAATGGATGTCAAGTCAACCTTATTAAATGGAATTCTTGAAGAATAGATCTACATAAAACAACCATGTGGTTTTTTATCGACAAAGGACAAGGACATATGCAAGCTTCAAAAGACATTGTATGGACTAAAACAAGCTCCAAGAGCATGGTATGAAAGGTTACATTCCTATCTTATTCAAATTGGTTTTGATAGAACAAGTGATGATAGTAATGTGTATCTTAAAGTTGAAGGAGATAAATTGTTGTTAGCTGTCCACTTTTTAGTGATGACATAATCTTTGGAGGTAATGATGAGATGATTCTGAATTTTTTTAAAGAGATGAAGAAGGAATTTGAGATGTCAATGATTGGGGAGATCAAATTATTTATTTGATTACAAGTGTCACAATTGAAGAACTATATATATATATATATATATATATTAGTCAATCCAAATATGTAAAATAAGTACTGAAGACCTTTGGTATGGATGACTCCAAACCAATTGGAACTCCCATGGTAACTAGATGTAAATTATATATGGATGATGAATCTAATGCAAATGATGCTACTTTGTACAGATCTATGATTGGTAAGCTGTAGTATATTGTTAATAGCAGACAGTATATTGCTCAAGTAGTTGGTATAGTGGCTAGATTCTAAGAAAATCCTAGGGAATCTCATATGGTTGTAGTCAAGAGGATATTTAGATATCTAAAAGGGACAATTGATTATGGTCTGTGGTATGCTCATGATGGTGATTTTACATTGAGTGTGTTTACTAATGCTGATTGGGAAGGAAATGTTGATGATAAAAAGAGCACAAGTGGTGGTGCATTATTTATCAATGGAAGGCTTGTGTTTTGGACAAGAAAGAAGCAAAATTGTATCTCACAATGCACAATAGAGGGAGAGTATGTTGTAGACGCTATAAATTGCACACAAATTGCATGGATGAAGAAGATTCTTGAAGGCATCAAATAAAAGGTGACTGGATTGGTAACTATATTTTATGATAACCCAAGTGCAATTAATATTTCCATGAATCTTGTGATGCATTCTAAAGCTAATCAAATTGCAATTATCATTTTCTAAGAGAGAAAGTATAGGAGAAAGAGGTGGAGTTGGAATATGTTCCAATAAAAGAGAAGATAGAAGATAAACTCACCAATCCATTACCTAAGGATACTTTGGAGTGTTGAGGACAATTATTCAATTGTGTATTCTCATTGATGTTTACACAAATATAGTGATGTTACACAAATTTTTATACCTAAACCAAGCACAGTCAGTGTATGCCAAGTTCTCTCAAGCATTGAAGAAGACCAAAGTGATTTTAAGTTCTAATCGAGTTCACTCAGGCATTACAGTATCGGTCGAGCATTGAAGGATTACAGTGTTAACCGAGTTATGCTTTTAGTGTTAGCCGACTAACATCAATTTACATTTTATGGTTAATTGGTATATGAAGTCGACAAACTTAGGTTTTATTATTTATTTGGCAGGTTATTCAATCTGACTTGACAAGGCTTATCATATATATATAAGGTCAAGTGTTGATTGAATGTGTGTAAGATGTAAGAAGTGTTAGTAATAACTGAGAGGGGGGTTGAATCAGTGGCCTCAAAAATATTTCAATAATCAACCCAAAAACTTAGTACCACAATATTAAGCCTCTAGTTATCTTCAGTCCTATAAGATGAATGCCTCCAAAAAAAATTATCAAATTACTACTGCTCAAAATGCTTTGTAAAATCTTCTACTTTATGTTTACCGAATAGCAGTCTGTTAATTTACCGAAAGATAGTAAATTATCTAGAGTATACCAATCAATCCAATTAAGTAAAGTGTAATGCAAAACACTAAATTAATGACTCATAAACACATTGACACATGAATTTTTAACGTGGAAACCCTATTAAGGGAAAAACCACTTGGGACCAGTAACCCAAAATTTTCACTCTTCTGAAGTGAGCTTAGTGAAGAGCCAACCCTGTTAAAGGTTAAAAACACACTGTTAGGTGTGAACTTGTTAGAGGATTTAAAATTTTAGTCTGTCACTTGATATTGAGCATCTCTATGCTACCTTCCTTGATCAAACACTCACTTGGCCTATCAATAGGTATCTTGCATCTCATGCTATCTTCATGATCAAACTTTTTGATACAACTTGGTATGTATCTCAATATAGAAAGGATATTTAAATCTCGATCGGTTAAGAGACTTTCTAAATCAATGGTTAAACTGAAACACTATGATCTATTCACATATACAACTTATACTTGTAGATTTTCAGATCTACTGTAATCTCATAAACTAATCTGATCAATATATCTCTATTTATACCTTTTCTCCACTTTAATTCTACTCGATGATGATGTGCTATGTTTCTTGATGTCCGCATAAAACTTTAGCTCTTTCTTTAGCTTGATTGATCAGGAATATATGAAGTTTCTCTTCATCAGTTTCTCTTCAGTATCCTCTTTTTCATTTAATCCCCACACCAATTCATAATGAATTGTTTTGTCTCTTTATAGACAAGATTTCACCATTGTTAGGTTCTTGATTTTCTTGATCATGGCATGATCCACAATTCTCGCAAATTAAATTTAAAGAAAAACTCTTGTTTTATCTCGCTGAGATC
Source organism: Thuja plicata (assembly GCA_018584345.1). Lineage (NCBI taxonomy): Eukaryota > Viridiplantae > Streptophyta > Pinopsida > Cupressales > Cupressaceae > Thuja > Thuja plicata. Next base: position 2,742,461 of record MU225217.1, on the reverse strand, counting down.
TTCTTGCCAATTGGACAAAACAACTTTAAATCATGTACTTATCTCTAGCTTATCTTGTTGATGAAAACAATTATAACTACTAGATAAGTCTATATTTAGCTTTGCCAGCTAGATATTTTGTCATTTCTGAACTCAAGTTAATTCCAGTGTTTTAACTCTCTAATAGCTTTGGTCAACACTCTAGTTCTCCTCAGGCTTCTCTATCAGTTTACACTATGTTTCTAGCCATCAGGTACGCTTGTGATTCTACTCGTCGGTAATGCTCATCGGTGTTCTTGTTTCAGGCATCACTATGACTTGACTTTCAATTATCTTTGTCTATCGGTGTCCACTGATCATCGGTGTTTGAAGTCATATTGTGAATACTTGTCTTTTATGCATTACTAAAAGCATAATATTTTTCTCTTTGATTCTTTGAAATCTTTGACACTTTGATTATAACCAATCAGATTATTTTAAGTTGACATAAATGACATTATAGTCCATTAACTGAATTAATGTCTTTCATTATCCTTCTGCATTTCAGTGATCAACTTAACATCTTCAAACATTCAATCAGTTACATGTCATCAATCTCTCCCTTTGGCATTGGTGGCAACATACTACATTATCATACTATACTATCACTAATACAATATTAAATATATAGTTTCATCAAGCTATCCTAATGTAACTATTATAAATTTCTGGCTCTCGGTAGGCTCAAAAATAGCTTAGATTTGTTTCATGCAGAGTGGTTGCCTTTAATCTTCAATCCCTTCTCTAGATAGATGTATCATCTGATATCTCTGTTCTGATATGTGCTCTGCCTTGACTGTTCCTCTTCTTGATAATCTCTTTTTCCTTTGACAGCAATCTTTCTCTTTTTCTAAACTCTCTCCCTTTGTTACTTCTCTCCCTTGGATGGATATTTCATATGTAATTGATTTCTCTCCCTTAGAATATTGATTAACTCTTCCTTCTGATTCTTGGGAACTTTTACCTTCATGGATAATGATATAATCTCTCCCTTCATCATATCTCTCCCTTATATCAATGAGATCATCTCTCCTCTTATATGATATGGAATCATCTCTCCCTTTGTATGATAATTAGAAGATCATCTCTCCCTTTGAGAACAATGTCAAACAAAAATAATTCCCCTTGTTTTTATCATTTCCATCCTTTAGATAATATATTCCTTGAATGTCCCTATCCATCAGCATTACAATGTCTCTAGTGTTCAGTGTAGATTTGTACCTTGAAGTGTACATATGTATTTTTTGTTGTCCATCTCAGTGTTTGCATCAACATGATTTCTCTTCAGATGTTGGTATAGGTTGATGCAACCTCTTAGTTAGCTTACTGACCGATAGACAAGGGTTGGACCCCTAGTCTCTATCTTAGGTACTCAAAAGTATCCTTTGATAATGGCTTGGTGAATATGTCAGCTAACTATTCCTTTGATTGAATATATTCCAGTGACACTTCTTTTGCTTGCACTTGTTCTCTTAGATAGTGATACTTGATAGCAATATGCTTATTCTTAGCATGCATGACTGGATTCTTAGAAATGTTTATTGCACTGGTATTATCACAGTAAATAATTACTAGTTCAAGAATATTCGTATTCATACCTTCCAACAATTGTTTGATCCATGCAATATTAGAGCAATTTGTAGTAGCAGCCACATACTTTGGTTCTGCAGTTGAGTGAGAGATGCATCCTTGCTTCTTGCTGATCCATGTGACAATTATGTCACCCATGAAGAATGCTCCTCTAGTTGTGCTCTTTCGGCCATCAATGTTTCCATCCCAATAAACATCTGTATAGACTTGTAGCTTAAATTTTCCTTTTCTTTTGTACCATAAGCCATATTCCTCAGTGTTCTTTAGATATCTCAGAATTCTTTTGATAGCAATCATATGTGATTCTTTGGGAATAGCAGAGAATCTTGCAACTATCCCCATTGCATGTCCTATATCTGGTCTGGTATGAAAAATATACATCATTTTTCCAATTGTAGATCTATATAAGGTTTGGTTTACCTCATTGGATTTATCTTCTTTTGTCATCTTACATCCGGTAGCCATAGGTGTTCCAACTAGTTTGGAATCTTCCATCTTGAATATCTTCAACACTTCTTGATGTATTTGGACTGAGTGATGTATATGCCTGCATCTTGTTAAAGAATCTGTAGACCAAGAAAGAATTTGATCTCTCCAAATATAGACATTTCAAATTCCTTTCTCTTTTCATTAGAAAAGGATTAACATAACACTTCATTTCCCACAAAAATGATATCATGAACAAAAAGTTTAGCAATCAGAATATTACCATTGGTATCTTCCTTTAAGTACAGATTGTTATTTCACTTGTTCTAACAAATTTTATGTTAATGAGATATGAGTGAAGTCTTTCATACCAGGCTCTTGGTGCTTATTTCAATCCATACAAGGATTTATGTAGTCTACATACCATGTTCCTCTTGTCAGGATCAACAAACCTTTCTGGTTGTTCAATGTATACCTCTTTTGCAAGTATTCCATTTAGGAATGCAGATTTGACATCCATCTGGTATACCTTGAATCCTTTAAATGTAGCATAAGAAAGTAAGATTCTAACTCCTTCTAGTCTAGCAATGGGTCAAAGGTTTCTCCATAATCAATACCTTCTTCTTGTGCATATCCCTTGCATACTAATCTTGCTTTGTTTTTAGTGACTTCTTCATTCTCATTCATCTTGTTTCTAAATATCCATTTGGTACCGATGACATTCTTATCATCTAGTCTCTGTACTAATGTCCATATATTTTTCTTCTCAATCTATTATATTTCCTCATTCATAGCACTAACCCATTCTTCATTCTCAAGTGCATTATTAACAAATTTAGGCTCAAAATCACAAAGTAAACATATGGTGTTAAGTGACTTACTTGTTGTTCTTATTCTAGCCTTTTTGTCTCCTATGATTTGATTCTATGGATGATGTCTTCTGACATACTTGGCAAGTTTTGGTTTAGCTCTATGTTCATCATTCTGATCATCTTCTTCAACTTCATTCTCATCTCCATTGTTCAAAACATCATCTTGAGGAATATCTTGATTGTCGATAATTGTAGCCTGATGCTCGAGTGCAATGTTTTGATGCTTGGGAGTGACACATTGTTCCTCAGGTAGAGTTTTAGGTTTTGTTTAAACAAACCTATTGTAGTCCTCTGGTTCCTTTTTATTTTCCTTATCATTCTTTTCTGAAAATTCATCTATTTTCACATTTGCACTTTCAATGATTTTATTAGATGACTTGTTAAGACATTTATAAGCCTTGCTTTTTGTTGAGTACCCTAGGAAGATACCTTCATCACTTTGGGAGTCAAGTTTTCTATTTCTATCATCCTTCAAAATATAACATTGACTACCAAAGATTCTGAAGTAACTTACATTGGGTGTATGACCATACCAAATCTCATAAGGTGTCTTCTTTGTGTCCTTCTTCAATTGTACTTTGTTTAGTGTTTAGACAGCAATACTGAAAGCTTCCCTCCAAAAATTTTGAGTGATGCTTTTCTCAATCATCAATGTTCTTACACAATCAACAATTGATTTGTTTCTCCTTTCAGCAATTCCATTTTGCTATGGTGTCCTAGGTGCAGAAACCTATCTTTTAATTTCATGCTCATTGCAATTTTTAGTGAATTCTTCTCAAGTAAATTCCCCTCCTCTATCTGACCTTAAGCATTTTAATTTCTTTTCACTTTGTTTTTCTACCATTGCTTTATACCATTTAAACATCTTAAATGCTTTTGATTTATCTTTTAAAAACATAATTGTCATCATTCTAGAGAAATCATCAACAAAGAGAATAAAATGCCTATCTCCATAGTAGCTCTTTGTCCTCATTGGTCTACATATATTTGTATGGACTAATTCTAGAATTGTAGTAGATGTATGGGTTTTGCTCTTGAAACTAGACTTTGTCATCTTACCTTTTTGACAATTCTTGCACATGATATGCTCAAGCTTAGTCATTGTTGGTAAGCCTCTGACATTCCTTTTGTTGCTTATCTTTATCATGTTGTCAAAGTTCACATGACACAATATTTTGTGCCACAACCATATGTCTTCATTCCTAGCCATCAAACAAGTGGTGTTATTGTTATCAAGATAGAAAAAGTTACCTTTTCTCTACTCACCGGTACCAATCAACCTTTTTGATTCATTGTAGATCTTTTCCTTCTTATTTTCAAATGCTACTCTGTGACCTGAATTGTTCAACTGTGAAACACTTAACAAATTATAATTCAGTCCTTTCATCCAGTAGGAATTTTCACATTTTATCGGGTTATTCAACATTATGGTTCCTTTACCTTCAACTGGACAAGGTGTATCATTTCCCATTCTTATTGAACCACCATTATAATATTCAAAAGTCTAAAACTTTTGTATATCATCGGTCATATGGTGAGTGCAGCCACTATCTATGATCCAGACATCATTTTTACTAACTTTAGATATGAGTGCAGTTTCTACATACCTTTATTCTTCTTCATTTGAATCATCTTTCAAGGCTACAAATACCACCTCGATGTCTTCTTCTAATTCAGTGTCAGTGTCATCAGCTAGGTAACAAGATTTCTTCCCTTTGTCCTTGTAGTCTTGGGTATCTCTCTTGTTAGATTTTCAGTTGCTTTGGTAATCTCTATTTTCACCTTTATCAAACTTCTTCTCATATTATCTGTCATTTCCTCTGTCATCTTTTCTTCAGTTTGGACATCTTGCAGCAAAGTGTCCAAAATCTTTACAATTGAAACATATAAGTGGAAATTTACCTTTGTATCTACCTTTGCCTCTCTGCAATCTTCTTTCCATAAGTGCTTCAATCTCATCAAGTCCTTGATCCTCATTTTCACTGTCACTATCATTTCTAACAGCATGTCTATGACCTGAGTTACTTATCTTTAGAGAAGATTTGAATGCAGATTCTATAGATGGTAAGACACTATTGTCAAAGTTATTCATCTCAAATGAAATTAGTCCACCAATCAGACTATCTAGAGTAACTTTATTATTTGTAACTACTCTCATTTCTTGAATAGCAGAAACTCTAATAGCATATACAGGCAGTAAGGTTCTTAAGATTTTACTTACCACTGTCTCCTCTTCAAGTGTACCTCCAACTCCTTGGATAGAATTTACTACCTCTTTAATTCTGCAGCTATACTGAGTAATGTTTTCTCCTTCTTTCATCCTTAGGTCATCAAACCTACCTCTTAAGATTTTTGCCTTTGCTCTTAGTACATTAGAATCTCCTCCATGTACCAGCTTCAACTTATCCCACATTTTCTTTGCAGAGGTGCAGGTTTTGACATCTTCAAACTCAGCATCGGAGAGTGATGATGCAAGTTCTATCATCATGCAGTTATGCTCATGCTTTACTCTTAATTGCTCAAGAGAGTGAGGTCCTGTAGGAAACACATATTTAGTATCCAAGTATTGAACAATGTCATTTCCAATACCTGATAGGTGGAGTCTTATTCTACTTTTTCATGATGCAAAGTTGTCTTTATTCAACTTGGGTACATCTCTCTTGTTCATCTTTTGATCTTTTGCTTGAGTTGTTAAACTACCTTTTTAAGCACACAAGCTATGATACCAATTGTTAGTAATAACTAAGAAGGGGGGTGAATCAGTGGCCTCAAAAATATTCCAATAATCAACCCAAAAAACTTAGTACCACAATATTAAGCCTCTAGTTATCTTTAGTCTTGTAAGATGAATGCCTCCAAATACTTTTATCAAATTACTACTACTCAAAATGCTTTATAAAACCTTCTACTTTATGTTTACCGAATAGCAGTCTGTTAATTTACTGAAAGATAGTAAATTATCTAGAGTATACCGATCAATCCAATTAAGTAAAGTGTAATTTAAAATACTAAAGTAATGACTCATAAACACATTGACACATGGATTTTAACATGGAAACCCTATTAAGGGAAAAACCACTTGGGATGGGTAACCCAAAATTTTCACTCTTCTGAAGTGAGCTCAATGAATAGCCAACCCTATTAAAGGTTACAAACACACTGTTAGGTGTGATCTTGTTAGAGGATTTAAAATTTTAGTCTGTCACTTGATATCGGGCATCTCTATGCTACCTTCCTTGATCAAACACTCACTTGACCTATCAATAGGTATCTAGCAGCTCATGTTATCTTCATGATCAAACTTTTTGATACTCCTTGGGATGTATCTCAATATAGAAAGGATCTTTAAATCTCGCTTGGTTAAGAGACTTTCTGAATTAATGGTTAAACTAAAATAGTATAATCTGTTCACATATACAACTTATACTTGCAGATTTTCAGTTCTATTATAATCTCATAAACTAATCTGATCAATATATCTATTTTTATACCTTTGCTCCACATTGATTCTGCTCAGTGATGTTGTGCTTTGTTGCTCGGTGTCTGCAGAAAACTTAAGCTCTTTCTTCAGCTTGATTGATTAGGACTATATGAAGTTGCTTTTCATTATTTTCTCTTCAGCATCCTCTTTTTCATTTAATCCCCACACCAATTCATAATAAATTATGTTGTCTCTTTATATACATGATATCACCATTGTTAAGTTCTTTATTTTCTTGACCATGGCATGATCCACAATTCTCACCAATTAGATTTAAATCAAAACTCATGTTTTATCTCACTAAGATCTTCGTGCCAACTGGACAGGATAGCTTTAAATCATTTACTTATTTCTAGCTTATCTTGTCGATAAAAACAATGATAACTACTAGTTAATTCTATATTTAGCTCTAACAGATAGATATTTTGTCATTTTTGAACTCAAGTTAATTTTGGTGTTTTAACTCTCTGATAGCTTTGGTCAACACTCTAGTTCTCCTCGTGCTTCTCCGTTGGTTTACACTATGTTTCTGGCCATCGGGTATGCTTGTGATTCTTCTCGTCAGTAATGCCCATTGGTGTTCTTGCTTTGGGAATCACTATGACTTGAATTTTGGCGATCTCTGTCCGTTGGTGTCCACTGACTGTCTGTGTTTGAAGTCATATTGTGAATACTTGTCTTTTATGCATTACTAAAACTATAATCTTTTTCTCTTTGATTCTCTAAAGTCTTTGACACTTTGATTATAACCGATTAGATTATATCAAGTTGACATCAATGACAATACAGTCTATTAACTGATTTAATGTCTTGCATTATCATTCTGCATTTTGGTGATCAACTTAACATCTTCAAACATTCAATCAGTTACATTTCATCAAGAAGAAGTGTGGGTTTGTGATATGAAGAGCAAAGGCGAAATCAGATGGGATTCTGATTAAGGACAGAATGTACAGAGCTGCAATAGAATATTTGATCAGTGAGGATCCAGTTTAAAGCTAGACATAGAGATCTAACTCAGCAAAGATAGTTGCTTCATCAAACAGGTCAATCCATTGTTACTCTCTAAAAATTGTAGCAGTGATCCAAAATCTCTTTATAGAGTAGACTTAACAGTCTTTTGTAAATCCTCTCACAAGGTGGCATTTCTACATTGAAGTGTTTGAAGACCTCTAACAAGGCCACTCCTTACAGGGTGATTAAATCCTCTAATAGGGTCACACCTAACAGTGTGTTTTATAACCTTTAACAGGGTTGTCTCCTAACATGGCTCACTTCAGAAGAGTGAAAAATAGTAACTAGTTGTAATTGGTGGTTTTCCCAAATTGGGTTTCCACATTAAATCTTGGTGTTATCTGTGTACATGTTATTTTCTTTATGCTTTATGTTTCTACATTTAATCACTAAAGGATAATCATAGTTAATATTTTAAGATTACTATGTTAACCGAGTGACAGTAGAATATATGTACTAACCAAGAAACAATGATAAGTTTGATTAAGATATCTAAGGGAATTGGATTTTTTTTTGTGGTAACTGATTCACCCCTCCCCTCTCAATTACTCAACTCAATTCCAACAATTAGTATCAGAGCATTTGGTGCTTTCAAGAAATGTTTCAAGGCCTAAGCTAAAGATCATATATGTCTTACAGAAGGGAGATCCCCAAGCTCAACAAAGACAACTTCACCGCATGGAAAGATTTGATCAGGATGCATCTATCTACTATTAGAGACAGTGGTTTTCAATTCCTAGATCACAAGTATGTGGAACCACTGAGACCTATGTCTGTGGATCACATAATGGACATGAAGAATAATAACATAATGATGATTGATATAGCTTCTTCACTCAGCTATTCCGAGTTTGATGAATTCAAGGACTGCCCTACTTCCTATTATATGTGGAAGAAACTACGTGATATACATGGAGGATATGACAATGTAAATAGAGCCAAAGCAGAAATTCTCAAAGGTCAGTTTGATCAGATGAAAATGAAAGAAGGAGAAGACATTACAAACTACAGTGAAAGAATCAAGAAAAGTGTTAGTGCCATCAGAGCTATCAGTGGAACAATTGAAGACGTCATAAGCATAACTGATGGCCAGAAACATAGTGTAAACCGATGGAGAAGATCAAGGAGTACTGGAGTGTTGACCAAAGCTATCAAAGAGTTAAACACCAAAAATAACTAGCATTCAGAAATGAAAAATTATCTAGTTAGTAGAGATAAATATAGACTTAATTGGTAGTTATCATTTTTTTCATCGACAAGATAAGCCAGAGATAAGTAAAAGATTTAAATTTGTTTTGTCCAGTTAGCAAGAAGATCTCTGCAATATAAAACAAGAGTTTTTACTTTAAATATAATTGGCTAAAATTGTGGATCACACTAAGATCAATAAAATCAAGAATCTAATAATGGTGATATCATGTCTATAAAGAGACAACTCAATTCATTGCGAATTACGGTGGGTGAATGAATGAAAAGAGGATGCTAAAGAGAAAATGATGAAGAGAAACTTCATACAGTCGTGATTAATCAAGCTGAGGAAAGAGCTAAAGTATTATGCAAACACCAAGAAACAGAGCACAGCATCACCGAATAGAATCAAAGTAGAGAAAAGGTATAAATTGAGATATATTGATCATATTAGTTTATGATATTAAAATAGATCTAAAAATTAGAAACTATAACTTGTATATCTGAACAGATCATATTGTTTTAGTTCAACCATTGATTCAGAAAGTCTCTTAACTAAGCAAGATTTAAAGATCCTTTCTATATTGAGATACATCCCAAGGAGTATCAAAAATTTTGATCATGAAGATAGCATAAGATGCCAGATACCTATTGACAGGCTAAGTGATTTTTTGATCAAGGATGGTAGCATAGAGATCCCGATATCAAGTGACAGACTAAACTTTTAAATCCTCTAACAAGGTCACACCTAACAATGTGTTTGTAACCTTTAACAGGGTTGGCTCTTCATCGAGCTCACTTCAGAAGAGTGGAAATTTTGGGTTACTGGTCCCAAGTGGTTTTTCCCTTAACAGGGTTTTCATATTAAAAATTCATGTGTCAATGTGTTTATGAGTCATTACTTTAGTGTTTTGCGTTACACATACCTTAATTGGATTGATCGATATACTCTGGATAATTTACTATCTTTCGGTAAATTAACAAACTGTTATTCGGTAAAAATATAGTAGAAGGTTTTACAAAGAATTCTGAGCAGTAGTAATTTGATAAAAGTATTTGAAGGCATTCATCTTATAGGACTGAAGATAACTAGAGGTCTAATATTGTGGTACTGATTTTTTTGGGTTGATTATTGGAATATTTTTGAGGCCACTGATTCACACCCCCCACCCTCTTAGTTATTACTAACAATTGGTATAAGAGATTGTGTGCTTAGAGAAGGAGTTTAATAGCTCAAGAAAAAAATCATAAGATGAATAGACGAGATGTGCCCGAGTTAAATAAAGACAACTTTGCATCATGGCAAAGAAGAATAAGACTCCACCTATCAGGTATTGGAAATGATATTGTTCAATACTTATATACTGAATATGTGTTGCCTACAGGACCTCACACTCTTGATCAATTATGAGTAAAGCATGAGCATAACTGCATGATGATAGAACTTGCATCATCACTCTCCAATGCTGAGTTTGAAGATATCAAAACATAAACCTCTACAAAGCAAATGTGGGATAAGTTGAAGTTGGTACATGGAGGAGATGCCAATGTACTAGGAGCAAAGGCAGAAAGCATAAGAGGGGGGTTTGATGACCTAAGAATGAAAGAAGGAGAAAACATCACTCAATATAGCTACAGAATCAAAGAGGTAGTAAATGATATCTGAGGAGTTGGAGGTGTACTTGAATAGGAGACAGTGGTAAGTAAAATCTTAAGAACCTTACTACTTGTTTATGCTAGTAGATTTTCTGCTATTTAAGAAATGAGGGCAGTTGCAAACAATACAATTACTCTAGATAGTCTGATTGGTAGACTAATTTCATTTGAGATGAACAACTTTGACAATAGTGTCTTACCATCTATAGAATTTGCATTCAAGTCTTTTTTAAAGATAAGTAACTCAAGTCATAGACATGCTGTTAGAAATGATAGTGACAGTGATAATGAGGATCAAGGACTTGATGAGATTGAAGCACTAATGGAAAGAAGATTATAGAGAGGAAAAGGTAAATACAAAGGTAAATTACCACTTTTATGTTTCAATTGTAAAGAGGTTGGACACTTTTCTACAAGATGCCCAAACTGAAGAAAAGATGACAGAGGAAATGACAGATCATATGAGAAGAAGTTTGATAAAGGTTATAATAGAGATTACCAGAACAACCAACAATCTAAAAAGAGAGATACCTGAGACTACAAGGACAAAGGGAATAAATCATGTTACCTAGCTAAAAATAGAGCTGATGACATTGACATTGAATCAGAAGAAGAGATTAAGATGGTATTTGTAGCCATGAAGGATGATTCAGATGAAGATGAAGAAAGGTATGTATAAATTGCATTCATATCTAAAGTTAGTAAAAATGATATCTGGATCATAGATAGTGGTTGCACTCACCATATGACCAGTGATAAATAAAAGTTTGAGACTTTTGAATACTATAATGGTGGTTCAGTGAGAATGGGAAATGATACACCTTGTCCAGTTGAAGGTAAAGGAAACTTAAAGTTGAATAACCTGATAAATGTGAAAAAGCATACTGGGTTAAAGGTCTAAATTATATTTTGTTAATTGTTTCATACTTGAACAATTCAAGTCACAGAATAGCATTTGAAAATAAGAAGCAAAAATCTATAATGAATCAGGAAGATTGATTGGTATCAGTGAGCAGACAAAAGGTAACCTTTTCTATCTGGATGATACTAACACCACTTGTTTAATAAATAGAATCAAAGACATATGGTTGTGGCACAAAAGATTGTGTCATGTGAACTTTGACAACATGATAAAGATAAGAAACAAAAGGAATGTCAGAGGCTTACAGAGCAAGACTAAGCCCGAGCATATAATGTGCAAGAATTGTCAAAAAGGTAAGATGACAAAGTATAGTTTCAAGAGAAAAACCCATACATCTAATGCAATTCTAGAATTAGTCCATACAGATCTATGTGGACCCTTGAGGACAAAGAGCTACTATGGAGATAGGTATTTTATTCTCTTTGTTGATGATTATTCTAGAATGATGACAGTCATGTTTCTAAAAGATAAATCAAAAGCATTCAAGATGTTTAAATGGTATAAAGCAATGGTAGAAAAAAAAAGTTAAAATAAATTGAAATGCTTAAGGTCAAATAGAGGAGGGTAATTTACTTCAGAAGAATTCACTGACTATTACAACGAGCATGGAATTAAAAGATAGGTTTCTGCACCGAGAACACCACAGAAAAATGGAATTGCTGAAAGGAGAAATAGATCAATTGTTGACTGTGTAAGAACATTGATGATTGAAAAAAGCATCACTCAAAATTTTTGGAGGGAAGCTGTTAGTACTGCTGTCTACACACTAAATAAAGTACAATTGAAGAAGGACAGAAAGAGGACACCCTATAAGCTTTGGTATGGTCATTCACCCAATGTAAGTTACTTCAAAATCTTTGGTAGTCAATGTTATATATTGAAGGATGATAGAAATGGAAAACTTGACTACAAAAGTGAAGAAGGTATCTTCCTAGGATACTCAACCAAAAGCAAGGCTTATAAATGTCTTAACAAGTCATCTAACAAAATTATTGAAAGTGCAAATGTGAAAATAGATGAATTTGTAGAAAAGAATGATAAGGAAAGAAAAAAGGAACCAGAGGACTACAACAGGTTTGTCTATACAGAATCTGACACTCTACTCGAGCAACAATGTGTCGCTACTGAGAATTAGAACATTGTACCCGATCATCAAGCTGCAACTACCGACAATCAGAATGATACTCAAGATAATGTTCCAAATAATGAAGATGAGAATGAAGGTCAAGAAGCTGATCAGAATGATGAACAAAGAGCTGAGCCAAAAATTTCCAAGTATGTTAGAATACTTCATCCATAGAATCAAATCATAGGAGACAAGAAGGATGGAACAAGAACAAGAAGTAAGTCACTAAACACAAGATGTTTACTTTGTGATTTTGAGCCTAAATCTGTTAACAATGCACTTGAAAATGAAGAATGGGTCAGTGCTATGAATGAAGAAATAGAACAGATTAAGAACAGTACATGGACACTAGTACTGAGATGAGATGACAAGAATGTCATTGGTACCAAATGGATATTTAGAAACAAGCTAAATGACAATGGAGAAGTCACTAGAAACAAAGCAAGATTAGTATGGAAGGGATATGCATAAGAAGAAGGTATTGATTATGGTAAAATCTTTGCACCCGTTGCTAGACTAGAAGGAGTTGGAATCTTACTTGCTTATACTGCATTTAAAGGATTCAAGGTATACCAAATGGATGTCAAATCTACATTCCTTAATGGAATACTTGAAGAGGAGGTATACGTTGAACAACCAGAAGGGTTTGTTGATCCAGACAAGAGAAACATGGTATGTAGACTACATAAAGCCTTGTATGGATTGAAACAAGCACTAAGAGCCTGGTATGAAAGACTTCACTCATATCTCATAAGCATAAAATTTGTTAGAACAAGTGAAAATAGCAATCTATAGTTGAAAGAAGATACCGATGGTAATATTCTGATTGCTGAAATTTTTGTTGATGATATCATTTTTGGGGGAAATGAATTGTTATGCAAATCCTTTGCTAATGAAATGAGAAAGGAATTTGAAATGTCTATGTTTGGAGAGATCAAATTCTTTCTTGGTCTACGGATTCTTCAACAAGATGCAGGCATATACATCACTTAGTCCAAATACATCAAGGAAGTGTTGAAGATATTCAAGATGGAAGATTCCAAACCAGTTGGAACACCTATGGCTACCGGATGTAAGCTGACAAAAGAAGATAAATCCAATTAGGTAAACCAAACCTTATATAGATCTATGATTGGAAAATTGATGTATGTTGTTCATACCAGACCAGATATAGCACATACAGTGGAGATAGTTGCAAGATTCTCTGCTAATCCCAAAGCATCACATATGACTTTTGTCAAAAGAATTTTGAGATATATGAAGAACACCAAGGAATATGGCTTATGGTACAAAAGAGAAGGAAATTTTGATCTACAAGTCTATAAAGATGTTGATTGGGCTAGAAACATTGATGACCAAAAGAGCACAACTGGAGTAGCATTCTTCATGGGTGACAAAATTGTCACATGGATAAGCAAGAAACAAGGATGCATCTCCCATTCAACTGCAAAAGCAGAGTATGTGGCTGGTACTACAAATTGCTCCAATATTGCATGGATCAAACAATTGGTGGAAGGTATAAATATGAATATTATTGAACCAATAATTAACTACTATGATAACACCAGTGCAATAAAAATCTCTAAGAATCCAGTCATGTATGCTAAGACTAAGAATATTGCTATATGTATCACTATCTAAGAGAAGAAGTGCAAGAAAAGGAAGTGACACTAGAATAAGTTCAATCAAAGGAATAGTTAGCTGATATATTCACCAAGCCATTATCGAAGGATATATTTGAGTACCTGAGACAGAGACTAGGGGTCCAACCCTCGTCTATCGGTCAATAAGCTGACTAGAAGGTTGCATCAGCCTATACCAAATCTAAAGACTAGTCATGTTGATGCAAACACTGAGATAAACAGTAACAGATACATCTGTACATAACAAGGTATAAATCTGCACCAAAAATCAAAACAGTGTATTGTTGATGGATAGGGAAATTCAAGGAATATATTATGTAAAGGGATGGAACATGATATAGATGATTATTTTTGTTTGGCATTGTTTTCAAAGGGAGAGATGATTTGATTATCATATAAAGAGAGATGATATAAATGGAGAGATGCTCATTCTCATAAAAGGAGAGATTATTTCATCATCATAAGGGAGAGGTTATCTCATTGATCAGAAAATATTATATCATTATCCTTGAAGTGAAGTTCCTGAGAATCAGAAGGAAGATTTAATCAATATTCTAAGGGAGAGAAATTGATTACATATGAAATATCCATCTAAGGAAGAGAAGTAACAAAGGGAGAGAGTTCATAAAAAGAGAAATATTGTTGTCAAAGGGAAAAAGAGATTATCAAGAAGAGGAATAGTCAAGGAAGAGCACATATCAGAACAGAGATATCAGATGATACATCTATCTAGTGAAGGGATTGAAGATTGAAGATGACCACTCTACATGAAACAAATCTAAGCTATTTGAGCTTATCGAGAACCAGACATTTGTAATAGTTACATTAGGAAAGCTTGATGAAACTGTATATTTCATATTGTATTAGTGATAGTATAGGATGATAATGTAAAATGTTGCCATCAATGCCAAAGGGAGAGATTGATGACATGTAACTGAATGAATGTTTGAAGATGTTAAGTTGATCACCAAAATGCAAAAGGATAATGCAAGACATTAAATTAGTTAATGGTTTGTATTGTCATTGATGTCAACTTGATATAATCTAATTGGTTATAATCAAAGTGTCAAAGACTTCAGAGAATCAAAGAAAAAAATATTATGCTTTCTGTAATGCATAAAAGACAAGTATTCACGATTTGACTTCAAACACCGATGGTCAGTGGAACACCAATGGATAGAGATCACCAACAGTCAAGTCACAGTGATGCCTAAGCAAGAACACTGACGAGCATTACCAATGAGTAGAATCACAAGCATAACCAACATCCAAAAACATAGTGTAAATCGACGGAGAAGCCCGAAGAGAACTGGAGTATTGACCGAAGCTATCAAAGAGTTAAACAACGAAAATAAATAGAGTTCATAAATGACAAAATATCTAGCTGGCGGAGCTAAATATAGACTTAACTGGTAGTTATCATTATTTTCATCGACAAGATAAGCCAGAGATAAGTAAAAGATTTAAAGTTGTTTTGTCTAGTTGGCAAGAAGATCTCTGTGATATAAAACATGAGTTTTTTCTTTAAATCTAATTGGCTAAAATTGTGGATCACGCCAAGATCAATAAAATCAAGAACCTAATAACAGTGATATCATGTCTATAAAGAGACAACTCAATTCATTGTGAATTGTGGTGGGTGAATGAATGAAAAGAGGATGTTGAAGAGAAACTGATGAAGAGCAACTTCATACAGTCCTGATCAATCAATTTGAGGAAACAGTTAAAGTTTTCTTCTTACACTGAGCAACAAAGCACAGCATCACCGAGCAAAATCAAAGTGGAGAAAAGGTTTAAAATAAAATATATTGATCTGAAAATCTGCAAGTATAAGTTGTATATGTGAACAAATCATACTATTTTAGTTCAACCATTGATTCAAAAAGTCTATTAACCAAGCAGGATTTAAAGATCCTTTCTATGTTGAGATACATCCCAAGGAGTATCAAAAAGTTTGATCATGAAGATAGCATGACATGCCAAATGCCTATTGACAGGCCAAGTGAGTGTTTGATCAAGGATGGTAGCATAGAGATATCTGATATCAAGTGACAGACTAAAATTTTAAATCCTCTAACAAGGTCACACCTAACAGTATGTTTGTAACCTTTAACAGGGTTGGCTATTCACCGATCTCACTTCAGAAGAGTGAAAATTTTGGGTTACCGGTCCCAAGTGGTTTTTCCCTTAAAAGGGTTTCCACGTTAAAAATTCATGTGTCAATGTGTTTATGAGTCATTACTTTAGTGTTTTGCATTACACATAACTTAATTGGATTGATCAGTATGCTCTAGATAATTTCTTGTCTTTCAGTAAATTAACATACTACTATTTGGTAAACATACAGTAGAAGGTTTTACAAAGCATTCTGAGCAGTAGTAATATGATAAAATTATTTGAAGGCATTCATCTTATAGGACTGAAGATAACTAGAGGTCTAATATTGTGGTACTAATTTTTTGGGTTAATTATTGGAATACTTTTTAGGCCACTGATTCACACCCCCCCCCCCCCTCTCAGTTANCCCCCCCCCCCCCCCTCTCAGTTATTACTAAGAAAAAAGTGGTTAGTGAGGTATTGAGAACTTTGCTTCCTATCTATGCTGGTAGAATTTCAGCTATTGAAGAGATGAGGTGTAGTAATGATATAACTCTAGATGCATTGGTTGGAAGGCTAACATCTTTTGAGTTGGACAATTTTGATGATTATTCTCCTAATCCTAGAAATTTCGAGTCTACATTCAAAGATAAATTAAACCTTGGTAAGATGGATAGAAACTCAAAAGGAAAACAGATTGATAGTGATAGTGATGATGATTCTGATGGTGAAGATTTGGAAATCATTGAATCATTACTTGCAAAGAGAACTGCCAAAGGAAATTACAAAGGAAGAATACCATTGATTTGATTTTCAAGTAATGAGGTTGATCACATTGTTGCTAAATGTCCAAACAAAGAAGACAAAGATGAGAAAAATTTCAACAAGTACAAAGGCAAGAAGGATTTCAAGAGTTACAAAAGCTACAAGGACAAAGGTAAGAAATCTTGTTATATTGCAAAATATTATGATAGTGATGAAGATGAAGATGAAATGGTTTACATTGCTATTAATGATGAGTTAAACAATGAAGATAATGAAAAGACAACACTCTAATCTCATATTAGAAAGAATGACACTTGGATAATTGATAGTGGTTGTTCTCACCACATGACTGGTGATAAAATCAAATTTGAACATCTTCAGCACTATGATGGTGGGAGTGTCAGTTTTGGGAATGATGAACCTTTATATGTGAAAGGTAAAGGTTGTATTGCTATAACTAAAGGAATCAAATATGATAATTCTTATTGGGTTGAAGGACTAAAGTGTAATCTACTAAGTGTGGCACAGCTGAATAACATTGGTTTCAAGGTAGAATTCATGAATGGTAAGGCCAAGCTCCTGGATGGTAAGGGGAACCTAGTTGGAACTGCCAGGCAAACAAAAGGTAATGTATTCTATCTTGATCTCACTCAAAGTTCATATTTTATTGCACAAGTAGAAGAAATCTAGCTATGGCATAAAAGGTTGTGTCATGTGAATTTTGATAACCTGGTCAACATAAGCAAGAAAAAAAGAGTAAGAGGTATTCCTATTATGAAAAAACCTAAATTGGCAATATGAAAACAATGTCAAATTGGGAAGATGGGAAAAACTAGTTTCAAGAGAAGGAATTGCAATACAGAAGAATTCTTGGAGTTAGTACATACTAATTTATGTGGACCAATTGGAACAACAAGTTACACAGTTGAGAAGTATTTCATTCTATTTGTTGATGACCATTCCAGAATGATGACTATTATGTTTCTCAAAGAAAAATCAGAATGTTTTCAGAAGTTTAAGTGGTACCTTTCCAAAGTTGAGAAGGAAACATGAAAGAAACTTAAATGCTTAAGATCTGACAGAGGAGGTGAGTTCATTTCTAATGAGTTCAATGAATTCTGCAATGAAAGAGGAATCAAGAGACAAGTATCTACCCCAGGTACACCATAGCAGAATGGGATAGCACTAAGAAGAAATAGATCTATTATGAATTGTGCAAGAACCTTGATGATTGAAAATAATGTTGCAACCAAATACTAGAAGGAAGCCATCAACACTGCAATTCACACATTGAATAGAGTTCAACTGAAGAAAGGTACTGAGTAGACACCCTTTGAATTATGGTATGGCTATAAACCCAATGTTAGTTATTTCAAAGTATTTGGAAGTAAATGTTACATCTTGAAGGAAGCAAGAAATGGAAAATTTAATGTAAAACGTGATGAAGGTATATTCCTAGGCTACTCCTGCAAAAGCAAAGCATATAAATATTTGAATCTTACTACTCATAAATTCATAGAAAGTGTACATGTAAAGATTGATGAGTTTGCAAAGAGAAGTGAAGAATATAGTAGTACAAAGCTTGAGGACTACAGAAACTTTGTGTATTATGAACCTAATACTATACCTAAGACACAAGCAATGGTGATTGGACAGAAACCATGTCAACTATTGAATTCATTAGTAAAAACCTTGTTGTAACTTGTGCAACCCGAGCTACTAACTGAAGAAACCGAAATTTAGACTAAAGAAACTGATTCATGGATAGAGGGAACCAAGTTGCAGACAGAGGCACCCGAGTCTTAGATAGAGGTGCCCAAGTCTCAGATAGTAGAACCCGAGTACCAGTTGGAAGAGAAGAATATAATGTTTGAACATGGTGAACCTAGTGGATCAAGCCTAGAATCAAAAAGGAAGGAACTTGTACTTGCAAAATATGTCAGAAGGAATCATGCACTTAGAAAATAATTGGAGATCAAACAGAAGGTATAATGACAAGGAACAAAATTAAAGGTACATGTTGGCTTAGTGAAATTGAACCTAGATCTATTAAAGATGCATTGAATGATGAAAGTTGGATAGAAGCCATGAATGAAGAGATTGAGAAGATAGAAAAGAACAAAACCTAGACTCTTGTACCTAGACCAAAAAACAAGAATGTGATTGGTACTAAGTGGGTTTTCAGAAACAAGATGAATGAAAAAGGTGAATTTTCCAGAAACAAAGCAAGATTAGTGTGTAAAGGATATGGCCAAGAAGAGGGTATTGATTATGGAGAAACTTTTTCTCCTATTGCAAGACTTGAAGGAGTCAGAACTCTTCTAGAATATGTTGCACATAAAGGATTCAAGGTATATCAAATGGATGTAAAATCTGCATTCTTGAATGGAATTCTTGAAGAGGAAGTCTATATTGAGAAACCTGAAGGTTTTGTTGATCCTAACAAAAGGAATATGGTTTGAAAAATGTACAAATCTTGTATGGATTGAAGCAAGCTCCTAGAGCCTAGTATGAAAGATTGCGTGGTTATCTAATAAGTATTGGATTTCATAGAACTAATGACAATAGTAGCTTGTACATCAAAGAAGGACCTCAGAACAAGATATTATTAGCAGAGATATTTTTTGATGATATACTATTTACTGGATATGATGATTTATGAAAATCATTCTCCAAAGTTATGAGAAAGAAATTTGAGATGTCTATGTTTGGTGAAATCAAATTCTTTGTTGGTTTACAAGTTTATCAGATGAAGGATGGTATCTACATTACCCATTCTAAATACATCAAAGAGATAATGAAGAAATTTGAAATGGAAGACTCCAGACCAGTTGGGACACCTATGTCTACTGGACATAAGCTATGTAAGGATGATGACTCAAAGGAGGTAAATCAGACTACCTACAGATCTATGATTGGTAAACTTCAATATGTTGTTCACACTAGACCTGATATTGCATTAGCAGTTGGTGTTGTTGAAAGTTTTTCAGCTAATCCTAGAGATCATTTGATGGCTATCAAAATGTTTCTAAGATATCTTAAGGGTACTAAAGATTATGGATTATGGTATAAGAAAAGAGAAACTTTGATTTGAAGACTTTTACTGATGCAGCTAATTGAGTAGGAAGTGTTGATCACAGAAAGAGCACAAGTGGTGTAGCATTATTTCTTAGTAAGAGGTTAGTTTCTTAGACCTATAAGAAACATAATTGCATTTCTCAGTCTACAGCAGAGGCAGGGTATGTTGCTGCAGCAGTAAATTGTTCAAATATCATATGGTTCAAACAGTTGGTGTCATGTATGGAGGAAATAAAAGAACCACTCATTATCTACTATGACAATACTAGTGCTATTAACATTTCAAAGAGCCTTGGGATGCATACTAAGACTAAGCACATTGCAATAAAGTATCATTTCTTAAGAGAATTGGTTCAGGACAAGGAAGTAAGGTTGGAATATGTGAATACTAAAGAACAAATTGCAGACATATTCACAAAACCTTTACCTGAGGATGCATTCTTGTATCTTAGAGGAAAGCAAGGGGTTATTCCCCTAACTGAGGCTCACTAATGAACATATTAGTGATGCATCAGTTGCTCAAGCTACAGTATAGAACTAACATGTTGATGCAGATTGTCAGATTTTATTGCATATGAATCAGTACAAACAGGTACATTACAACTTCATTGGATGTGTATTGGATGGTGTCTTTGGCATTGGTTATCAAAAAGGGAGAGATTATTGATGTCATGCCAAAGAAAATATTAAAGGAAAGATTATTAATGGAGAGATTATTGATGACAGAGGAAGAAAATTTATCAAAAACAAAGATTAATGTAAGAGGGAGAAATCTGTATTTCGGTGATTGTGAAGACAGAGGGATTTTTCTGGATGAGGATCGAAATGAAGCTAAGGACAGTAATAAAATTTCATTCTTGTTACTATTTATCTATAATTCTTTGTATTATGACATGTTGTGTTTCCATCAATGCCAAAGAGGGAGATTGTTGATGACAATTATTCAATTGTGTATTGTCATTGATGTTTACACAAATATAGTGATGTTACACAAATGTTTATACCTAAACCAGGCATAGTCAATGTATGCCAAGTTCTCTTAAGAATTGAAGAAGACCAAAATTATTTTCAGTTCTAACCGAGTTCACTCAGGCATTACAGTATCAGTCAAGCATTGAAGGATTACAATGTTAACCGAGTTATGCTTTTAGTGTCAGCCGACTAACAGCAGTTTATATTTTATGGTTAATTGGTTATATGCAGCCAACATACTTAAGTTTTATTATTTATTTGGAAGGTTATTCAAGCCAACTTGACAAGGCTTATCATATATATATAAGGTCAAGTGTGGATTGAATGTGTCTAAGATGTAAGAAGTGTGTGTTTGTGATATGAAGAGAAAAGGCGAAATAAGTTGGGATTCTAATTAAGGACAGAACATACAAAGTTGCAATAGAATATTTGATTAGTGAGGATCTAGTTTAAATTTAGACACAGAGATCTGAATCAGAAAAGATAGTTGCTTCGTTAAATAGTTCAATCCATTTTTACTCTCTAACAATTATAGCAGTGATCCAAAATCTCTTTACAGAGTAAACTTAACAGTCTTTTGTAAATCCTCTCACAAGGTGACATTACTACATTGAAGTGTTTGAAGACCTCTAACAAGGCCACTCCTTATAGGGTGATTAAATCCTCTAATAGGGTCACACCTAACAGTTTATTTTGTAACCTTTAACGGGGTTGGCTCCTAGCAGGGCTAACTTCAGAAGAGTGAAAACAGTAACTAGTTGCAATTGGTGGTTTTCCCAAATTGGGTTTCCACATTAAATCTTGGTGTTATTTGTGTACATGTTATTTGATTTATGATTTATGTTTCTACATTTAATCACTAAAGGATAATCATAGTTAATATCTTAAGATTTCTATGTTAACCGAGTGATAGTAGAATATCTGTGTTAACTGAGAAAGAGTGATAAGTTTGATTAAGACATCTAAGAGACTTGGATTTGTTTTTGTGGTAACTGATTCACCCCTCCCCTCTTATTTAATCAACTCATTTCCAACATTGAGTACCTTAGAGGTAAGCTAGGGTTAATTCCCCTACTTGAACAGAACTAAGATGTTGTTGATGCATCAATCTAGTGGATTTATTTCCATATCTTTCAGTGTGGGTTTATGTTGAGGGGACTACTCCTTAGGGGGATCAGTTGGAAGGAGAAGAAGATAGTTGTAGAAGTTGAAGACTTGAGTCATGTTGCATCTTTGGAGTTTTTGTCAAAGGGAGAGAGGAGAAGAGAAGAGTAAATGTTGGGGAGAAGAGCACGAGAAGAGCAAGACAGAAGAATCATCTAAGGGAGAGTAGTTTTTGGTATCTAGTTTCTCTAGATGATTGATTTCTATTGTTGGTGTTGTCATCAATTCCAAAGGGGGAGATTATTGGCATAACTGAAGAAGATTTAAGTTTTTTATCAATTTTATGCTAAACTGATGATAGGTTGATCAGTTATGATGTTGTAATTATTGTCAACTTAGTGTTTATTGGTTGACAGTGTACCTGTTATGTTGATGTGTGTTCAAGAGGTCAAATCCAGAGTTGTAGAATGAATTGGAGGGTGTGATCATACATGAAGACTAATTTATGTCTCTAGATGTTGTATCTATGACCGCAAAGATTTATATTATGTATTGTGTAAGTTATGATTGATTTAAGTTTGACAGGTTACAGGAAGAACAAGGTGAAGCGAAGAAGGAATGATTTGATTATTTTTTCAACAGAGTTTTGATTCATATGTTGTGGTCATAATATGTGTATGTTGGATATGTCATGAGGTTGTGGTTGCAACCCCACCATGTTTTGATGACTGGAAGGCAAATTTTTGAGTGACAAAAGGTTGTTCAAGAAAGGAGCTAATACAGTTCTTAGGAAAGTCAAGAATAGTCAGTCGGATCCTTGATCGATGATGTTAGCTTGAGTTGCAATGAGTAGTCACATGTTCCAGGGATCATGGTGAAGATAAATATTGACACAGATTGATGATTTGGAATGTTTTTTATCATTTATGATCAGATTTATTGGAGGTTGTGCAAAACATTATAAAGTGTATTATGGTTTGACTTTTCTTTTACAAATCAATGTGCAATGGATTTGAAGGCCGACCTAAGTTAGTTAGAACTTTTTTTATATTGTTAACACATTTTAGGGCTTTCTTATTGAGTAGGAAAGATTGTAAAACATTTTGTAAGGTAGTTAATTTCCCTAATATACTTGTATTGTATAAATATGTAAAATGATGAAATATACAAGTGTAGGTTGTGGATGTAGAGGTGTGATCAAGAGAGAAGGAAAAAAATAAAAGTGTGTCTACATGGGAAGAAAAGATAGAGCTTAAACTAGATCTATATTAGCAAAGGAAGTTTTATTTTCTCATATCATTTTACTTGTTGATTCCTAACAGTTTCATCAAGATAAATCCCTTAACTAGGTAGATCCTAACATGTCTAAATTGTAAATCCTTTAATAAGGTGACTCTTTAATTAGGGTTTGAAATCATTTAACCAGGTTACTCCTAATAGGGTAAAGTTCCTAACAATGATAGAGGTAAATCCTTTGACCAGGTGACTCCTAATAGGGTCTTGCTCTTAACGGGGCATATTGTAAGCTTTTAACAAGGCTAATCTCTTAACCGGGTGTACTTCATAAGTGTGCATATTTTAGTGGGCATCATCCCCAAATGTGGTTTTTCCCAATTGGGTTTCCATGAGAAAAACTTTGGTGTTATTGGGTTGCATGATTATGGATGCTTATTCTTATTGTTTACTTTTTCATGCAATGATTTCTTATTGATGCAAGTGGTTTAATGGTTGATGAAAAGTTTGATTTGGTAGGTTACTGATTCACACCC